>CM023541.1:66851191-67038907 GCA_013350335.1 Chimonanthus salicifolius | reverse complement strand
TCAGTAGTCATAGGTTCTATTATAACCCGCAGTTAGATTTAGTAATATTCTGCAAGTTTTAAATAGAACTATGTGTGAAACGTTTTTCATGGACTTAGTCCATGCACACATAGGTTTGGCCAGTTAAGGGTCGGACTTTAGAAGTTCGAACTTAACTCGCGTCGTGACGTCCCGCTCCGATCACTCGTTTATTATTTAAAAAAAAATTAAACTCTGATTATCGAGTGAAAAGGGCGGGGTGTTACAATAAGTCTCATTGTATTCCCAACATGTGCATGGTTCCATGTCCCTTGAGATGGAGACTTTCCATCTTCTCTTCAACTCACCTTGAGATGGAAGTCTCCTCAACTTCCATTTTAACTCATCCCCAAGTCAAACCTTATTTACTCAATTGAACTCATTAATTTGAATTCACTCACTCGAGCAACTTAAATTCTTTTAAACTCAACACTTGTACTTAATTTAATGTGAACTCAAACTAATTGGAACTCAATTGAGATTACCCATTCATGGTTGACCAAGTCAACCATGACTTAGCCAACCATGCATGTGGTGACATGGTCACCACATGGCACGTGTGTCCTATCCTTGCCATGTCATTTATGATGTGGTACCTCACATACATGCCACCTCAATTGATGAGGTAGATCCATGCATTAAATCTTAATTGGGTAGCTGACCCAACTCCTTTACCCATCAAAGGTCCATTTCATCCATAAATCTTAAATTCAACCAATTTAACAATTTAAATAGACAAAATCCAATATATTTATGCATTGAAAAATCCGGGTGTTACAGTTGGTGACTCAGCTTCTAGGAGGAGTGACATTGGAAGAATGGAAGATCAGGGTTGATGGAGGTCTGACTTTCAAGGATAGACTATTTGTGCTAAAATCAGACGAATGCAGAGAAAAAGTACTTGATCACTTTCATCGTTCCCGATTTGCAATACATCCTGGTGGTGCAAAGATGTATCACGGTCTGCGATGACTATTCTAGTGGAAAGGTATGAAAAGGAAAGTGGCATATTTCGTATCTAAATGTCTAATTGTCAACAGGTTAAAGCTGAACATCAACGACCTAGTGGGAAGACGCAACCTCTTTAGGTGGCCAAATGGAAATGATAGAACATTACTATGGACTTTGATACGGGTTTCCCAAAGTCTTCCAAGAAGAATGATGCTATTTGGGTAATAGTTGATTGATTAACAAAATCAGCTCATTTTCTGCCTATTAAAAAGAATGATTCTTTGACTACCCTGAGTTGAATGTATCTAAAGGATATAATTAGATTATATGGGGTACCCGTGTCTGTTGTGTCTGATAGAGACCCTAGATTTGTGTCAAGACTTTCGCAAGGACTGCAGGGAGAAATGGGGACTAAGCTTTGTTTTAGCACTGCTTTTCACCCTCAGACTGATGGTCAATCAAAAAGAACAATCCAAACTTTGGAGGATATGCTAAGGGCATGTGTCATGTATATGTTGGGAAGTTGGGAAGACCATTAGCTTTAATTGAATTTGTATACAACACTTTATCTTTCTAGTATAAATGACACCCTATGAAGCCCATATGGTAGACCCTGTAGGTAACCTCTATGTTGGATAGAAGTAGGGGATAAGGCACTGTTGGATCCAGACTTGGTAAGCGAGACGTCTGAACAAGTTGAAGTGATAAGACAATGTCTCAAGATAGCCAAAAGCAGACAGAATAGTTATGCTGACAAAAAGCATAGACCTTTGGATTTTGCAGTCGGCGACTGAGTATTCCTACGTGTGGCACCACGTCGTGGAGTACAACGGTTTGGTCGCAAGGGGAACTATCACCTCGATATGTTGGACCATTTGAAATTCTGAGGAGAATAGGAGAAGTAGCCTACCAACTAGATCTCCATTAGACTTTGGCAAGAGTAACATAGTACATTCCATGTATCTATGTTCAGAAAGTACGAGCCTGATCCATCCCATCTGTTCAGCTAAGAGGACATAGAAGTCTCGGAAGATCTGAAGAAGTACCAGTGGAGATACAAGGATCTGAACTCAAGTACTCAAAAGAAAGTCTATACCACTCGTGCAAGTGCTATGGCAACATTGTGACATATAACATGTGACGTGGGAACCGGAGTCAACAATGCAGAGGCTATACCCTAGTTTATTCAGGGAGTAAAAGGTACGAGGTTTATTTTAAATTTCGGGACGAAATTTCTTTAACGAGGGTATGACGTAATACCCTCACGCGAATTTAGCTAAATTAATATGGTTTATTTTAATAAATCATTTTTGGCATGTTAATCATGAAGATTACAGTAAGGGATTTGTGAAAAGTCCAGGATTGGCCCAATTGCAACTCGATAACTCCTTGATCCAACCCACTGAAGTTGGAAGGGCGAAATGGTAATTTACCATAAAGAGTGTTATTTTATTATTAAATAATTGTTTGATTATTGATGGAGGATTTTGATTTCCTTATTAAGGATTTAAATTATGAAATTTATAAGTATTTTTATTATATTTTTAATTTCAGAAAATGTTATTAAAAAACTATCCGAAAAGAACCCGAAAGCTAGGGAATAATTATTTTAAGCAATTTTAGAAGTGAGAAAATTCTAAGAAAATATGTGTTATTAAATTAGGTTTTAATTCATTTTTATGCTTTCAGATTTTGGAAATAAAGGCTTTAAACCCTTTAAATAAATACAATTTGAATTAAGGGAATAGTGATAAATTATGATTTCTGTTTAAATCAATTAATTTTGATAAAATATAAATCTCCAAAATTTTATGGTATTTAGTGTTTTTAAAACCCAACATTTGGTTAAGATGGATTAAATTAAATAAATCTTCTAATTAGTTAAAAATTAAAAATAAAATAAGCTGGACTTATATAAAAATAAATTTGAGGGACTAAAATGAAAATTTTGAAAATTCTGAAACACTGCGTAGCAGGTGATACGATGAAGCTACCATGCGTAGCTTGCAGATTGATGTGTTTTCTCCATAGCCATGCATGGAGTCTACCTCCCTAGCCTCCAAATCCTATTTAAAGGCCTCATACGCAGAGGAAATCCTCATTGTTTCTCTGCATTCCTATCTATTTTTCTTGCTTCTTCCTTAATTTTCACCATTGCTTTGAAGTGGAAGATTTTTTCAACTGCTGAATTTCAACCCAGGAACAGAAGCAAAGGTAACCATTGTGTTTATTTTCAAATTCTAACCTATCTAGGATCAAATAGACGTGAAATTGGTTTAGATTTGAGTGTTAAAATCGATTTTGAAGTTGAATGGAAAACAAGGATTTCATGTGTTTTGGTGGTTTTCTCTTTGAATCTGATGTTTTTAATCAGTGTTATTGGTCTCATTGATTTCGAAATTAAAGAGGACTCATTGAAGAGTCCATCTAACCTGAAGGATGTGAAAAACGAATTCAGAAAGCTCATTGTTTCTGGATTCGTATTTCACTTTGTCCCTCCTGTCACTGCACTGTTGCAGGTGACAGAGGAAGAAGACGTCTCTTGAAGATTTCGAGAAACGGCCTTCAGAAGTTCCGAAGGTAACACGTCTGAAGTTCCGAACTTCAGTTCGGGTTTCCAAAGGAGCAGAGGCTAAACCGTTGTGTTATCTGCCTCAACGGGAGAGACAGGCATTCCGAGACTTCCTAGGACGTTCCGAACTACTCGAAAGTTCCGAGCAGACCTTTGCAGGTTCCGAGGCAGACCGAGACTGATGATTTCTGATTTTTTGTTTTCTATTCGGAAGTAGGCTCAAACGTTCCGAGACCTGGTCTTCGGAAGTTCCGAAGGTGAACCGTGCCAGTTCCGATGGAGTCAACAACATGTTCCGAAGGTTCTGTAAGACCTAGAGTTTATGCAGTGGCTTGGAAGTTTCGAAGCCATAGACTGTTCTGAGGCAAGTTCCGAGGAACCCAGATTGGTTTTTGAAATTTAGCCTAAGTTATGGATTCCATGATAAGTTTAGACCCTAGGTTTGATGTGATGTTTATACCAATTTGATAATTAAAAAGATACTACCCTTTCTTTGTATTATTATGTGAACGTATATTATGTATTCACTTCCAGGCCGATACTCTCTATTTGTGGTGCAGTAGAAACGCAGCCCGGTAGCTATCAGTAGATAAACGATTACTTTGCCGCTCGATAGAAAAGGGTTCGAGCACTGAGTGATCTTTAGGCCTAACTCATTAACGAGTAGTGGCCTAAGCATCATATATCTCTAGGCCTAACTCAATATATGAGTAGTGGCTTGAGCAATCTTATATCTTTATGCCTAACTCAATATGTCTCCATGGTCATTTCTAAAGACATATGTGTAGTGGCCTGAGCACCTTATTATATTGATAATTATTGTAATTAAAATGGATAGTAACCCATTTATGAGACTCATATCTATTCCCTTGGAGTTTTCCCAGAAAATAGGACAAAAAGATTTGAAATACTATGAATGTATGTTATTGTATCTATGTATCATTTTTAATTAATGATTGTATGATTCATTATTCTTGTTTGTATGTTTAAACAATACCGTGAAATCCCACATTTTCGGTGTAGGAACTTAACATTACAGTAGGAGTAAATGAGGTTAAGAGGATCTAGCGCAATGAGTGGCTTCAAGAATCAGACTTAATGAACCCACTTATATGCCTAGACATGATGCACTATTATGAAATGTGTTAATTGCTACTAACAATTTTATCGTATATTGTGATTATTGATGATGAAATGCTTATGAACTTGAGCATTATGATGATATTGATACTACCTCAACGTACCCTCAACTACTGAACTATTATCGGCCCAGGTGTGTTGATTATCGGCCCAGGTGGGTCGGTTGCATCTACTGGCTCAAGTGTGTCAGTTGCTGCCTAGGTGTCAGTACCGGCCCAAGCGTGTCAGAGATGTTCTTGAAAGATTCTGCATTTTGACCGTGTCGGGTCTTAATGTTTTTTGTAGTTAGCATAGTGCCTAGGTGTTACGGTGGATATCGGCAGTAATAGAGATGACTTGATATATTGGTATGATAAATCAATTATGATAATGATGTTGATTTATCTAACCTGATATTATTACACTGTATTGTTGTTCTCTTCACTGGGCTAGTTAGCTCACACCACTCACATTTCAGGAGATGTAACCGAGGAGGAGGAACCGCCCTTTCAAGCTTAGAGTGAATAAAGTGGTTGCAGATGCTTGTGATTCCCACAGACGGGAATTTCATTTTATTTGACTGCTGGTTCTTTTGAAACATGTTTTGTGCAAAGTACCACATGTGGCACTTATGATATTTTAATCATGTATGAACCACCATGTTACTGCTAGTAACACTGATATGAATGGTATTACCTTTTTGTAATGGAAATATTTGTTTATATGATATGTACTTGTAAATGGGTAGACATATGGTATATGCTTGAGTCCACATGTAAAGGGCATGTGTGACATTTATTTCTGGGCCTAACTATTGATCCAGCCTAGTTAGGAGTTATTAAGGTTTTTAAAAAAAAAATTTACTAGCATTCTGGGCCAACCTCTTGGTCAAAGCGTTACATGGGTGATGTGTGGAGAAGCGGACGTCGAAATAATTTTTTGTTTTTATTTTTTTTAAATCGCTACCTAGGCAACATTGCGCCTCCCCCTCTCATTTGAAATTGTTGTCAAGAAAAATAAATTAAATCTGAAAATCACTGAGAATTCCAATTGATTCCATACCAAAATGACGGACTCGATTCGCCAAGAGAAGCGTCCACCATAGACCCACTAAAATTTCGAAATTGGAACACCACTCAGCAAAGGAAAATTCGGAAAGGTCTATCTCTTCTCTCGAGAAAATTAACCCCATTTCCCTCGGTCCCCTCAATTTCAACCACTCCATTTCCTTTTTTAATTTCAATCATGGAATGGAAAACTACTTTCCTGAATAATAATTATTCCTTTTTTGATGAAAAGAAGTAAGACCCATTTTTCTATTTAGCAAAATATGGAAAACCCACTTGTGATAGGACCTCAGACCGACAGGTTGATTGTAACAAACTGGAACCAAAACGAGGAACAAACTATATGTCCTTGTTTTTTTGTTAAAGGGAATTTAACTTCACCAAAGAAGTATGGGGTCTTTTTTTTTCTTCTATGAGATCGGTATGAATGAGAGAGAACGATGGGATAATTGGGTCACAAAATTTACTTATTAAATGCGTTATTCTGTTTGGGTTTATTTTGGATTTGGATCGTCAAACTTTAAACCCATACCCATTTAAAATGTTTGAGTTCGGTTCGAATAAATGAGTCGGGTCGAATATAAAATTGCTTTAGTTAGGAAAGTTTTATTTATTTGAAAAATATAGATTCTTGTTTTACTTAGTTTGGTTAAACCCTTTAACATATAACATATTTTGTAAAGTGACAAAGTAATAATTTTGATTGAACTAATATCAATGAAACTCGTATAATGTTTTAAAAACTCACTCATGCATTGAAATATTCTCTCAAAAAAAATTAAATTATTTTCATATCAATTAAAACATATATAAATACTTATTTAGTATAATATATAATGAGTTATCTAAAAACTGGTCTAAATATTGAATTTTTTATTGAAATTTTAAAAAATGTTGAAATTTTTAGGTGAAATTTAAAATCTAATAGATCGTAATATATAAATTATATTTATTGATTCGTAAACGAATCGAGTAAAAAATAGAGGACTGAGTCATCAACTCAGCAATTTAATCTGAATTTGAATTTTCAAATCAGTGGATTAAAGGTTTGAAGTTGGAGAACTGCCCATAATGATTGTCGGTGGTTGTAAGTGGTGGTCAAGGATGTGATTTCTTGTTTTGGATCCATAAAGAAAGAGAATTAAACAGAGAGACACACCCCACCAACGGTGGTGTCATGTACCCAGCAAACAGCGAAAACTCTCTCGACGTCATTGCCGGGACGCTGCCCAAAACAACCAAAGAAAGGGAGAAGACAACGATGAGAGAGAGAGAGGGTGCCACCACAACACGTTATCGCGATTCTTTATCAATCAGTCCCATGAATAAAATACAGTTCCATTGTTTTTTACAAGTCTTCACTGTCATTGTTCAACTACAAAAATATCATTCTAGAAGTGGGTCTGGTACAAGTACAGTGTACATGTGTCTTTTCTCAGGCAGGCATTTCAGCAGTGACAACAATAGAAGGACAACAACAATGGAGTTCTTTATTATATTGGGCAGAAAAATCCCAGGCCATAGTAGCGTCTAGACACCTCTCTGTATTCAAACTAAACAGAAGAAACAAAGAAGGGCACTGGTAGAGCCGCCAAACGCAAGTTGAGGCCTAAAGCAAAAAATTTAAACAGGGCCTGCTTCCTATTTAAAATTATTATAAGCAACATTTAATTATATATAATAAAAGAATTACCTAAAATCTACTTTTCTTGCTTTTTAAAGATCTCAACGTTTTCTGGGAAATGTGTTGGATTTGAACATTGATGATATGCAAATGTTTCCTTCACAAATTCTTTTTAGCAAGTCTGTAAAAGAAAAATTAATAATCCATTGTTTATGAGCCTCTTTTTGCTGAAGCAGAAGTTCAATTAATACATTTGCAGGGGTGTTTGGCGGTATGATTCTTTTCATATGGATCTATAAATTGCGAGTGATCTAATGTTTCATCTATTTGTAAATTATGTTGTGTTTGTAGGTCATAGAATTTCTGAAGTCGTTGGTGAGATGGGCTGTTGAGGTGTAAGAAGATAATTATTACAACATATTTATATATCTATGGTACATAGTTCCTCATCAACCTAGCCAACCATTATAGGAACAATAACAAGCCAAAAACTCTTAAAGAGCACAGAGAGAAAATCCAAAGAAATTAAGGCTTAGAAGTGGAACACCAACAAAGAAAAAGATCAAAACCTATTACAAATTAGAAAATACCTGAGATTGAGAGGGAGCAAGCCGGACGAGAGAAGAGAGAGTGAGAGAGAGCAGTGAGAGAGAGGAGAAGAGCAGCGAGAAATAAAAAAAGAGCAGTGAGACTGCAAGAGAAGAGCGGCGAAGACAAAGAGAGGCAAGAGAAGAGCAACGAGAGAGAGAGAGAAGATAGGGAACTTAAAAAGGGCCACATTTAGGTTTGGGGATAAGCTTCTTACAGTCTTGTGGTAACTTATTAAACGTCGAAATTTGGGCCTCTAGGGTTTAGCGGTAACTTAAGAAATTCGTGTCTTTTAACACGTGGGGCTTAACCAGCCGTTTTTCTCGTCTTTGGGTAGAGTCGGCCCTAGGCGCTGGTTTCATTACCAGACATGTTCTGTATTCGGCCAGAAATGAAAAAAAACAAGTGGTAGTGAGCCTAGTGAATTACTAAGTCGAGATTGTCGAGTCGGTGACTATTGTAAACATCTTTCAATTATAGTGGAAATTTTGCCCGTTATTGGCCACGTGGATGTTTCCCTATTTAAAGGGTTTTACCACGTTAAAAAATATTTTGTCTCAGTCTTCTTTTTATCATAATGTGTTTACGAAAAAGATCCTTTTTCCAAGTCCCGCTCGTCCATCCAGAAAAGAGTAGGGATGACGAAAAATTACAGATCAAGTGGTATCAGTAGCTTCAGGTTCTTCCGAAGTTAATACAAGTCCCGAAGAAAAAGCCAAGAAGGCCTCACGGAGGCAAAAGAAGATTTTGTGGTGGTAGCGTTGTAACCACTGCATGAGTGCCCAACAATTGACAGAGGAATATATAGGAGTTGCATTTAGAGGAATTGATGTCTTGAGGGAGCTCTATGAGGTCGTGAGAGAGTCAGTCAAACCTGGCTGAGGTTGGCAATAATGGCTTACAAAAGATTAGACACCAACCAAGGGGCACACCACACCCCTTGGCCGAATCCATCTTAGCACACAAATGTTCTTCTTTCCTCTTCTATCTCTCTCCAACCTACACCATCGATACTTGGAGATTTGCTGAAGAACCAAGGAAGGAGAAGGACTAAGGAAGGAATTCAGACCTTAAAGAAAAGAAGGAGACGGGAAAATGTATGTTTTAAGTTTAAGAACAATATAGGATTAAGACTAGGAGAAATCATGGTTTTGGCCATGCTATGGCCGAACCCATGGGTTCTCTATTTGGTTGGAATAGAGAGTTGAATGTTGTTAAGACCATTGAGTTATATATCCATTCAAGGTATAGATGTATGTTGGAAACAAACAACCAAAGGGTTGAATGCAAAACATGTTGTAAGGATACAAGATTGAATGAATCTTAACTTTGGCTAGTGAGTAGAGTAAATCCATTTATGAGTTACATGGATGATGTTAAAAATGTTTTAAAAGAATAAGGAATAATTCCAAGAGGATGGGTCAAGCCAAATATACAAACAAAGTAGACTGACAAACAGTCAGTCGATTGAATCAGGGATTCAGTCGACTAAACTGGTTTGGCTGAAGACAGAAAACCATTTCTAGGAGTTTCAGCCAACTGAATCTTGTGATTCAGTCAACTGAAACAGGTCTGGAATAAACTATAAGGGATTTAATGGTTTTCAGTTGACTGAATAGAGGATTCAGCCGACTGAACATAGACGTATCGAAGAAGTAAAATGATCTGATGTATTTCAGCCGACTGAATCTATGACTCAGTCGACTGAATGATTACTTATCAAACATGGAAATCGTTGGTTGAGGATTCAGTCGACTGAATCATGGATTCAGTCGATTGAATCTGTACTAACTGAACACACAATTAATCTGATCCAAAGTCAGCTAACTGAATCTGTGATTCAGTCGACTGAAAGGGGATTGACCGAGAATACAAAGGGTTTGACTCAAAGTCAGCCGACTGAAAGGTAGCGAGTTAGGGAGTAAACAATACTGAGTTGGGTTTCAGTAGGCTGAATGTGTATTTAAGTCGACTGAAAGTCTGCGGTAGGGCAGAATATTGTAGCTTAGCGTGATTCAGTCGACTGAAATGAAAAGTCGATTTTATTTGATGTTTCCAGAAACCTCAGTCTAACTGGAAGGATGTAAGGGATGATTTAAATTGTATGGATAATCAAATTGACATAAGTATGTGCTTAAATTCATTAAGGTAAAGAGATTTCGCAAAAGGGGTTAGCGATTTGTTGTGACGTGATCGTCGTACGGAATCTTCACAAAATAGCAAGGATATTACTGGGATTGGTAGGATTCCTACCTTATTGAAATACATGTGGATTATATATATACTTTTGAGTTACTGATTCGTATTTCCAAAGATGATGACTTACTTTAAATGTAAATGATTATGAAACTATTTTTGATGGTAACATGTGATTTGAAATAAAAAGGCATTGTTGCATTCATGATCTCATGCATGGCATGGGAGGGAGTATATGGGTAGCAAGCCACGTTATGAGTTGTCCGGACATGACTAGGGGCTTGAAAACTAGCTTGGAAGAAGCTATGTGAACCATTGATATGTTGGCATTGTCCGGGATTGCTAGATAGGGGTACAACGTAATTTGGGCCAAAGAGCTCCGGAGTAATTAGTCCAAAAATATTACGCAGAGGGTGGAGTCCACGCTCCATCGGTAATTCCGATTAACACACGTGGGAAGGTATAACAGTGACCTGGTGGTGCCGTCACAAAACATTGCGGACGTAAATGGCCAAGGGAACACCTTGACATGGTTTCATTATATCAAGGAAAATGTTGTTATGATTTGTATGGTGTTTGATATGGAGATTGGGTGAGGGATCATTGGCATATGACACCCATGACATTGACACATACATTTGCATGATTTGGATATGATTATCATCCGTTGTTTTGGTACTATGATATGTTTACAGTTTTTAATATGATGTCCTTATTCTGATTTTTATATTGATCCTATGTGTATAACCCTATTTGGAATTCCTACTGGGCGCGTTGACTAACGCCCTACTTCTACCCTTTAGATGATGAAACAGGAAATGGAAAGGACATGGGATGTGAAGAAAGCCAAGCATAGGAGCTTGGGCAGTTTTATGCTTATTTTACTTAGTTGATCTTTGGAACAATGTATTTGAGATAATTAACATTTTGGGATTGTAATATCTTAGTTTATTTTGCTATGGTTGGATGATGTTTTGGATATTCAAGTTTTAGTTAATTTATTAGTTATTGGCTTTCGTGCTTATTTTTATCATGGATATGGATAGTATCTATTCATATATTAATTCCGCAGTTAATTTTTAATGCGTGTGAACTGTTTTAGTGGACTTGGTCCACGCACACGTATCGTTGGCCAGTTAAGGGTTGGGTTTGGAAACCCGGAATTAGCTCGCGTCGTGACGTTCCCCCTCTCTCTCACTCTTTATTAAAAATATATATATATACTCTGATTTTCGGCAAGTGAAAAAGGGCGGGACATTTCCGTTGGTATCGGAGCGAAACCGGAAGTGTGAATCTTTCAATGTAAGATTAATATGGTATCATGTCTCACTGACAAGATAAAAATCTCAACTGATCGACTCTTCGGAGTCTGCTGCACGGGGGCCGGATTAATTTACTTTGATGAGAATCAGACAGTAAGCATTCAATCTGAGAACAACCCTTGATGATAATAACATCAGCAAGGGAAGGACAATCACCATAAGTATGGATTTATCGAACATAGCAAAGTAGGACATATTTCTCCAAAACAAAAAACATCAGGATTTCCCCAAAATGAGAAACAATATGTGATACATAGGAAATTCTCCAAAACAAGAAATACAAGATGCTGATTTGGTAATTTCCCAAACTATGTAAACACAAAACATTATGAGAAAACTAAGTCAAGCAATCTTTCAATGACTTAGGAAAATGCCTTCGAGAAGTAGAAGAACCTGACAAAACTTGCATCAGGAGGAAGAGGCACAACATCCACATCAAGAAGAGGGGCAAAACAATGTTAATATTCCTGAAGTACCCCCTAAGTTGTAGAGCCTAGTACAGGTAGTGGTCATTTCCGTTCTACAGCAGCATCAGAACGGCAATGTAGGCGTAACGTCCAACGAATGACAGGACCCGAATATGGTCAGGAACTTCCAACAGCAGCGTCCCCCTTATTTCAAAGGGAAAGAGGGACTTGCAGAAGCAGGAAACTGGGTTGAGAACATCACAAAATTCTTGAAGCTGCTCAAGATCACCGGTGATGAGGACCGGATCCTACTGGCTACCTCACAATTAGTGATGATGCCGGCAAATGGTGGAGAGTTATAGAACGTCAGCAAGCAAAGATTCCCGCAGGGGAAAGGACTGAGATGACATGGGACCAGTTCGTTGGAATGTTTCTGGATCATTATTTTTCAGAGGAAGAGAAGGAGCGCTAGACACAAGCGTTCATATCTCGAGTCTAGGGCACCATGACGGTTATAGATTACTATCAGGAGTTTCTCCGTTTGTCATGTTATGCTTTGTACATGGTAAACATAGAATACAAAAAGGCTCGGAAGTTTGAATGCGGCCTACGACGTAGCTTAAGAGCCAAGGTCACAATATTCAAACTAGCTACTTTGGCAGAAGTGGTTAGCCGAGCTAGTATAGCTGAGCAAGAGCTGAGCAAGAGCTGAGCAAGAGCTGATGGAAACAGTCAAGTTTGTGGACAATCGCCGAGGTCAAAGCAGGGGAAATGCTTTCCGCCCGAATAAGAGATTAAGACCCAACTTTGGGAGACCCTCACCTTCTACTGGGTCAACTGGAAGATTTCGTTCCACTCAACCTTCCACATCAGGATCCGTTCTCAAGTTCCTCGAGGTGTTAGCACCTGTTTTCAGTGTGGCCAGCAGGGCCATTTCAAGAGGGAGTGCCCACAGATCAGTAGACCTTCTCACTCCAGGGGTACCTTCCGTCCTCCTGCTAGACCAACTCATTCTCAATCATCCAGAGCATATAACCAGACAGGACGAGCAGCTATCCCGACAGGATCTGGACGACTGTATACTTTGGTTCCTCCTCTAGAGAGGGTGGATCACTCAGTGATTCAAGGTATGGCAGTAGTTGGTAGTTTTTATGATTTTGTATTATTTGATTAAGGAGCATCCCACTCCTTTGTATCTGCTGCCTTCATATCTGCTACTAGCACTTTAGTACAACAATTGTCCACCGCACTTACCATTGTATCCCCTATTGGAGACACATCACTTGGTCTGATCTGCACTTCGGTAGACACTGAACTTGCTGGGTTCAGGTTTAAGTTCAACAATCTAGTACTCGAGATGACAAAGTACGGCATCATATTTGGCATGGATTGGTTTGCTAACTTCCATGCCAGCATTGATTGCCATTTCCACAGGGTGATATTTTGGTCACCTGAGGGAAAACGATATGTGGTACATGCCGACAGACAGAGCATTCCAATGGCCAAGAAATCGCATGAGGAAATGCACCGTCTAGTACTGAACAACATCAGACTAAACAAGGCACCAATGGCTGAACTACCTGCGGTAGTGAAAGAGTAGGCAGAGGTATTTCCGACAGAACGCCCAGGTTTGCCTCCAAAGAGGGAGACTGATTTCGTGATCAAGCTGTATTCTGGCACTGCTCCAGTATCATTGCCGCATTACTGGATGGACCAGCAGAGATGTCTGAGCTGAAGAAACAAATTGATGAACTGCTCAGATTAGGATGCATCCGGAATAGCACATCATCCTGGGGAGCATCGGTATTGTTTGTAAAGAAGAAGGATGGTACTCTTCGGATGTGTGTGGATTACAGGAAATTGAACCACCTGACAGCCAGAAACAAGTACCCTCTACCCAGAATTGATGATCTATTCGATCAACTCAGAGGTTCCAGTCATTTCTCCAAGATTGATCTGATGTCAGGCTACCATCAAATCCGTGTCAGGGATGAAGACATAGAGAAGACGGCTTTCAGAACTCGGTATGGACTATATGAGTATGTGGTCATGCTGTTTGGACTCACTAATGCACCAGCTGTGTTCATGGATCTAATGAACATAATCTTTCGTCCTTATCTGGACAAGTTCGTAATTGTCTTCATTGATGATATCCTGATCTATTCTACAAGTTGGGAGGAGCATCCTGAGCATCAGAGGATAGTTCTGGACACCCTGAAGAAAACCAATTATATGCCAAAGCAAGCAACTGCGAGTTCAGGCTATCTGAGGTCAATTTCTTAGGACATGTCATATCAGCAGAAGGAATAGCCGTGGATCCGGCTGAGGTGGCAGTATTTAGAAACTGGAAAGCTCCAAGGAATGTGACCGAAATCTGCAGCTTTCTGGGATTAGCCGGTTATTATCGAACGTTTATTATGGACTTCTCCAAGATTGCAGCCCCACTCACTAGACTCACTCAGAAGTGAGTCAAATTTGAATGGTCTGATGTGTGCAACCGAAGGTTTGAAGACCTGAAGGAGAAGCTTACAACTGCCCCTATTCTGATTCTGCCGGAAAGAGGCAAGGGTTATGAAGTATATTGTGATGCTTCAGGAGAAGGACTTGGGTGTTCTCTTACTCAAAGTCGTCATATAGTGGCTTATGGTTCAAGGTAGCTGAAAATCCATGAACGCCACTATCCCACACATGATCTGGAATTAACTGCAGTGGTCTTCACCCTCAAAAGCTGGAGACACTAATTTCATGGCGAGAAATTTGAGGTATTTTCAGATCACAAAAGTTTGAAATATCTGTTTGATCAGAAGGAACTCAACATGAGGCAGCGCAGATGGATGGAGTATCTGCAAGATTATGAGTTTGCACTACGATATCATCCCGGCAAGGCGAACAAAGTGACGAATGCCCTGAGTTGCATGACACGTGCAACGGTGGCCAGTTTCATTATGAAGGAATGGGAGATGTTGACCACCATCCGGGAATTCAATTTGTACATCAAGGACCGTAGGAGTGTGTATAATCTGATGGTACGGTCCAGTATGGTTACCAAGATTGAGCAAGAACAGCGGGCAGATCCGGAAGTGGAAGAAATATGGGCTATTATGTTTATTGGTGAGGTTGTACCGGAATGGGAATTACGACCTGGACAAGGTCTCTTATTTCGAGGCAGGACATATGTGCCTCAAAGCTGTAGAAGAGAACTATTGATCGAGGCACACCAAACAAAACTCTCTATTCATCCGGGAAGCACCAAGATGTACCATGACTTGAAGAGACACTACTGGTGGCATGGACTTAAAAGAGATGTAGAGAATTTTGTTGTTCATTGCCTGACTTGTCAGCAAGTCAAGACAAAACATCAGAAACCACTAGGATTACTCAAACCCTTACTAGTGCCAGAATGGAAATGGGAACATATTTCCATGGATTTTGTGACAGGGTTGCCAAGGTCATCGAACGGCAACGATGCAATATGGGTTGTGGTAGATCGATTGACCAAGTCTGCGCATTTTCTTCCAATCAAGATGATAGATTCATCCGAGACTTTGGGACAACGATACATCAAGGATATCATCAGACTACATGGTATACCCAAGACTATTGTGTCCGACAGAGATGGACGATTCACTGGCAGAGTGTGGCAGAGCATGGAGTTGGCTATGTGGACCAACTTGTTGATCAACACAACTTTCCATCCACAGACTGATGGACAGTCAGAGCGAACAATACAGACATTGGAGGATATGTTGAGAGCATGCATGTTAGACTTCAAGGGTGGTTGGGAAGATCATTTACCACTGGTTGAGTTCTCGTACAACAACAACTACCAGACAAGTCTCAAGATGGCTCCATTTGAGGCGTTGTATGATAGACCTTGTAGATCACTGGTGTGTTGGACAGAGGTCGGAGAGCCTGCTCTTATTGGACCTGATCTGGTTGCAGGGAGCACGGAACAGATCAAGGTGATAAGACAACATCTACTCACTGCACAGAGTTGACAGAAGAGCTACGCTGACAAGAGAAGGAGGTTCCTTGAGTTTGAAATGGGAGACTTAGTGTTCTTGAAAGTCTCGCCACGAAAAGGACACATGCGATTTGGAAAGAAAGGAAAACTGTCATCTAGATTTGTGGGACCTTTTCCAATCCAAAAGAGGGTGGGGGAAGTGGCTTATCAATTGATACTTCCTCCACAGTTGTCATCACTTCACGATGTATTTCATGTATCCATGTTGAGGAAGTACAATCCTAATCCCTTGCATGTGCTAAACATACAAGACATAGAAGTACAATGCGACGTGACTTACGTCGAAAGGCCTGTTAGATTGGTGGGGAAAGAACAAAGGGTGTTACGGAACCGAGCAATTCAATTCGTCAAGGTGATATGGGACCGGCATGGTAATGAGGAAGCCACCTGGGAACTTGAATCATAAATGAGAGTTGCTCTTCCTGAGCTTTTTGTATAAGTTATTTGAAAACCCTACTTTGTTCGATTTTCGGGACGAAAATTTCAAAAGAGGGAAATATTATAACACCCCGGATCTTCATCACATGTAATATAATGGTTTTGGTCTATTTTGAATTACAAATTGATTAAATTTAAGATTAATGGATGAAATGAGCTGATTCTAAGTAAATGGGTAATGTTTAAATAATTGGGTCAGCTACCCAATTAAGACCTAATGCATAAATCCACCTCATCAAGTGAGGTGGCATGTATGTGAGGTGCCACATCATAAATGACATGGTAAGGATAGGACCCAAGTGCCATGTGGTGACCATGTCACCACATGCATGGTCGGCTAAGTCATGGTTGACTTGATCAACCATGAATGGGTAAGCTCAATTGAGTTCCAATTAAATTGAGTTCACATTGAATTGAGTCCAAGTGATGAGTATAAAAGAATTAAGTTGCTTGAGTTAAGTGAGTCCAAATAAATGAGTCCAAGTGAGTAACTAAGACTTGAGTTGAGTATCAGTTAAGATGGAAGTTGAGGAGACTTCCATCTCAAGGAGAGTTGAGTGGGAATATGAGGAGTTTTCTATCTCAAGGGGAAGGAAACAAGGAAAAACGTGGGAAGACAAAGGGTCCTCCTTGGTTTTAACCAGGGGTTTAGAAAATGTTATCGGCCGATACGATATATCGACCGATATATGGTTATTGGCCGATATATCAGCAGATATTTTTCTCTCTCCTCCTCTTTTTTTTTAAAAACAGCTGATATTGGCCGCTATTTGATATCGACCGATATGAGACGGCCTATATATCGGCCGATATTATGAATATCAGCCGAACCGATATGATATCGGTCGATATTCGGCTCTCCAAAACCGTTTCATATCGGCCGATACGATATGCATCAGCCGATATTTGTACCCCTGGTTTTAACCAAGGGACACCTTGATTAGATAAAACATTAAGGGAGGAGATGAAAGGACTTGGGTTGTTTCATAAAAGACACCAACCAAGGGGCACACCACACCCCTTGGCCGAATCCATCTTAGCACACAAGTGTTCTTCTCTCCTCTTCATCTCTCTCCAACCCACACCATCGATACTTGGAGATTTGCTAAAGAACCAAGGAAGGAGAAGGACTAAGGAAGGAATTCAGACCTTAAAGAAAATAAGGAGACGGGAAAAAGTATGTTCTAAGTTTAAGAACAATGTAGGATTAAGACTAGGAGAAATCATGGTTTTGGCCATGGTATGGCCGAACCCATGGGTTCTCTATTTGGTTGGAATAGAGAGTTGAATGTTGTTAAGACCATTGAGTTATATATCCATTCAAAGTATAGATGTATGTTGGAAACAAACAACCAAAGGGTTGAATGCAAAACCATGCTGTAAGGATATAGGATTGAATGAATCTTAACCTTGGCTAGTCGACTGAAAGGGGAATGACCGAGAATACAAAGGGTTTGACTCAGAGTCAGCCGACCGAATCTGTGATTCAGTCGACTGAAAGGTAGCGAGTCAGGGAGTAAACAATACTGATTTGGGTTTCAACCGACTGAATGTGTATTTAACTCGACTGAAAGTCTGCGGTACGACAGAATACTGCAGCTGAGGGTGATTCAGTCGACTGAAATGAAAAGTTGATTTTATTTGATGTTTCCAGAAACCTCAATCTAGCTGGAAGGATGTAAGGGATGATTTAAATTGTATGGATAATCAAATTGACATAAGTATGTGCTTAAATTCATTAAGGTAAAGAGATTTCGCAAAAGGGGCTAACGATTTGTGGTGACGTGATCGTCGTACGGAATTTCACAAAACAGCAAGGATATTACTGGGATTGGTAGGATTCCTACCTTATTGAAATACATGTGGATTATATATATACTTTTGAGTTACTGATTTGTATTTCCAATGATGACTTACTTTAAATGTAAATAATTATGAAACTGTTTTTGATGGTAACATGTGATTTGAAATAAAATGGCATTGTTGCATTCATGATCTCATGCATGGCATGGGAGGGAGTATATGGGCAAGCCAAGTTATTAGCTGTCCGGACATGACTTGGGGCTTGAAAACTAGTTTGGAAGAAGCTATGTGAACAATTGATATGTTGGCCTTGTCTGGGATTGCTAGATAGGGGTACAACGTAATTTGGGCCAAAGAGCTCTAGGGTAACCAGTCCAAAAACCCTGCGCAGAGGGAGGAGTCCACGCTCCATCAGTAATTTCGATTAACACACATGGGGATGTATAACAGTGACTTGGTGGTGCCGTCACAAAACACTGCGGACGTAAATGGCCAAGGGAACACCTTGATATGGTTTCATTATATCAAGGAAAATGTTGTTATGATTTGTATGGTGTTTGATATGGAGATTGGGTGAGGGATCATTGGCATATGACACCCATGACATTGACACATACATTTGCATGATTTGGATATGATTATCATGCATTGTTTTGGTACTATGATATGTTTGGATTTTTTATTATGATGTCTTTATTCTGATTTTTATATTGATCCTATGTGTATAACCCTATTTGAAATTCCTACTGGGCACATTAACTAACGCCTTACTTCTACCCTTTAGATGATGGAACAGGAAATGGAAAGGACATGGGACGTGAAGAAAGCCAAGCATAGGAGCTTAGGCAGTTTTATGCTTATTTTACTTAGTTGATCTTTGGAACAATGTATTTGAGATAATTAGCATTTTGGGATTGTAATAGCTTAGTTTATTTTGCTATGGTTGGATGATGTTTTGGATATTAAAGTTTCAATTAATTTATTAGTGATTGGCTTCCTTGCTTATTTATATTATGGATATGGATAGTATTATATTCATATATTAATTCCGCAGTTAATTTTTAAAGCGTGTGAACTGTTTTAGTGGACTTGGTCCATGCACACGTATTGTTGGCCAGTTAAGGGTAGGTTTGGAAACCCGGACTTAGCTTGCGTCATGACGTTCCCACTCTCTCTCACTCTTTATTAAAAAAAAAAAATATACTCTCATTTTCGGCGAGTGAAAAAGGGCAGGGCGTTATGGGTTCATTTAATTAAAAAGCATAGAAATGGTTTAGATCTGGCATAATTTTAATAAAAATTAATTAATTTAATTTCAAACCTAGTTTAACATTCAGATGTGGAGTTGGAGAAAAATAAATAATAAAGAATCAAAAAATGAAAGAATTAAAGAATCAAATGAGATAAGTAAATACATAAATAAAATAAATAGATAGACGAATTTAATATTTCACATATAATACAATGGAGTTGACTTTAAGAAATCAACATGACATTAATATTCCATAATTAAAAATAAAATTAAATCCTAGACATCTAGGAGCTCACGTAAACTAATCATGATTACATTCTTGTTTTCATTCAGAATTATTTCAAGAATTAAATTCATGGAGTTTATTAAAATGCATCTCACAAAAATAGACCTTGATTATGTTCGGCCCCTCTTTCAGCACTAAAAAGTTGTTACACTCTTATAAATAAGAGCCTTAGATACTAAAATTGGGGATCACTTAACCTAAAATTCATTACATCTAATTTTGTAATCAACATAATAGATTCGACCATTGAAGTTTAATTATGAAAATAAAATTCAATGTAAACAATCATAACATAAACATAAATTAATTGGAAAACCATAATCTAACAGACATTGCACTTTGAATTTCATTCATAAACATGGAATTGAATTACAATGCATGAATTTGAAATCAAAGAAAATACAAGAAAATATTGGAAATTGGAAAATAAATGCAATCTCGAAAGTCAAATTCTCCAAAGTCTTCTTGTTTTTCTTCTCCTCCTCTCCTCTGGTCCACGCCAATGCTTGATTAGTCTCAGTCAAATTTGAGTTTCATAGGTGGCCATAGTGCTCTATTTATAGGCTTTGGGAAAGAATGGATGGTTCAGATTAATTAGGGTTTAAGTTGGGTAAATGGATGGCTAAGATTAAAAGATTTTAAGTGGGAGAGATAAAGGCACGAACGGCTAGGGTTTATGGTTTGTATTGGTTTCTTCAAGGCCAAGAAATGGATATGTGTATGAGTGGAGAGATAATAGGTGGTGGCCAATCATATGTATTGGAGATTTAGGGTTTTATGTTTATGAATGAATGGATGAGATGCAAAGTCAACTTGAGTGGATGGATAGATGAGTGCATGGTGACATGGAGGTCAACTTCGAATGGAATGGATGAGGATATACAAAAATCGTGTGGAGTGTTTTTGTGTAGGTGATGAGGTGTAAAAATCGAGTGGATCATCTTGGGTTGCTTGGAATGCAAGTTGAATTGGAGAGAAAGTTGGATCTAGGTTGGATGAGATAAGATTGGAGATAAAATTGGGATTTGAACTAGGTGGAGATGACGTTGCAAAATTCTTTAGGGTTTATAGATATTGTGTAATGTAAATGAATGGTGGATATTAAATGCGTGGAATGAATGCGCATGGGATAAGGGTTTGAATCATGGATATGGATATGGGTCAGGGTTTAGAGCAAATGGGCCTCCAGTGAACTCATTGGACTTTAGCTTGTGGACTTCATGGACTTTGGTTAGCCAGACCCACATATGAGATGCGCATGGATCACTTCAACTAGGCCCATTGTATTGGATTTCTGGCCCATGGTCTTCAATTTCAGACTCTTTCTCTTGACTTTCAGCTTCTCTCCATAATTAAAATAATTAATTCACCACTTAAAATCTAAAATAATTGAATTAATCAAGACTCTCATAATTGGATCCAGATTTATTCAATTTACAATAAAATCCCTAAAAGTGGTTAGAAATTAATTATTAAATATTCTAGGTCTTCCAATTAAGAAACAAGTCTTGCAGTTTCTTCTGGTTTTTTTATTTATTTCCTATACTTTTCAATTTTACCTACAAAACTAACAAACAATAATAAATTTACCTGATATATACAAAATTGTGGCTAACTGGTCCAATAATTAAGGGTAAAAATGTCATTTTCATGTCTCAATACCACCTACGACACTTCATCGCCATTCTCTATCAATTAGTCCCATGAATTAAATACAGTTCCATTGTTTTTACAGGTCTTGATTGTCACTTTCAACTGCAAAAATATCATTTCTAGAAGTGCATTTCGTTCAAGTACAGTGTACAAATTTTGCAGGCCATCATCTTTATCCAAATCCACTAGAAGCAACACTTGGTAGAGCATTCTTGCGTTCAAGCAGTGACAACAATAGAAGGACAACAACAATGGAGTTCTTTATTATCTTGGGCAGAAAAATGCCAGGCCATAGCAGCGTCTAGACGCCTCTCTATATTCAAACTGAACAGAAGAAACAAAGAAGGGGCTAGTTTCATTATTAGACACATTCTGTATTCAGCCAGAAATGGAAAAAAAAAAAACGTGGTATACTATTTGTAAACATCTTTCAATTATAGTAGAAATTTTACCTATTAGTGGGCACATGGATGTTTCCCTATTTAAAGGGTTTTACCACGTTAAAAAAAATATTTTGTCTTAGTCTCCTTTTTATTATATTGTGTTGCCGGAAAAGATGTCCTTTTCAAGTCCCACTCGTCCACCCAAAAACGAGTAGGTACGTCGAAAAATTACAGATCATTTATATTCATCAAATAATTATTTTCATAAATAATATTATTTTCTGGTCACATCTTAATTATGAAATAAAATTAGACGGGCCACTCACCGTAGCTTTACCCAGTGTGTGCGGATTGAGAGAATTTCACATGCCTTAGAAGATTAGTCGAGTGATATGTTTGAGTTGTGTTTGTTAAGGGGTAGAATTTCATGTAAGTCAAGCTAGCCCAATGTCTAGAATAGTCCTAGAGGAGAGAGGGAGGGATGAAGAGGAGAGAGAGGGGGGGGGGTGAATAGGACTATGGAGGAATTTTAAATTTCTTTAAAATGTGAGTCAATTAATTTATTGGTCTTAATAAATTAATCAAATTTATCCCTAAATTGTGCAATTAAGATACAAGATCAAACACAAGCACAATAATGAGAGGAGATGAGAAGAAATGAAATACCTTGACACGAGGATTTTTACGTGGTTCAAAAACCTTGCTTATGCCACGCCTCAAGTACACCACTTGAGGATTTCACTAAACTTCTCCTTCAGGAGTGGAGAGGAAATGCATTACAATCTTTGATCTACTTCAAGGGTGTAGGTCGAACTGTAAGTTATAAACACCAAGAAAACACCTTTCTTGGATTTCACTAGGGTTACACCAACCCTTTACAATTATCTCAATGATTGAAAGAAGTAGTTTTGCTGTTACCAAGAAGTCGCCTTTTGATTTCGTAGTGATCATGGCGCTTTTGAAGTTCCTCTCCTTGCTTGGCTCTTTGTGTAAAGTTTAGATCTTCCAATGATGCACAACCAAGAGTGGGAGAAGAGGTTTCTAAGGAAATGAAGAGTTTTTCCTATATGTGTAGGCTTACCCCAAAGAGATCCATAATCACATTCAATGTGAGCTTTGGATGCTCAATTGATTTGCCTATGAATGCTTCAAATGTGATTTAAAGAGGGTTAAAAGAACTATGATGATCTTACATTGGCTTGGTGAAACTCTTAGAGTTCTTGGGACAAGGGTTTTTCTCTTTGAAAAAGTTCTCCAATAATTCTCTGACCTTTGCACAAGAAATGGGCTTGGTATATATAGAGAAAAAGTCCCAATGGATATGTGTCGTTTCGACCGATACAAACTGTCGATCGAACCAACGCTTAACGGCTCTACTTAAAGACACAGCGGTCATGTGTTGGTTCGAACAATACACTCTGTCGTTGGACCAACCCCAACGACTCTTTTGATTTACAACGGTCACATTGTCGATTGATCCGATACTATTGTCGGTCGATTTGACACATAACAGAGAGCATGTCTAATTTACTGTACTTTGTCGGTCGCACCAATGCACAATGTCGGTCGATCCGACAAATGACAAATAGCATATCAGTTACTGTGTTTTGTCGGTTGAACGGATGCCCAATATCGGTCGATCCGACAAAGCCTAAGAATATTACTTTGAGTTCTGGGCTTCGTTGGTCGATCATACGGGTTATATGGGTCGGACAAATGGATCAGAAAAATGTCCATAACTTTTGTTCTGAAAATCTGATTTCGATGATTTTGGATATTCTGGAAAGCTCTCTTGATGCTCAACCTTATTATAATAGTTTCACTTATATAAATATATTTGATAGATCGTAAGAGCTCTCCAAAGAGGGGTAGAATCCTGACAGTCTTAGAGAAACACTAAATGGTCTTCTATGGCTTCTACGATTTCTTAGGTTCAACTTATGGCCCATTTTACCTTCATGTTTGGCATTCATTGAGCATTTCTGACTTGATGTGTTGTCTTGCTACTTTCGGAGCTTCAATACTTGATTTGACTTTGACGGTCTTATGGAAACTCGGTCTTGGACGCATATCAACTTAGTCACGAACTATACAACTTATGACTCAGTTGGACTTAGTCACGAAATTGACAACTCAATCTGACGCATGGGAGACATATTTAACTTTTAGATCAACAATCTCCCCATTTGTCAATTTCGTGACAAAACATAGACAAATACATATATAGACCCAAAGACAAATCCAGATTTAAATCTTGACAACCATGATTACAACTTTGAATATAAACATAAATAATTGTTCATTCAACATGGCTTGGTTGAAGACTTGGAAGCTCCCTCTTAGAAAATGCCTGCAATTAAAAGGTTTTCCTGCAAAATATTTGGCATAATTCTCGTTAGATTTTAATCTTCCCCATAAGCATTAGCGACATATACAAAAATTCAATAAACATTCCATGTCAATAACCATTCTATGTTTCATGTTGCTACCCCTAACTTCATTATTCAACCATATTTGGTTCATGTAGCTCCTCCTAACTTCAACAATCATTGTTCCACCATACTTCTTTTGTCTACCAAAGCATATGATCACATTGTTTCCCAACTTCATTTGTCTACCAAAACTACTCCCCCTTTTTGTCAGAAATTGACAAAATCCTGCATGAACAAGAACATGCATACATATTTTCATCTCTAATATCCATTCATATGTCCAAATCCATAATAACAAACATATCACCCAAACAAAAACAGCATAGAATTTCAAGAAGCACCATGTGTTTCTCTATGTTAGTCAAATTTCATATTCCTGCAATAAGATTTGACAAACTTGGAACACATATATCATTCATATGTACATCAAATTTCAATGTTGCTCCCCCTTTCTACATGGATATTATTTTTGTTCCCCAAACTCCAATGTTGACATTCAATATCCCAGCAAGAAAAACAATTTCACAAGCCCAAACCATAATAATTTTTTTTTTGCTTTTGTATCTCCTTTGACCATGTACATCGAATTTTGGTATTACTCCCCCTCACTACAATGGATATTCATTTTACCTGTCTCCTTCATTTTTACATTTTCATACCTCCACCTTTACTTCCAAACAACCATCAATGTGCACAATAGATTTAACTTTTATTTCTACAATCTGATAGCATCAAACTCAATGTCCTAACATGAAAGTGATATAACTACTAAGCACAAGAAAGGACAATACCACATATGAGCAAAAATAAACAATACTTTAATCACCAAACCACATGTGGAAATAGAATTCAATCAACCATACATGAATACATAAAACACATTCCACCATGACACAATCCAAGCATCAAATGCATACCATGAAAATATCACATATATTCAACTCAGTAAAAATATAGCCAATAAGGAGCATGAGTTTGCATCTAGATGATTTAGAGTTCGCTAAATAGCTATTACATGCTATTAGTGCCCCGGTTTGCCGAGTCCCTTGTTTGTCAAGTCCATGACTCGAGTCAAGCATTGCCTTGAAGATAGAAGCTCGAGAATCAAGAATCATGTGGTGGTTTAATGAAGCTCAAGTGGGAAGATTAATCAAGATTCAATGGGTCATCAAAGTGTATGGCAATCACCCAAGGTAATTTGGCCATAGGAGACTCTAGGTGGACCCCACACCTTAGGATGACCTAGTCTAGACTTAGAGATCACATCTAGATAATTTAAGTAGCTTAGTGGTTGTTTGACCCATAATGAAAACATGAACTTCATATGAAAAACCATTGATTTTACTGTCATGCCGAAAGTGTCTGGTGATCAATCGTCTTTGACAGTGGACGATATATCGTGGTCATACGTCCAATTGTCCTGGAAAACAAGGTTCAGGTTGGAAATGGTTTGTCAAACACCTAAGGTCCCAGGACGATACATTCATGATGGCAATACATCACTGGAACAGGGCCGATACAATTGTGCGTTATGATCCATTGGCAGGACTTAGTATAAAATCTGGACTGTCATTCAAAGTCATATCTTAGGACGACCAATCGTTTAGACAACACTTTGTCTGAGTGTTGGGCCGACTAATCGCCCTCACGACCTTTCGTTTTTTGTATGGGTTCTACACCCACTAAAAAATACAGTCAGGCTCAGGACGACGCTTTCGTTTGGCGGCGATCTTTTGTGTAGTATTCTGCATGATCAATTGGTCGCACGAGCTATTGGTGAGATAGGGAAGAAACACATTGATCACATGACCTATCGCCCTAGGTTTTGTAACGCCCGCCCCTTTTCACCGAAATATCAGAGTCTATTTTTTTTTTTTTTTTAATAAAAGTGACAAAGGGCGCGGACGTCACGACGCGAGTTAAGTCCGAGCTTCTAAAGCCCAGCCCTTAACTGGCCAACCCTACGTGTGCGTGGAATGAAGTCCACGGAGAATGGTTCACACATAGAAGTAAGCATCGGGGAACATTTAAACTAATTGCGGAAATTATAAAAGAGCCTAACCTACAAATTCTTAGATAGCAGGGAAGTTACATTCATTCAATCACCAAACATCCTTAAAACCATAATGTCCAAAATATAGTAAGTAATCTCAATTATTACATTTCCGACAAATTAAACTACATCAAATACACATTCCTCAAAATAACTTAAATAAAATAATTAGTCCGCCTTCCAAAGCTCCTAACTTGGCTCCCGTCTCGTCCTTCTGCTCCGGCATTTCCTGCGTCATCAGCTAGGGTAGAAGTAGGGCGTTAGACCACGCGCCCAGTAGGACTCCGAGTAGGGCTAACACATGGATTAGTGATAACAAAGCAGATAGATAATACATAACGAAAAGCCATAGAATGAATGTCATGCCATGGGTGTCTGTGTTATGAATCCCACCCATCATCCTTACTATCCCGATGCCATATCCCCCTTGACGGTAAGGCCTCGTCAAGGCGTAAACATAAATACAATATTCCCCTTGATGGAAGAATCATCATCAAGGTATAACAATAAATACAACATCCCCCTTGACGGTAAGGCCTCGTCAAGGTACAATAATACATATGTGAAATGTCCCCATGCTTGTTTATCGGTCGCCCCGACGGAGCATGGACTCCGGTTTCATTTCATCCTTCCCCTGTCATATGCCTCCCATGCCATGCATGAGATGTAGATGCCATTTGCCATGTAATATATGAAATTCAATAGTAATAAAACCCATCTTAAAGCAATTACAAGATTACCAACTAAATCCAAGGGAAAACATCCCACAATATTTAATCCAAAACCCATCATAAGCATTCACATAATTTCCAAAATAATTTAGAGTAAAACATCACATGATACATAATCCATAACATATCTTAAAGACAACCACATGATTTCCAAACTAGATTAAAGAAAACATCACCCAAATCCATGGCTTACAAAAAGGTAGGAATCCTACCGAATACCGACTCGCGTCCTTTTTCGTTTTCCGTTCGATAAACCCGGTTGCCGATCGCGCACCGCCTGCGATGTCCAGTACCTTATTACACATTCATCATTAGTCCATGTTTTAACCATTTCTAAGCCCATATGAAAAAACCGGTGACTATTTAGGTTTTGTGGGTCCCATATCATTTATTAAACCTTTTAATCCCATAAGTCTTAAAATTCGGCCACCCTAGGCTTTATCAATCACTTATAAGGTTATTACATTAGATCCCCTAAGTCCATGATCAATTTCCATGGAATTCTTGAATTTGGCCACTAATTACGGTTTTGCCACTACCCCTTTTACATAAACAATTACTCATTCATTCATGCCTTCCTAAGTCCAAAATTGATCCACAACTTAGGTCCATTAATGATCCGTAACCATGTTACAAGATCATTAAAAATCAACCCTTAACTTAGCCTCATTTCCATTGATTTAACACATGCATAATTCCAAATTTGGCCTATAACATGACCTAACATTGGGTCATGGGTTCATTAAAAATCAGCCCTTTCTACTTAACCAAACACCCATTTTTTCTTTGGCCTATTTACACATTTGCACCCATCACAAGCCCTTCCATGAAGAGGTTTACATCATACAATTTAAATCATCAATTTTGATCATCACTTGATACATTTTTGAGTCCATTAATGACCCCTTTAATCATGACCTATTCCCCATTAATTTAAACACACACATAAGTCCAACTATGAGGGATTTTAACTCATACATTTAAATCATCCTTCCTTAATCATCATGAAATACATTTTGGTCCATTAGTTTAACCATAACTCCCATTTTTTTTTTTTTCATGGTTCCAAAACACCAAATTCATCCCAATGTCCCCATTGAAATCACTTAGCCACCTTCCATGATTTCCTTAACTAAAAACCCCTTAAAATTTACAAACCTTTGACCCCTTTTAAGCCTTCAATTTATTAGTACATTATTCCATACCTTCCATCCTTCCAAACCCATTTAAATTTACAAACACATAACCCTAAAACCTCCATTAAAGATCTTTAATTACTTACACTTAACCATTAAAATCTTAAAACCCTAAATCATCCTCCATGGCTTCCATTATTTATAAACCCTAATAATTCACTTAAACACCTACCATTTTTGAGGTCATTACCATTATTCACATCTCCCATGCATTTCTTCATTTAAACCCCTTTAAAATTATCACCACATTTAATCATTAAAACCCCAAAATTCCAAATCATTCTTCCATGATTTTAAACCTAAAAATCCCATTACAATTCCTTTCCAATTCCACATAATTCCATGCTTAATAACTTAATTACATTACATTCCTTAATCCATTTATTTTTCCTTAAACTAACCCTAATTTATCCATTAGGGTTTTGTCCACTTTCCATCCTTCAATTGATGGATTTGAAATCAAAGGCATAAAATCATTTGGATACCATTAAATTTACAAATTGAATCCCAAATCTTAAACCCTAAAAAAATCCAAAATTTCTTGTTTAAAAAAAAATACTTACAATCCGATGCCTCCTCCGACTTCCGCCACTCCCGTCGGACTCCTTGGCCTCCTTTCTCCTTCCTCTTGATCTTTGGTAGGCCAAGATGGTTGATCAATGGTGAAACCCTCCTAACTTAGGATTGGCCATAGTAGGGCTTAATTTGAGAGAGAGAGAGAGAGAGGAGAGGATGGAGATGAGAAAATAGGATTCTATAGTTTGATCTTAAAGGGATGGCCAAACTTACAACTTCCTCCTCTCTTTTCTTCCAAGCTTTTCTTCTTCTTCTTCCTTAATTTTTCTACTTCTCTTTCCTTAGAGATGAGGGACGGTGGTGTGGGAGAGATGGAGTAAGTAAAATTGAGAATGGGATAAGATGGAAACCCATCTTATCCCAAGGTAGCTTACTTTACACTTTAACATAAATTTCCCACCAACCAAGCCTAAGATATTTTTCATGCTTTTTTGACCCAACCAACACTAGCCAACGTTTTTTCATGTTTGAAATGGATTGTTTGGTCTTCCCATTTGACCATTCTTTTAACTTAGCTTAATTAACTAATTAATTAATTGAATCATTAGGTTAAGTTAATTAATTCCCACTTTAACTTAATCCCATCTACTTAAATTTGCCTTCATACATACACCCATGGTTGACCAATTCAACCATGGTGGCCGGCCCCACCAATCATTGGCCCACACGCCACCTCACTTGATGAGGTGGAGGTGGGTCCCACTTGGCCACACCACCTTGGTTTAATTTTTAACTTAACTTAGGTGATTTAATTTCATTGAATACCCTCTAAATGGATCACCATTGGGCCCATGGCCCAATTACATTTCCATCTAGCCCATTTACCTTAGAGCTCAACTACTTTGACCCATCGGGTCCCAAATGGGTATGTGACCCAATTTGACCATTCTTGACCCATTTAACCCTCATTGCCCCTTTAAATGAATTTAAATCAACTCCATAGTCCATTGGGCCATACTTGGGCCTTTGTCCAAATTTTTTGGCCCATTTACTCTTTACTTCACCAATTTTCCAATTTCCATCACTAAAATAACTTATATCCACTTTTTTTTTTTTATTAATTTAAAATTTTCGGGCCCTTACAATACAATCCTCTTTTAAAATTTTCGTCCCGAAAATTCGAGCGAAGTAGAGGTTCAAAACATCTCACACAAATAGTTCTGGATGAGCGGCTCTCATTTCTGATTCGAGTTCCCAAGTGGTCTCTTCATTGCCACGTCGTTCCCATACCACCTTGACGAACTGAATAGCGCAGTTCCGCAGTACCTTTTGTTCGCTCCCGATCACTCTGATCGGTTTCTCCACATACATCACGTCGCTTTGTACATCGACGTCTTGTACGTTCAACACCTGTGAAGGGTCAGGGTTGTACCTCCTCAACATGGACACATGAAACACATCATGTGAAGAGGATAACTGCGGAGGGAGCGCCAACTAATAAGCTACCTCCCCCACCCTCTTTAGGATTGGAAACGGCCCCACCATCTAGGTGACAGTTTCCCCTTATTTCCGAATCTCATGTGTCCCTTCCGTGGTGAGACTTTCAAAAACACCAAGTCTCCCACCTCAAATTCGAGGAACCTTATCCTCTTGTTGGCGTAACTCTTCTGACGGTTCTGTGCAGTGAGTAGATGTTGCCGTATCAATTTGACCTATGCTGTGGTCTCTGCAACCAATTCTGGTCCAATTAGCGCAGGCTCACCAGCTTCTGTCCAATACACTGGTGATCTACATGGTCTGCCGTATAAGGCCTCGAACGAAGCCATCTGGAGGCTTGCCTGGTAACTATTATTGTAAGAGAACTCCACCACTGGCAAATAATCCTCCCATCCACCCTTAAAATCCAGCATACATGATCTCAGCATATCCTCCAATATCTGTATTGTCCTTTCCGACTGTCCATCAGTCTATGGGTGGAACGTTGTGCTGGTCAACACATCGGTCCCCATAGCCGATTGCATGCTCTGCCATACTCTGCTACTGAATCGGCCATCTCTGTCGGACACAATAGTCCGGGGTACAGCATGTAGTCCGATAATATTTCGGATGTACCGTCGACCCATATTGCATCGTTGCCCCTAGATGACCTTAGTAGCCCTATTACAAGCTCCTGGCTACATGCTCCCATTTCCACTCCGGCACTGGTAAGGGTTTGAGTAAACCCGGTGGCTTCCGATGTTCCGCCTTTTCCTGCCAACAAGTTAGTGTAGCGAGTAACAAACTCTGCCTCTCTTAAGTCCATGCCACCATTAGTGCCTCTTAAGATCCTTGCACATCTTAGCACTGTCCGGATGGGTAGAGAGCTTGGTTTGGTGTGCCTCAACCAACAACTCCCTTCCACAGCTCTTAGGTACCTCCATCCTACCTCGGAACACAAGACCCTATCCCGGTCGTAACTCGAATTCCGATACTACCTCACATGTAGACATCTTGGTCCAAGTCTCCTCCATTTCTGGGTCTATTCGTTGTTCCCGTTCAATCGTGTCAAGTATCTCTTACTCACATCAACACCACTCATATCAACCTATGAGTTTCATTCTTGCAGAATTCACTTTGCCTCGTATTATCTCTTTTCCTCATGCATGCATTTGCGATTTTTATGTAGACTAACGTATTCTATTTCACTTTATCTATTGCCAAGACATTTCTCATACGTACTCCTTCAATACGTTCTTTTGTCTACTCTCCGTGCGAGTTAGTCTGCCAATACAAGCCTATGCTCAAGTCCATTGTTGATTCTATTTTAACTAGGTTTCTAGCTTCACCCTCCTGGAATTCCATCGGCCAACTACAGAGTCAGGTGATCAGTCTCACTCGGCAGTCGCCCATAGCTTCCCATTCAAGTTTCACTAGACTCTTAACCTTTCCCTTAGGCCTATCTCTCAAAAGCAATCATACCTTTATTTGCATATAAGCCACTATGTGACTAACCCTTTTTGTTCATAACTCCTACAATACCAATACCCGACATCAATCCAAATCATATAGATACTAATTTCCTACCCTTCTGGATTATTCCACATATTTTCATAGATTCCATAAAAACAGTGATATATCTAAGCTTACTTAGATTATGTCAAATAGTGCCCATTCACCACTAAAATATTCACAAGTATTACCAATTTCACCAACCACCAAATTCCACCCACATGCCTACGTTATCAATGGTTACCACATCATACGGTTCATATTCCTTCATTAGCAGGCCACGTAGAATTGAAATCACACACAATCTTCGAATAACACAATTCATGTGTAACCAGATCTTTCACCTCCATTCACATCAAACAACAACTCGAGGTAACATAAGAAATAACACATTAATAAGATCTAATGATTCAACCTAATTATGATTAGGTTACCCTAACCCATTTACAACATACACCTAGAGATTTTGAAATAACAATCCTACTCATCCAAAGCAAGTCATCCCAATACATTTGAAGGCCATCCATGACCATCCATAAATTCCTAAAATTTGGAATTATCCATCAGCCCCACCTAGGTTTCCAACCAAACACATTAACATATCACGGCCTCTTCATGCCTACTACATATTCACAACTCACTGTACTTTATCAATTCATCATCATACACATAGTCTATAACACATCCTTGTTCCTCAATGACTATTTATTGCATACCACCAATTATCAAAGTAACATCATATAAACTCATTGCAACTATTGATAATTCACAATTTATTAACATCATAGGGAATCCTCATGCAATCACTAAATGAAATATTTTCATAAGTTCATGGTCCATCATTCATTCATGCTTTTTAAGGCCATAAACCCATTTCAAGGCCTATCATCACTCGTTCATAATCTCCACAACACATTGGGAGAATGCAATTGCATTATACATACAAGTTTTTTTTTTTTTCGTACAATATATTAGTCTTTGCAAGCTAGACCCTTCACATTCTCCTCATAATATCATCTTCTCACGAGTTTCATGTGGCAAGTTAACCCATGCACTCCGGTCTCTTTCTAGTACATTGTTTATCCAACCTCTCTCAAATGGCACTTTGTTCACATGAGAACCTCTTATACCCCTTCACAAAGCGTTTACATCATCACCCATTATATGTCATAACATAATCTCTTCACTTGGTCATGACAAATTATCAAACCATGGGTTATCACCAATATAAAAACCATTTCTAAAAGCCATTGTACCATCCCCCAAGTATACCCATTCATCACATTAACAAATACTCCCCACCCTTTTTATTCACATTTACCTTACTCATAAGCATATGCAACATATACCCCACATTAAAAGTTCATGCCTCTTATCCTCATTTGATGCATGCACTTCATCATTGTACATTTTTTTTTTTTTTTTTTACATACTCGTTCCTCAATTAATATGATCATAACTATTAGTTTTTCCTCATTTCATCACCTCATACACTCAACAACAAGAATTTAACACATGTATCTTCACATGCACTCACGATACAAGCATGCTTGTGCAATTTAATATCACACTTATTTCCTTCATTTAAAACCCCAAAATCATTAATTATTTTCCAATATAAGGACGGTTAGTCCTCTCTTTCCCGTGTCCATGTAGTCCACAAATCGGGTATACCACTTCAAGAGGGTAGGGACAATATGTGCAATTGTGCCCAACCTGGTTACACAACTCGCACATATAACTGGGTTCCAATTCCCCTACCGACTATCTTATCATCAGAAAGTCTTCCACATTCTCTTCAGAAAGAGATGCTAAATTCTCTTTATCTTCCTCGGGAGGTCCCTCCTGAAAGTCCAGGCTAACTGCTATGCTAGAAGCAGACACCAAATCTATGAGACAGTTAGGGGTTCCCTTATCCCATAATTCCGTACACTCCCCTTCATTTGATATACCTGTATTCATAGAATACAATAGAACCCAAAAATCATCAACTGCAATTTCCAATAAAACCAATCTCAGTTTTGGGGAATTTCTTATGTATATCACAATGTATTTGGTTTGGGGAAAGTTGCCAAATAAGCACACTTGTTTTTCCTTTGTTTCTGGGGGGGAATCTCTAAATTGCTATTGTCTGTTGTTCAAATTGGGGATACCGGGGAAGTACATCCTACTTTACTATGTCTGATAAATCTAATACTGTTTCATCAATTTGGGGGAAAACCTAGATGTTTTCTCATTTCTGGGGAAGTAAACCCTATCTTGCTATGTTTCAATAAATCTCTCCTAGAATGAATCTTTCTTCCCTTGCTATCATTCCTTTCCGTCAATTGTTGTTCTCAGATTAAACACTTCCGTTTGAGTCAATCGAAGTAAATTAACCCGGCCCCCTTGCAGCGGACTCCGAAGAGTCGGTCGGTTGGGATTCTTAGCCGTCAGTGAGACGTGCAACCGTCTTAAATCTTACTTCGAGAGATTCATTCTTCCGAATTCGCTCTGATACCAACTGTAACGCCCGCCCCTTTTCACCGAAATATCAGAGTCTAATTTTTTTTTTTTTTTAATAAAAGTGACAAAGGGCGCGGACGTCACGACGCGAGTTAAGTCCGAGCTTCTAAAGCCCAGCCCTTAACTGGCCAACCCTACGTGTGCGTGGAATGAAGTCCACGGAGAATGGTTCACACGTAGAAGTAAGCATCGGGGAACATTTAAACTAATTGCGGAAATTATAAAAGAGCCTAACCTACAAATTCTTAGATAGCAGGGAAGTTACATTCATTCAATCACCAAACATCCTTAAAACCATAATGTCCAAAATATAGTAAGTAATCTCAATTATTACATTTCCGACAAATTAAACTACATCAAATACACATTCCTCAAAATAACTTAAATAAAATAATTAGTCCACCTTCCAAAGCTCCTAACTTGGCTCCCGTCTCGTCCTTCTGCTCCGGCATTTCCTGCGTCATCAGCTAGGGTAGAAGTAGGGCGTTAGACCACGCGCCCAGTAGGACTCCGAGTAGGGCTAACACATGGATTAGTGATAACAAAGCAGATAGATAATACATAACGAAAAGCCATAGAATGAATGTCATGCCATGGGTGTCTGTGTTATGAATCCCACCCATCATCCTTACTATCCCGATGCCATATCCCCCTTGACGGTAAGGCCTCGTCAAGGCGTAAACATAAATACAATATTCCCCTTGATGGAAGAATCATCATCAAGGTATAACAATAAATAGAACATCCCCCTTGACGGTAAGGCCTCGTCAAGGTACAATAATACATATGTGAAATGTCCCCATGCTTGTTTATCGGTCGCCCCGACGGAGCATGGACTCCGGTTTCATTTCATCCTTCCCCTGTCATATGCCTCCCATGCCATGCATGAGATGTAGATGCCATTTGCCATGTAATATATGAAATTCAATAGTAATAAAACCCATCTTAAAGCAATTACAAGATTACCAACTAAATCCAAGGGAAAACATCCCACAATATTTAATCCAAAACCCATCATAAGCATTCACATAATTTCCAAAATAATTTAGAGTAAAACATCACATGATACATAATCCATAACATATCTTAAAGACAACCACATGATTTCCAAACTAGATTAAAGAAAACATCACCCAAATCCATGGCTTACAAAAAGGTAGGAATCCTACCGAATACCGACTCGCGTCCTTTTTCGTTTTCCGTTCGATAAACCCGGTTGCCGATCGCGCACCGCCTGCGATGTCCAGTACCTTATTACACATTCATCATTAGTCCATGTTTTAACCATTTCTAAGCCCATATGAAAAAACCGGTGACTATTTAGGTTTTGTGGGTCCCATATCATTTATTAAACCTTTTAATCCCATAAGTCTTAAAATTCGGCCACCCTAGGCTTTATCAATCACTTATAAGGTTATTACATTAGATCCCCTAAGTCCATGATCAATTTCCATGGAATTCTTGAATTTGGCCACTAATTACGGTTTTGCCACTACCCCTTTTACATAAACAATTACTCATTCATTCATGCCTTCCTAAGTCCAAAATTGATCCACAACTTAGGTCCATTAATGATCCGTAACCATGTTACAAGATCATTAAAAATCAACCCTTAACTTAGCCTCATTTCCATTGATTTAACACATGCATAATTCCAAATTTGGCCTATAACATGACCTAACATTGGGTCATGGGTTCATTAAAAATCAGCCCTTTCTACTTAACCAAACACCCATTTTTTCTTTGGCCTATTTACACATTTGCACCCATCACAAGCCCTTCCATGAAGAGGTTTACATCATACAATTTAAATCATCAATTTTGATCATCACTTGATACATTTTTGAGTCCATTAATGACCCCTTTAATCATGACCTATTCCCCATTAATTTAAACACACACATAAGTCCAACTATGAGGGATTTTAACTCATACATTTAAATCATCCTTCCTTAATCATCATGAAATACATTTTGGTCCATTAGTTTAACCATAACTCCCATTTTTTTTTTTTTCATGGTTCCAAAACACCAAATTCATCCCAATGTCCCCATTGAAATCACTTAGCCACCTTCCATGATTTCCTTAACTAAAAACCCCTTAAAATTTACAAACCTTTGACCCCTTTTAAGCCTTCAATTTATTAGTACATTATTCCATACCTTCCATCCTTCCAAACCCATTTAAATTTACAAACACATAACCCTAAAACCTCCATTAAAGATCTTTAATTACTTACACTTAACCATTAAAATCTTAAAACCCTAAATCATCCTCCATGGCTTCCATTATTTATAAACCCTAATAATTCACTTAAACACCTACCATTTTTGAGGTCATTACCATTATTCACATCTCCCATGCATTTCTTCATTTAAACCCCTTTAAAATTATCACCACATTTAATCATTAAAACCCCAAAATTCCAAATCATTCTTCCATGATTTTAAACCTAAAAATCCCATTACAATTCCTTTCCAATTCCACATAATTCCATGCTTAATAACTTAATTACATTACATTCCTTAATCCATTTATTTTTCCTTAAACTAACCCTAATTTATCCATTAGGGTTTTGTCCACTTTCCATCCTTCAATTGATGGATTTGAAATCAAAGGCATAAAATCATTTGGATACCATTAAATTTACAAATTGAATCCCAAATCTTAAACCCTAAAAAAATCCAAAATTTCTTGTTTAAAAAAAATACTTACAATCCGATGCCTCCTCCGACTTCCGCCACTCCCGTCGGACTCCTTGGCCTCCTTTCTCCTTCCTCTTGATCTTTGGTAGGCCAAGATGGTTGATCAATGGTGAAACCCTCCTAACTTAGGATTGGCCATAGTAGGGCTTAATTTGAGAGAGAGAGAGAGAGAGGAGAGGATGGAGATGAGAAAATAGGATTCTATAGTTTGATCTTAAAGGGATGGCCAAACTTACAACTTCCTCCTCTCTTTTCTTCCAAGCTTTTCTTCTTCTTCTTCCTTAATTTTTCTACTTCTCTTTCCTTAGAGATGAGGGACGGTGGTGTGGGAGAGATGGAGTAAGTAAAATTGAGAATGGGATAAGATGGAAACCCATCTTATCCCAAGGTAGCTTACTTTACACTTTAACATAAATTTCCCACCAACCAAGCCTAAGATATTTTTCATGCTTTTTTGACCCAACCAACACTAGCCAACGTTTTTTCATGTTTGAAATGGATTGTTTGGTCTTCCCATTTGACCATTCTTTTAACTTAGCTTAATTAACTAATTAATTAATTGAATCATTAGGTTAAGTTAATTAATTCCCACTTTAACTTAATCCCATCTACTTAAATTTGCCTTCATACATACACCCATGGTTGACCAATTCAACCATGGTGGCCGGCCCCACCAATCATTGGCCCACACGCCACCTCACTTGATGAGGTGGAGGTGGGTCCCACTTGGCCACACCACCTTGGTTTAATTTTTAACTTAACTTAGGTGATTTAATTTCATTGAATACCCTCTAAATGGATCACCATTGGGCCCATGGCCCAATTACATTTCCATCTAGCCCATTTACCTTAGAGCTCAACTACTTTGACCCATCGGGTCCCAAATGGGTATGTGACCCAATTTGACCATTCTTGACCCATTTAACCCTCATTGCCCCTTTAAATGAATTTAAATCAACTCCATAGTCCATTGGGCCATACTTGGGCCTTTGTCCAAATTTTTTGGCCCATTTACTCTTTACTTCACCAATTTTCCAATTTCCATCACTAAAATAACTTATATCCACTTTTTTTTTTTTATTAATTTAAAATATTCGGGCCCTTACAGGTTTGGGTAAGACTAAACACTGAAAAATAGAGGTAGTCTCAGGCCAATACATTGACCAAGCCGCAATCGATAGCCAATGAACACTGACGATCAATCGTGTGGCACAATCAATCGAGCTCAACCTTTTTCTATCCATTCGGAGAATATTTAATGCATAACGGTCATTTTCCAACGGTAAAATTTATATGCACGATCGATCGTGGGCATGATCAATCACCCATGCAGAGAGTTTTTGAAATCTCTATTTAAGCTTTGAAATTTTTTGAGGGAGGCAGAGCATTCAATCTTACATTGGAAAAATGTGAAGAAAATCTTGAGACTCCTTTCCTCCTTCACTCTCTCTAATCCTAATTTTTGGCAAATCATTTTAGCCTAGTTGATTGAGATCAAGAGAGAAAAAGAAATCTAGATCTAGGATTCACATTTGAACATCTTCAAATCCTAGAAATCCTCTCCATATCTTTTGATTTCTCCATACAAAAGGGACATCTTCATCATCAACAAGATCTTTGGGAGAGCTCTTCAAGAAACACACTTCATCAACGTTGAGCTTAAAAGGCAAGCGTTTCTTTGTGTCATCATTGTGAAGTGGACTAGATCATGGTGATCAAACCACTATAAAAAATAAAGGGATAAGGACGTAGACTGGGGTTGGTCGATCCTTTAAAAACTAGGATTGTATAGGGGAAATTCCTACACTATTAATGAGGGCGTAATTCCCCACTTAGTAATTTGAAGATAACCCAAGGTTGGGTGAATCTCAACAATGGATGTAGGTTGTTTAATTGAACACTATATATCAGTTGTCCATGTGCTTGATTATATGTGTGTGTAACTGTTAATTGGTACATCCCTTGTTCACACACATTGCCACATTTTGATTAACCTCACCACTTCACATCATTAAGTATTTTTTAATCAAGAAATTTTTAAAATGACTGAAAAATTGGGGACTGTTCTATTCACCCCCCCCCTCCCCCCCCCTCCCCCCTCCCCCCTCCCCTCCCCTTTAGACAATCGGGCTCTAACACTCCGGGACTTTCAATTGGTATCAGAACCTCATGCTCTCTATAAGGATATAACCATCTGAGTTGATCTTAGTGCTAGAACAATGTTTTTTCCTAAAGGATCATTCATGTCAAGTTCTTCCATCTTTGCACAATCAAATATCTTTTAATGGAAAGGTAAAATGGAAAATCTTCTTGTTTCTCTTGATAAAAATGTTAAAAAATAAGTCATCAAGATCACCAAGTCCATGAAAAAAAGTGTTTATTGATTCAAATGAACATGACTAGTCCTCTAGTGAAAAAAGAATGATATTTTGATCGCCATCGAAAATGAATTTCTTAAGAATATTTTTATGGATGATTCAAACTCACCATGTTTTCTAGATATAGATTATCCTTTGGATACCCTTGCTTCTTTAACTTGTAGTGCAGGAAATGCCCCTTGCCTCAAAGAAAATTGTGACACATATGAAAAAGGGTCGAGCACCACATGTAATGGATTTGAAAAATCATAGATGATAGTTCCCGGTGTGCCAGAACACGGTGCTAGATTGACCCTAGAGGAGGAGGATGAGAGAGAGGGGGGGGGGGAATTTATTGATTAATCAAATGATTTGCAGTGGACTAATTAGATTAATCAAGTGTGTGATAAGAAAGTGTGCCAATAAAATAACAATCACACAATAAGCTCAAACACCATAATACCAATTTATAGTGGTTCGGTTAACTAACCTTCTGATAGCTGAACCTTGAAGATGTATGCTTCTTGAAGATTCCTTCCCAATGTGATGTCGACGATGTCGAAGATGTTCCTTGTGTATGCTCAATCACAATCCTTGTGAGGGTTCTAGGATTTAAGATATGCCTATTGTTATCCCAGATCTGCTTTTTTTTTTTTTGCCTCTCTAATCACAATCAAGATGATTGGATTTTAAATGATTCTCCTAAGTAAGGTGCATAGAGAGAAGATGAGATCTCTGAACATGCCATGGATTTTCCCCACAAGAGTGTCCAACCAAAACACAACTAGGTTTGGTATTTTAAGAGTCAAACCAGAAAATCCAGACTTTACAACGGGCGATCGATCGTGAGGTGGCGATCGGTCGTGTGGCAAATATAGTTGTTGTAATATGACCGTTGGGCTCTAATGGTAACATCCTGGACACGGACAATTGATCGTCCCTACACGATTGGTCATGCGAGTCCATAGGTGATTGATCGTGGGGTGTCGATCCAATCGGCCTATGGCTATCTTGTTTTGGTAGTGTTATCAAACAGACCTCAATTAAACCCAAGGAAATGGGTTGCGTGCCCTATGTTTTTCTACCCTGTCTAGATGACAGGTCGTGCAACCGACTGGTCGTGCTATACCACACAAAGGGTTGCCGCTAGACGAAAGGATCATCCTGAGCCTGACTGTATTTTTCAGTTGGTATCTGATCCAGGGTCCAGGTGATTGATCGTGAGGGCGATTGGTAGCCACTGTTCCCAGACGAGACATAGTCTGCACGATCGGATGTCCGAGGCATGACTTTGAATGACAGTTTAGATTTGTCTAAGCCTAGGGCGATTGATCGTATACACAATCGGCTCTGTCCCAGCAATGCATTGCCTTCATGAATGCATCATCCTGAGATCAGACATGTTTGGCAATCCATTCCTTCCAGAAACCTTTCTGTACCAGATGATTGGTCGTATGACCGCGTTTAGTCGTTTGTTGTCATTGGAGAAGGATCGCCGACATGATGTGTTGCGCTTGACAGTGAATTCATATTTCCAAGTTGGGTTCTAATTCATTTTGTTGGTTTGTCAAACACTCACTGGGCTTTTTATGATTATTTATACGTGAGATCTAAGCCTAGGCACAGGCATCCTAAGGTGTTGGGTTCCACCTAAAGTCATCTATGGCCAATTTACCTTTGTGTGAATTCCATGCACTTGGTGATGATGAATCTTCAACTTGATCTTCCATTCTGAGGCTCTTTATTCAATCTTCATCAATCCTTGAGTCTTGTATTCTTGCTTCATCCTTCCGAGGAAAGGCTTCACCTAAGTCATGGAATTGACAAATAGGTGACTTGGCAAGCTCGTGAGCTAACAATCTGGCCCTTTGTCAATTTCCATGATAAAACACTTAGAAGCTATACAGACTCTATGACTTAACCCAACCCATTATACATACATATGAATACAAATTTGAGAGTTCTCCCTTTGGTGCTAGAACATGATTGACCCTAGAGGGGGGGTGAATAGGTCAATCTAAAAATCTTTGGCCCTTTTAAAAATTACTTGATTGATTAGATTTTATGCAGCGGATATTGCAATCAAGTGTTTGTGTGTTTTAGCAAATGTGATTAAGCAATCAACACAAAGAATTAGCTCTAACATCACAAGCACAACAACACAAGATATATAGTGGTTTGGTTAGTCAACCTACATCCACTATTAGGACTAGCTCAACTTTAAGTTATCTCCAAATTCACTAAGTGGGTACCTACATCCTCACAATTAGAGTAGGAATTTCACCTCACTCATTTTGCTGGGAATTTCACCCACCACACGTAGAATAGGAATTCCACCTATTCGAATTTGCTGGAAATTCCACCCACCACATGTGCCAAAAACAATGCTTTAGATGTTTTATAGTGGTTCCGGAGCCAAGCCTTCTTAATCCACTTTCACAAGACAAATGTTTTAACAACAAAATTAAAACCAAGAAACACTTGCCTTTGTAGCTATTTCTCGATGATGTATGTTTGTCAAAGATCCACCCAATGTGTGCCTGAGTTAATCCCGAAGTTCTGCCTTGTAGCTGTCGTTGAGCAATCACAATCTCAGGGTGACTAGGAAATTGGTTCTACCAATATCTATCCTAATTGTCTATCATTTCCCCTCTGTCTCTTTTCACAACCTCAATCACTATGATTGGTTGTATTACATTTCCCAAGCGTAAGCACCAGAGAGAGAGTGATTCTTTTGTTAGCCCTTGTTTAAGGTCACTTATAATGATGAGGGTCCAACGGATTTGCCAAAGGATGTGAAACAATTGCACAAGGATTGGTATTTACAGAGAAGGCAACATGTTTCAGAAACTATCATGTACTGACAGGTCGAGCGCACCTAGGGGTCAGTGACTAAGAATATTGCCATTCAACCGACTATTACGCATTTAATGCACTCCCAACGACATAATTTATACCCGGTCGACATGCCTGTGTTGCCGATGGGTCGACAGTCATGGCACCGAGAGGTCGGTCCATACAAGGGTCTCGATCTGGGGCAACACCATGCAGATAGAGTTTCATGTCCCGAAACATGTCCTACCCAGAATGACCTGTCTCCTTTTACCGAGGGGTCGGTCCTGGCACTCTCGATCAGTCTTGAATTACCGAGATGTCTGTTTTCTCGAGAGTCCACATGAGTTCTAGGTCCTATAACTCATAAGTTATCATCGACTAGTTGTTGACCACGAGGGGTCGTTAAGTTCATCGTCAAGGGGTCGGTACATACGAGACTCTCGATCAGAGGCATACCCAGAATGACAATTCTTATGAACCAGAACCTATGTCAAACTGGTCGACCACTCCATGACCACGATGGGTCGATCTTGTCTTCACCGTGGGGTCGGTTAGAACGACTGGTCTAGCTGACAGTGAATTTGTATTCATATTTCCAAGTTCTCTTCCAATTCACTGTCAAGCTTCCTCTCTAGGCTTTTAATGATTTGAAATTTCTTCAACTAAACCTAGGCAAGGTCCTCCTAAGGTGTGGGTTCCACATAAAATCATCTATGGTCATAATACCTGTTTTGTGATTGCCATAACGATGAGCTTTAAACCTGGTGGAGTTGATTTTCATTCTTGGATCACTTAAGTCTTCAAGCTTCTAGCAAGTGCTTCTTCTCGAGTCATGGAATTGACAAACTTAGGGACTTGGCAAAGCTGAGGCACTAACAAAATTGATGAAACCATTATAAGTACAATTCAAATGAAAATTTCCTAGACTTTATGCTCCAAATGCAACCTTCATCTTGCAAGCTCCATTGTGGTCCTGTACATGTACATGTGCACACAAACAATGAAAGAAATGGTGGAAGAATAGGTCTCCCCCTCAATGTTAGTCACACACATATTAATATAAACTCCCCCTTAATCATAGTCGTTCCTCCCTTCAAAGATCTTTTCCCCCTAAGATCTTTAAGCTTCTCCTTCCAAGCTTAGACCAAGCTTCTAAATTCTCCCCCTTTTCGTCATAAATTGACAAAAGGTTCCAAGCACGAATATACCATTTTAGTGTGCTTCAACAAGTCCCAATTGTTGGATTGGAGATGGAGAAGAAGGGGCTCATGCATTTGGTTTTAAAAAATTTCAATATAAAACCAACTCATGCATGCTAAATGATGGGAAAACACTCATACAACGAATATTCCTTTAAAGAACATATGAGTGAAAAATAACATGAACCAAATAGATTATACATCAATTTGAGCACATAGTTCATGAAAATAGGGATGATGCAAAAATATTTACCAAATACAAGCACAATTGCATCAAATCAAGAAACAAGTTCATTCATCAAATTATACACCAATGGAGAAAATATGAATGAAAAAATATCCTAACCTTGGAAACCATCAACCACATGGAAGATGGAGGTTCATCCTTCCCATAAATGTTCCAAGGTGTCCTCTCTTATGCTCAAGATTTGAGAGCACAATGCACCAAGTCCATTAATATGTGGACAACATAACCATGTTGGCTTTCACTACCAAAATCCACGTCGTTTTAAGATTCACCTTTTGAAAGATGAAAGCCACAACATAGGTGCATAACTACGTTGCATTCAAACCTTACATGACATATCCCAAAAGACATATGAAGGTTTAAACCATGAATTCAAACCAAAACAGTTTTGGAGAAGAAATTTTTTCCTTATTTGAACATTTCTCCAAAAACACATTTCCAATGTCTAAATGATTTTCAAAGATAGAGTATATCAAGACATGGAAGGACATTATACATCCGAATAAAATTTTCCAATTTGAGGGATGAGAGAGTGTGTGCTTGTGATGCATGTAGGTCCACAAGCCAACAAGCTTTGCAATCCAACCTTTGAATGCCAAAGAGTGCCAATACATTCACACACCAATTTGTGCCGTCTAATGATTCAAATTATTTCACAAATGCGTGCACAAAAACTTGGATCTTGGATCACTATACCATTATAAGTCCAACTTGAAATTTTTTGACGAATCCAATCCAATAACCTTGGGCCTATTAATTTACCAATTTAAACAACATTGTCCATGTGTGATGTCACAAAATGAGGCATTCATAGGTCTAGCGAAACTTGGTGATGAACCAAAAATCATTCCACATAAAGTATACCAATAATGAGCAAAGGAATGAAAACCAAGCACACGACACACAAACCATACAAACATTCCACAAGACATATACATATACAAGAGCATGGAATGCAACAAAAATACAGAAGAGGGGTTTTAACCAAAAACCATACTCTGCACAGGTGAAACATCGCCATGGCGATTGGTCACATAGCCTATCCAAAGTCATCCGGCGATTGGTCGCCATGACAGCACAAAGTTTTCCATTTTTAATCCTTTTCAATTGAAATCTCCCTCTTGATTTTAAAACGCATGGCATATGACAAATTTACCAATAAAAGTATGTATGCCACACAAGTATCTAGCACAAATTCAAACAAAAAACATATACCAATTAAGTACATGGAATGAAAGACGATACCAATGGTGATTCCAAAACATGCTTCAAATGTGATACCCATACTAAGAACATAACACATTCGAGCAAGCATTGTAGGACTTGGAATCAAAGTCCACAACTCTATGACCCTTCGAGCATATTTATAATATAGCCATAAAAAGTATAATCAAGTGATTGCAAAGAGTCAATGTGTCATGCCACAACCCATGGTTGTTTGAACCCTTTTATACAAACATGACGTTCAACTACACTTGGTCTAGAGATATACAAATTAGTATCAATTCTTAGACTAATGTAGGGGCATGAGTAAGGTCCTATCCCTTAGGAATCCATATGAAATTTTGATCCAGACCTTTCCTCTCAAATCCTTGGAATTTGGGCATTTTGATTCTTCCAATTTGAACATTTGGCCCAATTCTGGAGGTTTGAGACAAGACCGTCCTTTTGATGTTCCTATTCATAGAATGAGGAGGTCTTAACCTATCCCTAATAGATGTACCAATGTAGGGATGATGCATCGTGTGAGATGCAATGTGTCTCCTAGGAACATTCACAAATTGATTTACCTTATTTTTTTTTGCATGGTGTGAATGTCCAATCACCTCAAACTTTCTCTTCCTTGCTCCTTGAGGAAGACCATTAGCCACCTTTGATTTAACCTACATTCTCCTTGTCTTGCACTAATGCTTGAAATGCCCGGTTAATCCATAGTAAAAACATTTTATAATAGAGGTGTGTGTGGTGTGGCTTTTGCCTAGTATGGATTGGTTCATGGGTCTCTTAAGGTTTGATTGAGAATTACCAGGCCAATCACTATATGGTTTACCCAAATTAGATTCTTCCAATTTTAACTCACTTTGGGTAGCCATGTCTTAAGATTTCTTAAGTTTTTCCAAATTTGAGCTCAATTTTGAATTTTCATCTTCAAGACATCTTCCAACTTTTTTTAGTTTCAAGTTTTCATTCTCACAATCTTTTAAAGTTTCTTGAAGCAACTTTTGAGATTCTCTAAAATTTATGTTTTCATCATTTGCAATTTTCAAATTTGACGAGGGAATATCTTTTTCATCATTTATACTTTGAAGTTGGGTAGAGATTTTGGCATCTCAATTTTCACCATGTCAAGGTCCTTAGCTAATCTCATACTCTTTAAGTACAAGGCATTAAAGAATTCTTGGAGGTCATCCTCATCCTCATCAAGATACTCATCATTATCCTCTTCTTCACTTGAGGATCCCTCTTGTATATCAACAATGGAGACAATGAAACATCTTACGTTTGCGCCTCTCTCGTGATTCTCCAATTGGTTTTGAGATGTGGAGCCTTCTATTGAACTATCCAAAGAATTGCAAAAGTCTTAGATAGAGGTCAAATCTTCTTCAGTATAGGATACCAATATGATCACTATTTTTGTTATAAAATTCACTAAGATGGAGTAAACAAACAATAGAGAATAATGGACAATTTTTTGGGCATCCATGATGATGTTCTAGCACAAAGATCTACTCAGATGGTTAGATCTTTATGAAGAGAACGAGGCACTAATACTAATTGAAAGTTCCCGTTGTGCTAGAACACGGTGCTTGATTGACCCTAAGGGGGGGGGGCAATCACCAATTTTGATGGTCTTTAAAAATTTCTTGATTAATCAAATGATTTGTAGCGGACTAATTGGTTTAATCAAGTGTATGATAAGAGAGTGTGCCAATAAAAAACAATCACACAATAAGCTATAACACCGTAAGACCAATTTATAATGGTTCGGTTAACTAACCTACATCCACTATTGGACGCACCCAACCTTGGGCTATCACAAATTCACTAAGTGGGGAATTACACCCACACTAATAGATTAAGACTTCCACCTAACCAATTGGTTGAGAATTCCACCCAACACCTATCCCTCTATTTTTTATAGTGGTTTCGGCTTCCTTGGCTTAGTCCACTTCACCAGATAATGATTTCAAAATAAAATCAAAACCTAAGAAGCACTTTCCTTTTGATAGCTCAACCTTGAAGATGTCTGCTTCTTGAAGATTTCTTCCCAATATGATGTCAACGATGTCGAAGATGTTCATTGTGTATGCTCAATCACAATCCTTGGGAGAGTATGAGGATTTAAGATATGCCTATTCTTATCCTAGACCTATTTTTTTTCTCTCTCTAATCACAATCAAGATGATTGGATTTCAAATGATTTTCCTAAGTAAGGTGCATAGAGAGGAGATGTGATCTCTGGAAATGTCTTGAATTTTCCTCCCAAGAGTGTCCAACCAAAACACTACAAGGTCGGCTGTTTAAACATGCAAACCAGAAAATCCAAACTTTACAACGAGCGATCGATCGTGAGGTGGCGATCGATCGTGTGGCAAATATAGTCATTGTAATATGATAGTTGGGCTCTAACGGTAACATCTTGGGCACGGAGAATTGATCGCCCCTACACAATTGGTCATGCGAGTCCATAGGCAATTGATCGTGGGGTGGTGATCAAATCGGCCTGAGGCTATCCTATTTTCACAGTGTGGTCAAATAGACCTCAACCAAATCCAGGGCGATGAGTCGTGTGCCTGATGTGTTTCTGCCCTGTCCTGGCGATAGGTCGTGCAACCGGCTGGTCGTGCTATACCACACGAAGGGTTGCCGCAAGACGAAAGGATCGTTCTGAGCCTGAATGTATTTTTCAGTGGGTATCTGACCCAGGGTCTAGGCGATTGATCGTGAGGGCGATTGGTCTCCACTTTTCCAGACGAGACATCTTTTGCACGATCGGATGTCTGAGGCATGACTGTGAATGACATTCCAGATTTGTCTAAGCCCAGGGCGATTGATCGCATACACGATTGGTTTGGCAATGTCCCAACAATGCATCGCCTTCACGAATGCATCATCCTAAGAACAGACGTATTTGCAGTCCATTCCTTCCAGAACCCTTTGTATACCGACGACTGGTTGTATGACCGCGATTAGTCGTCTGCTGTCATTGGAGAAGGATCGCCAACACTATGTGTCGTGCTTGACAGTGAATTCATATTTTCAGGTTGAGTTCCAATGCGTTTTGTTTGTTTGTCAAAACACTCATTAGGCTTCTTATGATTAACCACATGTGAGATCTAAGCATAGGCACGGGTATCCTAAGGTGTTGGGTTCCACCTAAAGTCATTTATGGCCAATTTACCTTTGTGTGATTTCCATACACTTGGTGAGATGAATCTTTAACATGATCTTCTATCTTGAAGCTCTTGATACAATCTTCATTACTCCTTGAGTCTTGTATTCTTGCTTCATCCTTCCGAGGCAAGGATTCACCTAAGTCATTTTCCATGACTTAGGTGAAGCATTGCCTCGGAAGGTTGAAGCTATTAACAAGACTCAAGGAGTGATGGACTAACATTGAGGAAATAATGGCCTCATATGGCTCCAATGAAGGGAACCATGAACCATGGGTTCGGCCATGGTGTATGGCCGAACCCTATGGTGATATTTTAGGACTTTTATGAATAGAAAATGATGGAGAAGAATGATTAAATTTAAATGGATATATGGGACTATGTAATGTTTAAAATGGGATGAAAAACAAGGTTTTAAATGAATGATTTAAATTTCATTGGAGATTGGATTAAAGGGAGTAAAATGGACCCAAGAAAATGGAGATAGGGTACCATGGGTTTGGCCATTGTGTATGGCCGAGCCCATGATCCCTTTGTGGGCCACCTTTAGGGCCAAATGTGAAAGGACATATGGGGATTAAATGTTTTTCAAAATTAAACAATAGGTGGCTGATTTTGGATATGTTATGGAATTATAAATGGGTATAAGTTATGGATGAAATTTAGACTTGAAATAGACATAAGTGGGTGAATGATTAATCATAGAGGAGAGAGTGACAAAATGGTAATTATTAGCCATTTTGAAGAACCATGGGTTCGGCCATGTACCCTATGTGGATTAGACATGAAATCAAATGCATTATGAATGATTAACTGGAACGGATAGTTGCTGCGTTTAGGTTCGCAAATTAGAGTATTTAAATGGCCAAAGAAATTGGATTTATGTATGTGTTTTAACCAATGGATAATGGGCTAAGTTAAGGACCGATTTTTGATAAACTTGTAATATACTTAAGGATCATTGAATGGATCTAGGATTATGATCAGTTAGGAACTTAATCATGGATAACGTATGGACTAATTCGGTAAATGTAATAAGGTATCGGGATGTCGCAAACTGGTACGCGATCGGCGACCGGATTATCAAACGGAAAGCGTAACGGAACGCTACGTGGTATTCGGTAGGATTCCTACCTCTTTGTAAGCCGTGGATATATGATGTTTATTTTAATCTATTTGATGATTATGGGACTTGTATTATGATGAGTTTTAATTTATGAATTATATGATGGTGTTATGGATTATATTTTACATTATGCATTATATGGCTATGTATGGTATATTAAATTTATGGTTTATCTATATACTACATAGCATAATGCACGTACATCTCATGCATGGCATGGGCGGGAAAATAATGAAACCGGAGTCCATGCTCCGTCGGGGCGTCCGAGAATCAGACATGGGGATAGCCTAAGGGCTATAACCGGAGTCCATGCTCCGTCGGGGCGACCGAGAATCATGGGGATAGCCTGAGGGCTATAACCGGAGTCCAAGGTCCGTCGGGGCGACCGAGAAGCAAACATGGGGACAATACATTGTATGATCATACGGATGATGGGTGGGACACATGACATAGGCACCCATGGCATAGCATACATTACATGCTTATTTTGTTATATTTTATTGTATCGGTATGCGTGTTATCACTAATCCATGTGCTAGCCCTACTCGGAGTCGTACTGGGCGCGTTGACTAACGCCCTACTTCTACCCTAGCTGATGACGCAGGGGAATGGCGGAAGCGGTGGACATGACAGGATCCAAGCTTAGGAGCTTGGGAAGCGCAAGTCTTAGTTTATTTACGTTTATATTTTGGAGATGTAATTTTAGAGTAACTTAGCTTGTCGGGTTGTATAAATTTACATTTCTTGCGATGGTTTGGACGTTACTTACGGACAATTACATTTGCTGATATAAATATGATCATACGGGCATTTTGGTAATTTATGTTGTATCTTCCCATCTATCTAAGAACCGGTAGGATAGACTCTATTATCATGTTCCGCAATGATTATAACACGCGAGCTTACTTCCTACGTGTGAACCATTCTCGTGGACTTAGTTTCGCGCACGCGTGGGGTGGCCAGTTAAGGGTCGGGCTTTAAAAGTTCGGACTTAACTCGCGTCGTGGCGTCTGCGCCCTCTCTCACTCTTCTATTTCAAAAAAAAAATAGACTCTGATTTTCGAAAAACGGGTGAAAAAAGGGGGGGGGTGTTACAGTTTGTGGGTCCCATTTAATCCATTAATTATTTTAATTACATGAGTCTATAAACCAGCCACCCTAGGCTTTATTTAGCCATACATAAGGTCATTTTTAAAACACCTAAGTCCATGATTAATCTCCATGGGATTCGGCCATGTACCATGGCTGAACCCATGGTTCTTCCTTTTGGCCTTTATTTACCATTTTGCCACTCTTCCTCCATGGTTAAATCCTTACTTCATTCTTTTCCATTCTTAGGTCCATAATTGATCCATAATCTTGGATCCATTAATGACCCACCAGTCATGAGATACAACCATTTAAAATCAGCCACCAACTTAACCTAATCCCCATTGATTAAAGCATATACACAACTCCAACTTAACCCATCAAATGGCTTGTAAAATAGGTCATGGGTTCGGCCATACACCATGGCCGAACCCATGATGCCTTTTTCCAATTTTTCTTAGGTCCAATAACCACATTTAGATTCAAAATAAGTCCCTCCATGAGGGAGTTTACATCATGCATTTAAATCATCAACTTTGATCATCACTTGGTACAGTTTTTAGTCCATTAATGACCCATTTAATCATGGCCTATTCCCCATTCTTTTTCCATCTTTTACACCCATCATCATTACACATACATCACTATAGGGTTCAAAAACATTCCCTCCATAAAATCCCTCCATCGTTTTATTTTTAAAACCTCATTTGCAATGCTTAAAGTCCATTTAAAAATTGTCAATCTTCTCCATTAATTTCCATAACTTCACACCCAAAAATCATTACAATACCTCACCATAGGTTCGGCCATGGTGGTTCATGATCCATCATTTACTCATGCCTTTTAAGGCCATCAACATCATTCACATCTCCCATGCATTTCCTCATTTACAATCCCTTTAAAAATCACTACATTCACTCATTAAAAACCCTAACAATCATAATCATCCTTCCATGATTTTAAAGCTTTAAACCCCATTAAAATTCCCCTAATTACCTACCATGGGGTTCGGCCATACTACATGGCCGAACCCTATGGTCCATTAATCCTTCAAAAATTCCATACATCCATTGCTTAAATAATTTAAATACATAATGTCCTTAATCCATTTATTTTTTTCTTAACATAATTTACCCATTAGGGTTTGTCCATTCCTTACTTCATTTTTGGATGGATTTGAGATCCAAGGCCCATGATAATTTGGCCACCATTAAATCCAAGAAGAATGGACCCCAAATCTTAAACCCTAAAAAAATCTAATCTCTTGTTTAGAAATACTTATAATCCGACGGCTCCTCCGACTTTTCTTCCTCCTCTTAGATTCTTTGGCCTTCTCTTCTCTTCTTCTCCTTGATTTTTGGGTCAAGATGCTTGATCAAGATGGAGTCTCCAAGGTTTGGGTTCGGCTAAGGTAGGGTTAGATTTGAGAGAGGGAGAGGAGGAGAGGATAAGAAAAATGCCTAGTCTCCTTGGTCTTGAGGTGGTGATGGTTGGCCAAGCTTGATCTTTCCTTTCTTCTCTTCTTCTCTTCTAAGTTTTCTTCTTTTCTTCTTCTTGGAGGTGAGGGACGACAATGAGAGAGCAAGAGAGGGAGAGAGTGAAAATGAGAATGGGATTTGAGAGATGAGATGAAAACCATCTCCTTTTGGTTGCTTAAGTTATACCCAACCATTAATTTTCCCCCCAACCACATGGGATATTTTTTATGCTTTATGGTGGTGGTTGGGATAAACCACCACCTAAGCCAACGTTTTTGGTGTTAGAGATAAGGTGGTTTTGTCTCCCACCTTTGACCATTTGACCACCTCTTGGATAATTTTAATCATTTAATTAATTAGATAATTACCTTAGGTTAATTAATTCCCACTTAACCTAATTCCATTTCTTAATTTCCCTCCATGTATCAACCCATTGTTGACAAATTCAACCATGGTGGCCGGCCCCACCAATCCTTGGTCCACACGCCACCTCACTTGATGAGGTGGAGGTGGATCCCATTCGGCCATGCTAACTTGATCATTCCATCACCAACTTAGGTGATTTAAATTTAATTAAAACCACTTCAACTACGTGGATCACCATTGGACCCATGGCCCAATTACATTCACCTCCTACCCATTTACCTTAGAGCTTACCTCATCTTGATCCATTGGATCCCAAATGGGTATTGGGCCCAATTTGACCATCCTTGGCCCAATGGACCATCATTTACCCTTTAAATGAATTTAAACCCAATCCATGGTCCATTGGGCCATACTTGGGCCTTGTCCATGTTTGATCCATTCACTATTTATTCCATTAAATTTCCCAATTTCCATCATTAAGACAAATAATAGCCACATATATATTGATTTAAAAATTCCGGGCTATTACAATACAATTCTCTTTTGAAATTTTCGTCCCGAAAATTCGAGCGAAGTAGAGGTTCAAAACAACTCATACAAAGAGCTCTGGTTGAGCAGCTCTCATTTCGGATTCAAGTTCCCATGTGGCTTCCTCATTTCCATGTCGTTCCCATACCACCTTGACCAACTGAATAACGCGGTTCCGCAACACTCTTTGTTCTCTCCCGATCACTCTGATTGGCTTCTCCATATACGTCACGTCGCTTTGCACATCGACGTCTTGCACGCTCAGGACATGTGAAGGATCAGGGTTGTACTTCCTCAACATGGACACATGGAATACATCATGTAGAGATGATAGCTGTGGAGGGAGCACTAAACTGATAGGCTAACACACACCCCCCCCCCCCCCCACCCACCCTCTTCAGGATTGGAAATGGTCCCACAAATCTAGGAGACAGTTTCCCTTTCTTCCCGAATCTCATGTGTCCTTTCCGTGGTGAGACTTTCAAGGTCTTCCACCTCAACCTTGAGGAACCTTCTCCTTTTCTCTGCATAGCTCTTCTGACGGCTCTGCGCAGTGAGTAAGTGTTGCCGTATCAACTTGATCTGCGCTGTAGTCTCCGCAAACAACTCCGGTCCAATCAGCGCAGCCTCACCGGCCCTTGTCCAACACATTGGCGATCTACACGGCCTACCATACAAGGCCTCAAATGGAGCCATCTGGAGGCTTGCCTGTAACTGTTTTTGTAAGAGAACTCCACCAGTGGCAAATGATCCTCCCATCCACCCTTGAAGTCTAGCATACATGCTCTCAACATATCCTCTAGAGTTTGTATTGTCCTCTCTGACTGTCCATCAGTGTGTGGATGAAATGCTGTGCTAGTTAATATGTCGGTCCCCATAGCCGACTGCATGCCCTGCCATAGTCTACCGGTGAATCGGCCATCCCTGTCGGACACAATAGTCCGGGGAATACCATGTAGTCTGATGATATCCCAGATGTACCGTCGACCCAAGGTCTCCGATGAATCCGTCATCTTGATGGGAAGGAAATGCGCATACTTAGTCAACCAGGTCTACCACGACCCATATCCCATCGTTGCCCTTTGATGACCTTGGCAACCCTGTTACAAGTCCATGGATATGTGCTCCCATTTCCACTCTGGCACTGGTAAGGGTGCAAGTAAACCCGGTTGTTTCTGATGTTCCGCCTTAACCTGCTGACAAGTTAGGCAACGAGCAACAAACTCTGCCACATCTCTCTTGAGTCCCCGCCACCAATAATGCCTCTTAAGATCATGATACATCTTGGTGCTGCCCAGATGGATAGAGAGCTTGGTTTGGTGTGCTTCAACCAACAACTCTCTTCTGCAGCTCTTAGGCACATATGTCCTGCCTCGGAACACAAGACCCTGCCTGGTCATAATTCCCACTCCGGTACAACCTCACCGGTAGACATCTTAGGCCATATCTCCTCCACCTCTAGATCTGTCTGTTGTTCCCGTTCAATCTCGGAGACCATGTTGATTGTATGATCAGGTTATATATGGTCCCATGATTATTGACGTAGAGTTTAAACTCTCTAATGGTATTCAATACCTCCCATTTCGTCCTGATCAAGCTGGCTACTGTAGCATGTGACATGCGGCTGAGGGCATCCGCCACCTTGTTCACCTTGCCAGGACGATACCGAAGTGCGAACTCATAATCCGCCAAGTATTCCATCCATCTGCGCTGTCTCATGTTGAGTTCCTTCTGATCAAATAAGTACTACAGGCTCTTGTGATCGGAGAACACCTCAAACTTCTCACCATAAAGGTAGTGTCTCCAGCTTTTGAAAGCGAAGACCACTGCTGCTAGCTCCAGATCATGTGTGGGATAATGGCGTTCATGAATTTTTAACTGTCTTGATCCGTACGCCACCGCACGATTACCTTGACTTAGTGTACACCCCAGCCCCTCACCTGAGGCATCACAGTACACCTCATAATTTCTGCCTCTTTCCGGCAAGATCAGAATAGGAGCGGTTGTAAGCCTCTCCTTTAGTTCCTCAAATTTCCAGTTGCACAGATCTGACCACTCAAATTTAACTCCTTTCTGAGTGAGTCGGGTAAGTGGAGCTGCAATCTTGGAGAAGTCCATGATGAATTTCCTGTAGTAACCGGCCAATCCCAGAAAACCTGCGGATCTCTGTCACATTCGTCGGCGCTTTCCACTCCTTCACTGCCGTTACTTTAGCCTGGGTCCACGGCTATACCTTCCCTCCATATAACGTGCCCCAGAAGTTGACCTCAGATAGCCAGAACTCACACTTGCTGGCTTTGGCATACAACTGGTTCTTCCTCAAGGTGTTCAGGACTATCATGCAGGTGCTCGCATTTCCTCCTGACTTTTGGAATAGATCAGGATGTCATCAATAAATCGATCACAAACTGTATCCCAAGTAAGGACGGAATCCTTCATCAGGTCCATGAACACAGCCGGTGCTTAGTAAGTCCAAATGGCATGACCACATACTCATATAAGCCATACCGTGTCCTGAAAGTTGTCTTCTCTATACCTCCTCCCTAACCCGGATTTGATGGTACCCGACCATCAGATCAATCTTGGAGAAGTGAAGGAATCCCTAGTTGATCAAAAAGATCTCAATCTTGGGTAGGGGATACTTGTTCCTGACAGTCGTTTTTAACTTTCTATAATCCACACAGATCCGAAGGTACCGTCCTTCTTCTTAAAAAATAATACCGGGCTCCCCATGCGGATGTGTGTTCTAAAAACCCAGTCTGAGCAGTTCATCAATCTGCTTCTTCAACTCTGTCTCTTAGCTGGTGCCACCTTTAATGGGCATGACACTGGAGCAGCACCGGGATATAACTTGATCTCAAAGTCTATCTCCCTCTTGGGTGGCAAACCAGGGAGCTTCTATTGGGAATACCTCTCTAATCTGCTACTACCGCCAAAGTTCAGCCACTGTTGCCCTATCTAATCTGAGGCTATTCAAGAGAAGGTGGTTTAATTCCTCCTACAGCCTTCTAGGGATGCCTTGTCTGTCAGCACGTACTATATACCGCTTTCCCTGGGGTGACCAAAAATATCACCCTACGAGATTCAATCAATTGGGCCCAAAATGTAGCCAACCAGTCCATGCCAAATATAACATCATACTCAGCCATACGATTACCAACTAGTTGAACTCGATCTGAATCCCGTGAGTTCAGTGGTTCATGTTGTACATATAAGTCCCAATGATGTGTCTCCGACGGGGGTACAATGGTAAGTGATGTGGACAGGTTTTGTACTAATGTGCCGTGGCAGATATGAATGCAGCAGATATAAATGAATGGGAAGCTCCAGAATCAAATAATGCAACAGCATAGGAACTACCAACTACGACCATAGACACGACAACCAGTTTCACTAACGGTCATGTACAGACAGGTCGGGTGCACTGACGGGTCAATCCCAGTTTCCATGGTACTTTACAAATTTCTTGATTGTTTTGAGTATAGTCAAGCAAATATTAATTAAGAGATTTGTTTAGTGTGATAAATTGTTATAATTTGTTTAAACAATCACACTAAGTTATAACCCTTTGCGTATTGCTTGATTATCGATACTTATGCACAATGTGTAAAATAAGATAATCAACATGTAAAGCGATGTGTGTTGAGCAGAGTACTTAAATACTAAATACAAACACACAAAGATCAAACACCATAAGACCAATTTATAGTGGTTTGGTTAGCCAACCTACATCCACTGTTAGGACTTGCTCAACCTTGAGGTTTCCCAAAATCCAGTAAGTGTGGACTTACACCCTCACAATTAGAGTAGGAATTCCACCTCACTCAATTGGCTGGGAAATTCCACCCACCACTGTGCCAGAGACGAATATCTAGAGCTTTTTTATAGTGCTTTCGGAGTCAATCCTCCTTAATCAACTTTCGGGACAAAAGGATTTAAAAACAAAATTAAAACCAAGAAGCACTTGCCTTAGAAGCTCTTTCTCGCTGATGTGTGCTTCTTCAAGATCAACCCAATGTGTGCTGACGCTCCGCCTTATAGCCGTCGTAAAGAATTACAATTACAGGGTGACTAGGAAACTAGTTGTACCAAATCTTTCCTAGTTTATTATCCTTTCTCCTCTCTCTCTCTCACAAACTCAATCCATATGATTGGTTGTATTAGATTCCCCAAGTGTAGGCACAAGAGAGAGAGTGATCCTTTTGTTGGCCCTTATTTAAGTTCACTGATAATGACGAGGGTCCAACTTTTTTTCCAAAGGATACCAATTTGTTGCACAAAGATTAGTTTTTATAGACACGACAACCAGTTTCACTAACGGTCATGTATCGACAAGTCGGGTCCACTGAGGGGTCGGTGACTAAAAGTATTACTGCTCAAGAACCCCACCGTTGCGCATTAAATGCTCTCCCAACGATATAATTCTTTCCCCGTCGACATGTCAGAGTTGTCGATGGGTCGACAGTCATGACACCGATAGATCGGCCCATACGAGAGGCTCGGTCTGGGGTAACACCATGCTGATAGAGTTTCAAGTCCACAAACTAGTCTTACCAGACTGACCTGTCGCCCTTTACCTAGGGGTCAGTCCTAGTACTCTCGATCGGTCTTGATTACGATATGTCTATTTTCTCGAGAGTCCACTTGAGTTCTAAGTTCCAGAACTCATAAGTCTTTATTGAAAAGTCATGGACCATGATGGGTCATTTTAACTTTTCACTAAGGGATCGGTGCATGCGAGAATCTCGATCAGAGGCACATTCCATAATGATAGTTCTAAGATACAAAACCTTTGTCAATTTGGCCAACCAGTCTTGACCACAATGGGTCGATCCTGTCTCCACCGAGGGGTCGGTGAGAATGACTGGTCGAGCTGACAGTGAAACCAAATACATATTTCCAAGTTGGGTTCCAATTCACAGTCAAGCTTCCTCTCTAAACTTTTAATGATTTTAACATTTGTTCAACTAAGCCTAGGAATGGTCCTCTTAAGGTGTAGATACCACCTAAGTCATCTATCGCTAAATACCTGTTTTGTGATTGCCATAACGATAAGCTTTTAATCCGGTGGAGCATGATCTTCAATCTTGATTATCTTGAGTCTTCAAGCTTGTAGCAAGTGCTTCTTCCTGAGTCATGGAATTGACAAACTTAGGGACTCAGCAAGTCGTGGCACTAACAGGCTACACGATCAATCGTGTGGACAAGGCTGACACATTGGGTGCACGACTAATCGCCCTGGGTCTGAATAAGGCTTATCTTAAAAGACCATGTCAAAACAGGATAGCATCAGGCCGATACAATCGCCACCCCACGATCAATCGCCACGTGATTTCTCACGGTCAATCGTGAGGGACAATCAATGGTCCATGACCGTTTCCTATCCGTTGGAAAACAATTAATGCGCAAAGGTCACATTACAACGGCTAATTTAAACGAACAATCAATTGCCTATGCACGATCAATCGTTTTAAGTACAAAAAAATTCTGGTTGCCTATATAAACTCTGGATTTTGATGAATGGTGGGGATTTTTTAATAGAGGAAAATATCAAGGAATTCCAGGTATCCTAGCCTCTCCCCACTCTTCTCTAAGCACTTTACTTAGGTGAATCATTTGAAATCCAATCATCTGATTGAGATTAAGAAAGAGAGAGAGAGAGAGAAATAGCTGTAGGATAATTATTGGCAAATCTTAAATCCTAGAGACCTTACCCATATATTGTGATTGAGCATATAAAAGGCGCATCTTCTACATCCTCAACGTCAGATTGGGAATGACATCTTCAAGAAGTACACGCTACAAGGTTGAGCTATCAAAAGACAAGTGCTTCTTAGGTTTGATTTTAATTTTCAAATCATCATGTGAAGTGGACTAAAGTAAGGTGATTGAACCACTATAAAAAATAAAAGGATAAGGAAGTAGACCAGGGTTGGTCGAGTATTTCAAAAACCTTAGGCGATTGGGTGAAATTCCCAATCAATTGGATAGGTGGAATTCTTATTCTATTCATGAGGGCATAATTCCACACATAGTAAATTTTAGATAGTCCAAGGTTGGGTGAGTCCACCAGTGGATGTATGTTTTTTTAAAACCGAACCACTACACAACTTGATTTGTGGATGTTTGGTCTTTATTTGTGTGATTGCTCTTTTAATTTGTCACACTATTTTATCACACACTTGATTAATCTAATTTAATCCGCTGCAAATCAATTTATTAATCAAGAAATTTTTAAAGATTGGCAAAATTGGTTATTGCCCTATTCACCTCCCTCCCCTCCCCCCCCCCCCCCCCCCCCCCCCCCCCCCCCTCCCCCCTCTCTCTAAGGTCAATCTTGCATCGGGTTCTGGTACATACAGAAATTGTGAAGTGGACTAAAGTAAGGTGCTTGAGCCACTATAAAAATAAAGGGATCAGGACGTAGATCGGGGTTTGGTCGAACCTTCCAAAACCTTAAGCGATTGAGTAAAATTCTCAATCAATTGGATAGGTGGAAGTCATATTCGATTCGTGAGGGCGTAATTCTCCACATAGTGTATTTGTGAGAGCCCAAGGTTGGGTGAGTCCAATAGTGGATATAGATTTGTTTAAACCGAAGCACTACACATCTTGTGTTGTGGGTGTTGGTATTGTTCTTGTGTGATTGTTCTAGTATAAGTACATTCTCTTATCACACAACATATATCTCTTGATTAATATTGTTAATCCACTGCATATCTATTAATTAATCAAGAAATTTGTGAAGACCAAAAAAATTGGTTTTTTCCTTATTCAACACCCCCCCTCCCCCCCTCTCGGTTCAATCTTGAGTAGCGTTCTAGCACACCGAGAACTTTCAATTGGTATCAGAGCCTAATTCTCTTCATAAGGATCTAACCATAGGGATTGATCCAAGTGCTAAGAACAATGTCCAAATCTCCAATTTTTCGCTTATTCAAACTTGGTTTCATGGAAATAAAAAATGGAGAACATCTTAGTTTCATTTGATAAAAATGTTACAGAGTTTGTTTTCAAGATTACAAAGTCCATGGAAGGAAGTTTTTCTTTGAACTCCAATGAACAAGACAAGGAATATGAATCTTAAAATTCTTCAGACATGGAGTTTCATGAAAAAGGCAAAATTGCAAATGTTTTAGTTGCCTCCACCTCACCCATTCCAATGGAATTTTCAAGTGAAACTAAGAATGAAGATTGGACCACTATCCAAGATGAGTTTATTGAAAAAAATTGCATATCTTTGGATAGTTCAATGGACGGCTCCACCTCTCATAACCAAATGGAGAATCATGAGAGATATGCAAATGTAAATTGTTTTATTGCCTCCATTATTGATGACCAAGAGGGATCCTCAAGCGAGGAAGAGGATGATGATGAGGATCTTGATGAGGATGATGATGACCTCCAAGAATTCTACAATGTTTTGTATTTAGAGAGTATGAGATTGACTAAGGACCTCGATAAGGTAAAAATTGATAATGCCAAACTCGCTAACCAACGTCAAAGCGTAAATATGGAAAATGATATTCTCTCAATAAATTTGAAAAATACAAATGATGAAATATTGAAATTGAGAGAAAATCAAACATTACTTCAAGAAAAAATAAAGGTATACGAAAATGATATCTTGAAGCTAAATGAAGTTGGAAGATGTCTTGAAGATGAAAATCGAAAATTGAAATCAAATTTGGAAAATCTTATGAAATCTCAAGACATTGTTACCCAAACTGAGGTAAAAATGGAATAACCTATTTTGGGTAAACCTCATGGTGATTAGCATGGTAATTCTCAATCTAACCCAAAGATACCCATGAACCAATCCATATTTGGTAAAAGCCACACCACACACACTTCCATTATAAAATGTTTTTATTGTGGATTAACCGGGCATTTCAAGCATGAGTGCAAGACAAGGAGAATGTAGGTTAAATCAAAGTTGGCTAATGGTCTTTCTCCAAGTGCAAAGAAGAGAAAGGATGAGGTGATTGAAAATTCACACTGTTGATGTGCTTTAAATTTATAAATCTTGCAAGTGTGTGTGCTCGTGCGTACGTGCGGGGGTGGGTGCACGCGCACGCGTGTGTGAGTGTGTGTCTGTGTGTGTGTGTGCGTGTGTACATGTGTGCGTGCGTGCATGCGTGTGTGTGTTCGCGTGCGTGCTTACGTGCGTGTGTGTGTGCGTGTGTGCGTGACTTTTGAAAATTTATGTTTTTAGAGAATTTAGATCTTAAACTAATCTAGTCTCAATAAATCAATCTCATTCTCATGAATGTAATTCTAAGTTAACAAATTTTTGTTTCAAAAAATAGATCCAAAAATTAGAACACTAGTTAAATATAATTTAAGATAATGGATTAATGTAGGATTTATAAACAATCTCACATACAATATTAAGTAAACAAAATTAGCAATCCAATTAGATTAAGTCTCAATCTAGTTAACACATATGTTAGAGAGGTGGTTTAAATACAAGATAATTAAAATACATGACACAAGAATTAAATTTAAAACAAGTTAAACAATTAAAATACAACATACAAGCAAAAGAAATTAAAAAACTAAATAAAATGAACATTGAAAATAAATTGACAATAAAAGAAAATGACATAATGTAAAAGTGCATAATTGAAAGGGTGGTTATTGGAATAGATCATAAATCAAGCAAAATAAATAAATAATAGCAAAATCTAGGGCTGAAATTCACATAAAAATCCGTCATTCAATTCATGCTCATCCTCAAAATCAAGACTTATAAACTTTAATTTTAAGAAATCGGGCCTTAGTAACTTCGATTCACCACTTCCAACCTAACCTCTAACTATTTGACGTCCAATTTAATAAAACAAAATTCATAAACTCAAAATCAATTCAAAACAATCATCAGTGAAATCCGAAAATTGGTTGTTTCAGGATCCTAAAGGAACATTTTACTTTTATTTAATGAAAGAATTAATACAAGCATTCATAAATTGAGTACAATAAAAATAAAATGGAGAAGAAAAGTTACAACTCTCACTTGTAAAATTCGAGTGGGGCTCATGTGTTCTTGTCTCTTGGTCTTTTCTCTCCAACCTTGGTCCTTTTGTGCTCTAGATCAAATTCGAGTTTTACAATGGGTTATTGGGGTATTTATAGGACACAGGGACTGGAGGGATGGTGGATATTAAATATGCCCAATTGGGACCCGATGGGTCACGATGAATTGAGGTTTATGATAAATGGGTAAGGAATTGACTTGGGTCATGGACCCAAATAAGATCTAAGGCATGGGGTCCACCTCATCAAGTGAGGAGGCAAGTGTAGGAGTTGACATCAAAGTGGCATAGTCAAGTGGGACCCAAGTCCACCTCATCAAGTGAGGTGGCGTGTGGACAAAGGCACATGTGGGGCCGGCAACCATGGTTGACTTGGTCAACCATGGGTGAATTCATGGGTGAATTCAAGAGGATCAAGTGAAGTGAGTTGAGTTAAATTATTTAATTAAAATCACCTAAGTTAGATGGAAATGAATTCAAATGCTTGAGTTAGGAGAATGTTCATTTAAGTGAGTTGGATGGGTGGTGAGTCGCATGGAAGATGAAAGGATTTAAAGTGAGTCAAAGGGGAGGTAGAAGGTTTCCATCTCATGGAAACCCTAGACCACAAAATCGTTGGGTAGTGGGAGTGTGCCATGTGTAAGGCATGTGTCCTTTTGGTTAGCCAAGGGACACATAGGAAAGAGACCATCTTGATGAGGGTGGTTGGGGAGCTTAGGGTTACAACCAAAACCCTAAGGCTCTCATCTCATTCACTCTCTCCCTCTCACTCTTTGGCTGACCCTCTCCAAGACAAGAAAAGACTTAGGGTTTTTCCATCTCAACTCCTCTCCATCTCACCAAAACCCTAGGGCCGACCCCTCTCCTTGAGACAAAAGAACTTACTGTTTCCTCCCATTCTCTCCTCCACTCCCTCTCTCAAACCTTCACCTAGGCTGAACCCTCTCTTAGGGTTTTCATCTCAAACCCTCTCCCTCTCAAGCAACACTCTTTGGCCAAAGATCAAGGAGGAAGAAGAAAAGACTAAGGAAGGAGAAGAACAGAGGAGCAAGACGGAACGAAGGAAAACGGAGGAGTCGCGGAATTGGTATGTATTGCGTAGTGAGATTTATTAATTCAGAAAAGAGGCTAAGGGAACCATGGCTTCGGCTATGGAATGGCCGAAACCATGGGGTTCCATATAAATGGAAAATGGTTGGCCAAATGATTATAAGCCATGGATTTAAAATCCATCCAAGAAACATCAATGTGATGGTTAAGTATTTGGAGTGACAAAACCCTAATCTTGTTAACGGGTAAGTTAGGTTATGCAAATAAAAATGGTGATGAGGAGGACTATGACCTGCATGGTTAAATATGAGAAATGATCAAAGAACATGGTTCGGCCCTTGCATGGACGAACCCTAATCTTGATATGTATAAGGATCATTGAGGACAAAAAAGGATTGGATGAGGTTCGGCCATGATGTATGGCTGAACCCCATCAAACGATTTAATCATGGATATGTAATTTTTAAGAGGAAATGATGAACCATAGGGTTCGGCCATGATGTATGGCCGAACCCCATGGAAGAATGTTGGTGATTTTAAATGGGTTTTAAATGATGAAGATGATGGAAGAATGTGTATGGATCTAAAGTTGTTTTTAAATAATTGAACCATGGGCTATCAAGTAGGAAATGATGAAAAACAATGGACCATGGGTTCGGCCATGATGTATGGCCGAACCCCATGGAGAAATGTTGGTGGATTTAAATGTGTTTGGACCATGAGAAGATGGAAACAAGGAACCATGGGTTCGGCCATGTTGTATGGCCGAACACCATGAATCATTTTGATGGATCATGTTGTAGATCTATGTATGTTTAAGAGATTGAATAACCAAGCTAAGAAATGAGGGTTAAAATGGAAAGAAGATGGAATGAAAGATATGGCCGAACCCCATGGGGGATATTTTCATGGACCTAAGTGTGCTTCATTAAGTTCGATGTTTAACCATGGAAAGTCTATAGATCTAATTATGTTTTAGATAAATAACTTTGGACTATTAAGTTAAAAATTAAAAGGACAAAAATGAAGCACAACATGGCCGAACCCCATGGATGACCTTTGTGGATCTAAGGATGATGGTATTAAAGAATCAAAGATGGAATGAGGTTGGACCCGCATTGGTTAAAATAACAAGGACTAAATAAAAGAGGGGTCAAAACCAAAAGGGTGAGGTTCGGCCATGTTGTATGGCGGAACCCCACTAATGCATTTTTATGGACTTAAAACATTGTTCAGCCCTAAGGTATGGCCGAAACCCCTTGGGAGTCTTAATTGGGATAAGGACTATAATCATAGGTGGAAATGAACATGGAATGATGGGAATCAAATGGGTAATCGTTTTAATCTATTTATGTATAATAAGGTAACGGGATTTCACAAACTGGCGTACGATCGGCTTGGCGCGATCGGTGATTGGTTTTTGCTTCATGTCTTGATGTTTTATTTTGGTATCAAAGTGTTATGCTTTAATAATGGGATTTCTATTATGAAATGGCATGTGTACACTTACATCTCATGCATGGCATGGGGGGGGATCACATGAGGGGAGTCCACGCTCCATTCGGATATCCGATAAACAAACGTGGGGAGGGATCCACACTGATTTCGGATGTGATGTTTAAGGAGTCCACGCTCCGTTCGGCGAGACCGATAAGGCATACGTGGGGAGTCATGACAATACCTTGATGTGGCATATACATCAAGAGGAATACTATGTGATTGTGATATGGATGATGGGTGGGATTATGGCATATGACACCCATGGCATGGCATTAACTTGCATGGTTTTGATATTATTTATATCTATGTGATTTTGTTTATACTAATCCATGTGCTCGACCCTACTCGGAGTACCTACTGGGTGCGTTGGCTAACGCCCTACTTCTACCTTAGATGATGACACAAAGAATGGACGGAGCGAAGGACGCGATCAGAGCCAAGCTTAAGAGCTTGGATAGTATAGTTTCATTTTATTTAAGTTTTATTATGGACAATGTAATTTGAGTAGTTGGTATTTGGGACTGTAATAACTTAGACTATTTGTTATGGTTTAGATTTTAATTTTGGACATTTTAACTTAAGATGATTATTATTAAGTGATGGAATTCCTTGCTATTTAAAATTGGATAGGATAGAACTCTATTATAATTCCGCATTATGTTTAATTTCGCATGTTTAGCCTTATTACATGTGAACCGTTTTCGTAGACTTAGTCCACCCACACGTATGGTTGGCCAGTTAAGGGCCAACCTTTGGAAGCTCGGGCTTAGCTCGCGTCGTGACGTCTTCCTCTCTTTCTCACTCTTTATTTTTTTTTAAAAAAAAATAGACTCTGCTTTTCTGCGAGTGAAAAAGGGCGGGACGTTACTGTTGGTATCAGAGTGAAACCGAAAGGATGAATCTTTCGAAGTAAGATTAAGACAGTATCATGTCTCACTGACAAGATAAGAATCCCAACTGACCGACTCTTCGGAGTCCGCTGCACGGGGGCTGGATTAATTTACTTTGTTAGACTCAGATTGAAGCATTCAATCTGAGAGCAACATTTGACAAAAAATGAATGATAGCAAGGGAAGGACAGTCACTATAAATTGGATTTATCAAACATTGTAAAATACGACATATTTCCCCGAAAAAGAGAAACGTCAAATGATTTTTCCCCAAATTGAGAAACAACGCTTGATACTTAGGAAAACTTCCCCAAAAACAAAGGAATATAAGGGTGCTTATTTGGCAATTTCCCCAAAGTATGTAAACACGAAACTTTATGAAGAAGCTAAGGCGAGGATGTTTTAATGACTTAGGAAAATGCCTCCGAGAAGAAGAAGTAGACACAACCCGCATGTGGATGAAGAGATACAGCAACCACATCAGGAGGAGGGGCAGAATAGCGTGAACATTCCCATGGTACCTCCCAAGCTGTAGAACCTGGTACAAGATGTGGTCACTTCCGTTCTGCAGCAACATATGAACGGCAACAGAAATGCGACCACCAACAAGGCAAATGATCGGAGATGGTTAGAGATTTCCAACAACAGCGTCTCCCTTACTTCAAAGGGAAAGAAGGACCTGCCAGAGCGGAGAACTGGCTGAGGAACATTACCCAGATCTTGACATTACTGAAGATCTCCGGTAATGAAGATAAAATATTGCTGGCTACTTCACAGTTGATTGATGAGGCCGGTAAATGGTGGGAAGTGATTGAGCGACAATGGGCATTGATTCAGGAAGGGGAAAGGACTGCGATGACATGGAGCAGTTCTCAGCTATGTTTCTGGATCACTACTTTCTAGAAGAGGAGAAGGAGCGCCACACACAAGCGTTCATATCTTTGGTGCAAGGCACCATGACTGTGGTGGAGTACCATCAGGAGTTCCTCCGTCTATCATGTTATGCTTTGTACATGGTGGACACGGAGTACAGAAGGGCTCGCAAATTTGAGCGGGGCCTTCGACTGAGCATCAGAGCCAAAGTGACTATCTTCAAGTCACCTACCCAGGCGGAGGTAGTCAATAGAGCTACCATAACGGAGCAGGAGATGACAAAGATAGCACGGTTATTGGACAACCGCCGAGGCCAAAGCGGGGGAAGTACTTTTCGTGTAATACCCCATCCCAATTTAAGAATTAATTATGATTAATTATGATCAATTAAATAATTTTTTTTATCCGTTAATTATGAATTATTTTCCTCTAATTGTAAAGAGTATCAAATAAGTTCTTCAACGGATCTGAGTTTGACTCGATCCGAATCCGATAACTCTTTTAATTAAATTCCAAAGGTATATGGGTGAATTATGAATATAATAATAATATTATTTCAGACTTGAACCTTAGCTGCTGTATAAACTCAGTCATTTGACTTAGTTTGAACTTCAAATTTTAGATTATGCATTATTTTTAAATTCTGGACCTAATGACATGCCAATCTCGCTATAATTTCGCTAATTTATTTTACCCCTAAGTTTTAAAGTGGTAAAACCCCTATTTGACAGGGTAGAGGAAGTCCTAAAAATATACAGAGAGAGTCAGTACTCAATCTGTATTATAACTAAGCTGTTTATTTCTTTATACTCTAAAATAGTTAGTTTTTTATATTTATTTTAAGCCATGAAATATGGGCCGTTGAATATTCTTTCATTTAGAAAATGTGGTTTTTGACTTCAAAACACTTTGAAACTTTATAATGTTTTTATCAGACAATTTACTCTATCAAACTATAAGGTTGGATACTTTCAAAAAGAATCTTGAAGATTAGGAGATTTTGTTAAAACAATGATTTTTAGCGAAAACACTGGGTTTTTGAGATAGATTTCACCCCAAATTTTAATACCATGCTCAGTTTTTAATACCTGACCTACTGAACCAATTGTATCAATTTAGTGAGACCCTGAAATACCCCGATAAAAGAAAGGACATAGATGTAAATAGTAAAAGAATAAACTAATATTATATTATAAAATAATATCAGAAACCAAATGAAAGATAGCTTTCAAAGCTACGGATGTAGCTTTTAGTTGTGCTGGAAGAATACAACACCGCCAATTGCCTATGTCACTGTGCGGTAGTTGTAATAATAATTATAAAATATATAATAATAAATGCATAGTTATTAAAAACCTATAAAGCTAATGAATAGCTTAGGCAACTTGTATGGTTAAAAAATTCATATGGTTGCCTATAAATAGGTGTAATCGGCGAGGAAGCCAGAACGTGAAAAGAAAAGGAAAAAAAAAAACTCTTCAGAGTTTTCTGCCGTTTTGCTCTCTCTCCCTCTTTCAAAAACAGCAAGCACTCTCTGTCCTATTTTTCTTTCCTTTCCTTTCTCTTGCTTTAGCCATACCAGCAGCAGCCGAACGTTCGGGTTTCCTGCATTCTTTTAAGGGTTTTCAAATTTAGTCAATCTTACACAAAATTTTGCACCCAAGGTATCGAAATAATTCTATTTTTATTTTTATTAACTCCATAGCAAATTAGGAGTAAAATAGCTTAGTATTGGGGTTCAAAAAAAATGAAATTTTTTTAAATGGAGGAAAAATAGATTTCCTCTTAAAATTTAAATTTTACCCTCAAGATTCGTATTATTTTACGTTCAAAATATAACTTTTGACCCTAAGTAAAATCGGGGAAAAGATTAACTCTAGCTGACTATTGTGTGTTTATTTTTCCGCCTTATGTGTTTAAATTCCTGTACTGTACCCTCTGGGTCAAATTCTCAATACGTCTCCATGGTCCTTCTTCCAAAAGACAATACGAGGATAGGGCACTGAATACTTTTATTTACTTTACTGTCTCTGTACCCTCTGGGCCAAATTCTCAATACGTCTCCATGGTCCTTCTTCCAGAAGACAATACTAGGATAGGGCACTAAATACTTTTATTTACTTTACTGTCTCTGTACCCTCTGGGCCTCTCACAATACGTCTCCATGGTCCTTTCTCCAGAAGACAATACGAGAGAAGGCACTGAGTACTTTACATTTTTCATTTTATTGTAATGTTTTGAATGGCTGACAACTAACTTTCTAACATAATTTAAAGGAGTAGAAAGAGCCTAGGTGACTCACTACACATATCATGTTTTCTGGAAAAATAGCACGGGGTTTGGGAAATTATTATGTGTATATACTGACAAATAGAAAATTTATACATTTTACTCTATCTTACAGATTTTCTGTGAAAAACTCAACCGGAGAAGGAGAGGAGACTCGAACCAACACTTGTATTGTGTTATATGTTAAACCCATTAACACCAGACTGAAATGGGACCCATGGTCAATTAAAGATGGAAAAGACTATATAGGTCCAGAATACGAGACCTGACACTGCCTACATGTAAGGGACGTAAATGTTCTAACTGTTTAGAATGTAGGCGTTAAAATGGTGTCGGGGAGTCGAGGGTTTGTAGTCTCTAACGCAGTATGGACCTATGGAGTGTTTGGGAATTGTCGGGTAAAAACTGGGTGAAGGCATTCGTGTTATTAAATCCAGTTTTATTTGTTGGTGTGATATTGATTATTTTATTGATTTCTTGTACTGGTATTTGATACACCAAATGGTAAAGCTGAAATATGGTGGTTCTCTCATAATAAGTCCCTGTATAAGGAGGGCACTGGAAATCGTGCATCATCATGCATTTGACATTTGCATGTGATAATTATGTTCATAAGTTAAATCTGTGGAAGATAATAACTTTATAAAGTTTGATTTTTGCCGTTGGACTATAATTGCTGAGATTAGCCGAACACCGTTTGCGAACCGTTGGGTTGGATGTGTTAGTAGGCTGTGGTCGACCGCCATCAACCGTTGGTGTTGGATGGGCTAGTAGATTGGGTCGTGGAGACCTTATGCACTTGCAAGTTGCTATATTATTTCCGTGGAGGAATTAATATTAGTTCTGGTTGGAACTCTAAATGGGGGCTGACCCCGGTGTTGTAACATGGCCGGGGACCGACCCCGGTGGTAACAATACAATCTGAGTAAAAACCTTAGATGATGATCCTAGGGTGAAAATGGGATATGCTAATAACATGCCTTTGTATGATATGCATTGCTTATGCATTGTTGCATTACAATCATTGGATTTTATGGTGAGTTCTCCCCACTGGGCTGTTGCTCACGTCCCTTACAATGCAGGATCTGAACCAGAGGAAGGATTGGAAGGACCAGTGGCGCCTCGTTGAAAGTCGGAACTTAGAAGTTCCTAAGGTTTTCCGCACGTGGAAACCATTTGCTTGCTTAAATATGTTTGAGTATTTGTAATAAATATGCCTCATGTGGTATAAGAAACTTATATCTATAAGTTTTAATATCGTATACATTATATCCACTATGTTTTCGTGCGTAACGCTGATGAGATAAATGAAAATATTCATGGTGTGATATAGATTGTATATGGGGACATATGGTATATGTTTGAGTCCATGTGTGAAAAGCACGTGTGACATTTTCTAGGATCGGGTTTTGGTAATCTTGAAGATCCAGCCCAGTTATGACGTTGGGTGATTAGAGTTTATTGTTTTTAAAAAAAAAAATTAGTCTCGTTCCGGGCCCACATCTGGGTTCGGGGCGTGACATTTCGTCCCAACAAGAGGTTCTGACCTAACTTTGGGAGACCATCACCTTCCACTCGGTCAACTGGGGGCTTTCGTTCCAATCGTGTAATGGCCCGGAATTTATAAATCAATATATATGTGGCTATTATTTATTTTAATGGTGGAAATTAGAAATTTGATGGAATAAATGGTGAATGGATCAAAATATGGACAAAGGCCCAAGTATGGCCCAATGGACCATGGATTGGATTCAAAATCATTTAAATGGTCAACGATGGTCAATTGGGCCAAGGATGGTCAAATTGGGCCCAATACCCATTTGGGACCCAATGGGTCAAGATAATGTCAGCTCTAAGGTAAATGGGTAAGGGTGAATGTAATTGGGCCATGGACCCAATGGTGATCCAATTAGTTGGAATGGATTTAATTAAAATTAAATCACCTAAGTTGGTGATGAATTGACCAAGGTGACATGGCCAATTGGGACCCACCTCCACCTCACCAAGTGAGGTGGCGTGTGGACCAAGGATTGGTGGGGCCGGCCACCATGGTTGAATTGGTCAACCATGGGTGGATACATGGAGGGAATTTAAGAAAAAGGAATTAGGTTAAGTGGGAATTAATTAACCTAAGTTAATTATCTAAGTAATTAAATAATTAAACTATCCAAAAAGGTAGTCAAAAGGGGTCAAAAGATGGAAGATCAAACCATTCCATCTTAAGAAGCCAAAACCGTTGGCTAGTGGTGGTTTATTCCAACCACCACCATTAAAGCATAAAAAAAATCCCATGCTTGGTTGGTGGGAGGAGTTAATGGTGGAGTGTAAGTTACACAACCAAATGAGATGAACCTTATCTCATTTCTCCATCTCTTTCCATCTAACTCTTTCACTCTCTCCCTCTCTTGCTCTCTCATTGCCGTCCCCCACACCAAGGAAAGAAGAAGAAAACTAAGAAGAGAAGAAGAGAAGAAAAGTGCAAGTGTTGGCCCACCTCTTCAAGATCAAGACTTGGGGTAGTTCTTCTCATCCTCTCCCCCTCTGTCTCTCAAATCTACTCCATCTTAGCCGACCCAAGCATTAGAGTTTTTCATTGGGTCAAGCACATCTTAGCCGACCAAAAAAGGAGAAGAAGAAGAAAGGAGGCCAAGGAATCCAAAGGGAGCAAAGAAAATCGGAGGAGCCGTCGGATCTGTAAGTATTTCTAAACAAGAGGTTAGATTTTGTTAAGGTTTAAGATTTGGGGTCCATTCTTCTTAAATTTAATGATGGCCAAATTATCATTGGCCTTGGATCTCAAATCCATCCAATGAAAGGAGGAAGAATGGGCAAATCGTAATGGGTAAATTAGGTCAAAAAAATGAAGGATGCATTAAGGATTTTATGTATTAAAATTTACTTAAGCATGGAGGTATGTAATGTTGGAAGAAATGATGGGCCATAGGGTTCGGCCATGTAGTATGGCCGAACCCCATGGTAAGTGATTAAGTGATTTGTTAGGGTTTTAAAGAATGAAAGCCAGGGAAAGATGATTATGATTTTTAGGGTTTAGATGATTAAATGTAGTGATTTTAAATGAGGAAATCCATGGGAGATGTGAATGGTGTTTATGGCCTCAAAAGGCATGAATGGATAATGGACCATGAACCATGGGTTCGGCCATGGTGTATGGCCGAACCCTATGGTGATGTAATGATGGTTTTAAATGGGTTTAAGAGGATAGAAAATATGGAGTAATGTGTTAATGAATTGGAGGCTTAAAAGGCTCAAATGTTTGTAATTTTTTAAGGGATCTTAGTGAAGAAAATCATGGAAGGTACTAATGAATTCTAATGGCCTCAAAAATGGTAGATGGGAATGAAACATGAACCATGGGTTCGGCCATGGTGTATGGCCGAACCCTAGGGTGACGTGTTTGTAAATTTAAAGGGTGTAAGAAGAGGGAAGAATGATTAAGAATGTTGATGGGTTGAATGGATTTTTAAGCATAGTTTATAAGGTTTTAAAGGGGTGGAAATAATGTTTTAAAGATAAAACCATGGAGAGATTTTATGGAGGAAATGCTTCTGAACACTATGGTGATGTATGTGTAATGATGATGAGTGTAAAAGATGGAAAAATAATGGGGGTTGTGTTGGTAGTTTTGATGGACCAAAATGTACCAAATTGATGATCAAAGATTGGTGATTTAAATGCATGATGGAAACTACCTCAAGGAAGGACTTATGGTGGGGCCAAATGGTGTATATAAACCCAAGTAAAAATGGGGAAAAAGACATCATGGTTCGGCCATGGTGTATGGCCGAACCCATGACCCATTTGTGGGTCAATTTATGGGTTAAATTTGGTATTATACATGTGAGCAATGAATGGGGATTAGGGTAATCAAGTGGCTAATTTGTGATGATGTTATGTCATGGCTAAGGAGTCAATAAGGGATCCAAGTCTATGGATCAATTGATGGGCTAAGTATGGGGTTATGTATGTGTTTAAATGAATAAGGATTAGGTTAATTAAGTGGTTGATTTTAATAATCTTATGACATGGTTGATGGGTCGTTAACGGATCTAAGTTATGGATCATTAATGGATCTAAGTTATGGGTCAATTATGAACAAAAATTTACGTGGTTAAGTGAGTGATTAACCATGGAAGGCTAGTGGCAAAATCGTAAATAATGGCCAAATTCAAGAACCATGGGTTCGGCCATGGTGTATGGTCGAACCCCATTGTATGGTCGAACCCCATGGAAGATGATCGTGGACTTAGGGGCTCTAAGTAAATAACTTATGTATGATTGATAAAGCCTAGGGTGCTGATTTTTAGACTCGCAAAATTAAGAAAATCAATGGATTAAGATGGGACCCACAAACCTAATTAGTAGGGTTCGACCATGGTGTATGGCCGAACCCCACTAACGCTTGGATAATGGACTTGGACCTAATTAAAACATGAGTCTAATTGATAATGTATAATAAGGTACCAGACATCGCAAGCGGTGCGCGATCCACCACCGGGTTTGTGGACGTAGAAACGTAAAGGAATGTTAGTCGGTATTCGGTAGGATTCCTACCTTTTTGTAAGCCATGGATTATGTGTCATGTATGGGTTTTTCCTTGAATTATTTTGGTAAGCATATGATTGTTTTAAGATGGGTTTTAAGGCTATGATGTGTATATTGATGCTTTGTTTGATCTATTTTTGATAATCAAATTATATATTTTATTGATGGGATCTTAAATGCCATGGTTTGTGCTATCATATATATTACATGGCATATGGCATCTACATCTCATGCATGACATGGGAGGGATATGGCATGGGAAGGATGAAATCAAACCGGAGTCCATGCTCCATCGGGGAGACCGATAAACAAACATGGGGATATTTTGATGTGTTTGATTCATCAGGGAGGTTACTATGGGTTCTATGATACGTTAATAAGGTTATTCAAACAAGAATGTTACTATGTGTTTATTATACCTTGATGATGGTTTTTCCAACAAGGGGGGATGTTGTATTTATTATTATACCTTGATGATGGTTCTTCCATCAAGGGGGATGTTGTATTTATTATTATACCTTGATGATGGTTCTTCCATCAAGGGGGATATTGTATTTATTATTATACCTTGATGATGGTTTTTCCATCAAGGGGGATGTTGTATTTATTATTATACCTTGATGATGGTTCTTCCATCAAGGGGGATATTCGTATTTGTAGTTATACCTTGAGGAGGCTTTGCCATCAAGGGGGACATTATGTATGGTTGAAAAAGGGACATTGTACAATGATGATGAGCTTGATGGGTGGGATTCATGACATGGGACACCCATTGCATGACATTGCAACAAATTGCATGGTTTTGATATAATATTATCTATATGTTTTGTTATCACTAATCCATGTGTTAACCCTACTCGGAGTCCTACTGGGCGCGTTGTCTAACGCCCTACTTCTACCCTAGCTGATCATACAGGAGATGGCGGAAACGAAGGACGAGACGGGAGCCAAGCGTAGGAGCTTGGGGAGGCGGGCTAAATAGTTTATTTAATTTATTTTGGAAATGTAATATTGAATAGCTTAGCTCGTCGTATTGTAATAATTTCTATTTCTTGCTATGGTCTGGATTTTATTTTGGACATTATCATTTTGGGGTAATTTAGTAATTTTAAATGATGTAATCTTCCCTGCTATCTAAAATTGGTAGGATAGACTCTATTATAATTCCGCACTTAATTTAATATTCCGCAAGCTTACTTCTACGTGTGAACCGTTCTTCGTGGACTTAGTTCCACGCACACGTAGGGTTGGCCAGTTAAGGGCCGGGCTTTAGAAGCTCAGACTTAACTCGCGTCGTGACATTCGTGCCCTTTGTCACTCTTTATTTAGAAAAAAAAAAAAATTAGACTCTGATCTTAGTGAAAAGGGCGGGGCGTTACAAATCAGCCCTCCCCATCAGTATCAATCTCTCAGGTCCCCCGAGGTGTGAGCACCTGTTTCTAGTGTGGCCAGCAGGGCCATTTCAGGAGGGAATGTCCACAGAACAGCAGACCTTCTCACTCCGAGGGTTCATTTCGTTCTCTAGCCAGATCAGCTCATTCACGGGGATCAAGGGCATACAACCAGACTGGACGGGCACCTAACCCGACAGGATCTGGACGGCTGTATACCTTAGCTCCTCATCCAGAGGCGGTGGATCACTCCGTGATTCAAGATATGGCAGTAGTCGGTAGTTCTTATGCTTTCGCATTATTTGATTCTTGAGCATCCCACTCATTTGTATCTGCTGCATTTATATCTGCTATTGGCACCTTAGTACAAAAATTGTCCACGTCAGTTACTATTATATCCCCCATCGGAGACACATCATTGGGATTTATATGCACAGCGGTAAACACTGAACTCGCTGGATTCATATTTGAGTTCAATTATCTGGTATTCGAGATGACTGAGTACGACATCATTTTTGGCATGGATTGGTTGGCTAACTTCCAGGCAAGCATTGACTACCATCTCCACATGGTGATATTTGGGTCACCGGAGGGCAAGCGATACGTGGTACATGCTGACAAACAGAGCATCCCTATGACCAGAAGGGTGCATGAAGAATTGAACCACCTTGTATTGAACAACATCAGATTAGACAAGGCACCGGTGGCTGAATTTCCTGCGATAGTGAAAGACTGCGCGAAGGTATTCCCGACAGAACTCCCTGGCTTGCCACCCAAGAGGGAGATTGATTTTGAGATCAAGCTGTATCATGGATTGTTAAACGTATTATGAATGCAAAAGAGTCAGCCATTCACAGAACAAGAACTGATCATGGAAAAGAATTTGAAAATCAGTTCTTTGACAAGTTTTGTGAAAAACATGGAATACATCATGAATATTCTACTCTCAAAACTCTACAACAAAATGGAATAGTTGAAAGGAAGAATAAGGTTCTCCAAGAGATATCCACCACACTTCTTGAAAGTAAAAATGTTTGTAAAACACTTTAGGCCAAAGTTGTTAGCACTGCATGTTTTATCACTAACCATGTTTGTTTGAGAGCGGGATTAAACAAAACTACCTATGAACTGTGGGCTGGTAGAAAGCTCAACTCTAAGTACTTCAATGTTTTTGGAAGTATGCCATATACTTAGAGATCGAGAACACTTGGGAAAATTTGAGTCCAAGAGTGATGAAGGTATCTTCCTAGGTTACTCTAATACTAGTCGAGCTTATAGAGTGAAGAATTTGAGAACTAGAGCCATCCAAGAAATTGTGAATGTTGTAGTGGATGATCATGTCATTGCCCCTAATCAAGAACATAAGGATGAAGATAGTGTTCCATTGATCCCTGTTGATGTTCAAATTTTACATTTATAAATTCGTAAACGCATGAATCATGTATAGCATAGCAGTATGAGTGCGAGATCGAACCCAAAGAAAATCCACAAAATATATGCTTAAAATTAAATTGGTACCTTTAAAAAGATTATGATTATAAGAAATAGAATTAAATCTAAATGTGAAAAAGAATTCTGATACATTTGAAATTATAATTTTATTTAGAAGAACTTAGATCTAAAAAACAAAGTATCATCATTTATCTAACTTGTGAATTTGGCAAAATAGGATGTCCATATAGTGTCGAGAACCAAATCTATCTCATTTTTATTAAAATGGTGAAACAAATAATAATAGTCATTATCTTAATTTAAAATCACATGATTCAAAATTAAAATATTACAACTCCAAACTTGGTTAATTGAATCTTGAGAGAGAGAGAGAGAGTTTTTGGATACAAGGAGTTAAAGAATGAATAAATGAACATACAAGAATCGAAATAAAATAATGAACATAAATTGAACATTTAATATGCAACAAACAAAACAAAGTAATTAACATAACAAAATACTGGAAATAAATTGACAAATAAAGAAAATGATAAAATAAAACAATGGATAATGCAAAAGGTGGTTATTCGAATAGATAATTCATCGCCCAAAATAAATAAATGAATACAAAATCTAGATCTAAAATTCGCGTAAAAATCCAAACTTCAATTCATGCTGATCATCAATGTAATGGGCCAGGTTAACACAATGGTTATGGGAATACGTACGATTTTACAATTTTCGATTTACGATTGACACCCCTAGACCAATTTCGATACGATTCAAGTTTGATAGCATTGGGTAAAATTGGAGAATGCCATAAGTTTAGAGCATTGGGAATATTTGTAAAATTCCATGCTCACAAGGTGTGTGATAATATGTTTAAGTGAATGTTGCCTTGTCCACATTTCAATGCATAGTTGGGTAAAGTTATGGTTTGACCTCTTTGTGCCTATGTATGATTGATGTAAATATGTTGTATCAGATACATATGTATGAGTTTCCCAAGTTCCCTGTGATTAGATGCTTACTATAATTGAGAATTCATAGATTTGTGATGTGTTAATGTATGATAGAATGTATAATAAATCAAGATTGCCCAAGATGTGTAATGAAGGGCCTTCATAACTTTCCATACTTGTGTATGGTTATGAGTAATGTATGTATCAAATGAATTTTCATGATTGTGATTAGAATTCTTAGATGGGTAACTCATATAACAAGCATGATGAATGTGTTTTAATGCCATTCTTGGATTTTGTGATGAAGTGTACATCACTAGTGAGTACCTATGTTGATAATGGTTGTGGTGGATCGGCCTAACCATATGTAGAACGAATTTCCATGATTTGAAGAGGAACTTGATAAAGGATTAGACAAAGTGATATGGGTGAGTTAAGGTCAAGTATCTTAGAACCCACGAGGTTAACTTGCGCTACAATGGGGATGAGCTAACATGATTGAGAATGCATGGAATGCAATGTAAATGTGAAGAAAGCCTTGTTCGATTTCCCCAAAGTAAAAGTATGATCACTCCCCAATGTCAACCCAAATGTGAAAATGATGAACTTCAATTGATTTGATCCACAATGTGGTATGTATGCAATTGAGAGCATTGTGCCTCAGCTCGATCAAAAGATGCATTGTGTCATCAATTTATATTAAGGATAATGTAAGATGTTGAGCAAATGTGAAGGGTAAAAATAGATTGGTGGGATATACCTTCCCTAATATAGAACCTAATGCTAGATGTTGGATCCCTCGAAGGTGGCCTGATGAGGTTATGATGCCTTGGGAGTCCCGATATGATGAGACATATATGTTTATTACTCGAGTAAAGTCTAGAGTGGCTAGAGAATTGTGAAAATTCTTAAGATGGACAGATGAGGACTTTGGCACTGAGATATATGTGACAAGGTCACTCGATTATATTGAGATGTGGTAAGGGGTGTCCCTTATGTGATGATTATATTAAGACGTGGTATAAGTGTGTCCCCCACGTGATGATATAATTGAGACGTTGTATGGATATGTCCCTCACGTAATGATAATGTTATCGCTCAGTCCGTTGAAAAAAGGAAACTGTCCTATCAGTAGATCATTGTGTTTCACCATTGTATAGTTGAAAGGATGAGATAAGTATATAAATTCATTGAGTAAGGCCTAGAATAGCCATGAGACCGCGGGAGCCTCGATATGAACATACAGAGACTGTGGCATTGAGATATTTATGTGACTTGGTCACTTGATATTGAGACGTGGTATGGGTATGTCCCTCATGAGATTATGATGGTTGATTGACCGTTCCAAAGAGGTATTCGGAACGGTGGGGTCGGCTATGTAGACTTAGTCCTGTAGAATTGCAGTCGAGGAGTAGGACCCTCACATTCTACACACCGGAGGACACTCTCACGGCTATTTAGCACACTTGATGTGCGTTAATGCGCAGGGTTAGGTACTTATATGCCCCAAGGGGGTGGTGCTAGCTTCGTTAGACGCGGTTTGACCGCCTTAGAGCTTAACTGAATCACCCATGAGGTGAAGGGAAGTAGGGCAAGGTAGACTTGATCACGCCGGTCGTGGGTCTCCTGCTTAGTAAGTCATGGACCCCAAGTCTTGCTAGGGGTCGTTGTATATTTATGATATAATATGATCATTTGATATTGTTGCCATAGTCACGTAGTGATTCATTCGAATGTTGTTTCTACAGATAGAAGATCTCATGGTAGATGATGTGCCCCTCCTGGATTAGTTATGCCCATGGATGGATTATACCCATGGCGGGATCGTATTCATGGATGGTTTATACCCATGAATAGATTATACTCACAGATAGAGTGTTACCAGAGATGGATGTGTATATCCATGGATGATGGTTCCCATGGTGGTGCTCGGATGTTGGTCTTATATTAGACCTGTTGGTCCCATGATAGACGTATTGGTCTTATTTTTGACATGTTGGTCCAATGGTAGACGTATTGGTATTATAGTGGACATATTGGTCCCATTGTAACAACCCAACCTGATTTTTCGAGATTCTAGGGTCTTAGTAGCAGTGGGCCCCACGATGGGCCTCGGTTTGCCCGATTTCGAGTTTGGTCGAGTTGACTCAGTCAGGTCCTACTTTGGACCTCGATAACCCAGCCCAGCTCGCCAGATCCGGCCCAGTTCACCAGATCTTGTTTGGCCCAATTTCGGGCCATACCCAATTTCAAACCGAGTTTCCAGTTTTGGGCTCAGCTTCGAGCCCGACCCAATTTTGGACCCAGTTTTCAGTTTCGGGCCCACTTTAGTTCGGTTTGGACCCTACTCGCTTTCGACCTAGTTTGTAGTCCAGACTTAGTTTGACCCATTTTGCCCAGCTACTTATCCTAGTGCTCTCATTTCAACAGATTCAACTTCCTTCAACCCAGCGGATCCGTTTTCTCGCTTTGGATTTTAGCAACACACACAGGTGAGGAGATTCACCACCAATTTTAGCATGCACTTACGCATACTACTTCTCTATCAAATGTTCGGGTACGGAATGTGGCGAATGGGATTCCTTGGTATTATGAGCCACTCGGGAAGGGAACTGCTGATATCATTATGTGGCAGGGACCCCATACGGGTGTATTCGTACCCTTAGCTCATGGGATATATATGAGTTGTTTATTTGATCTCATGATGGACTGACAGCTTGATAATATGATTGGTTGAATGTGTGATAACCTTCAATGGTTGCAATTGATGGTTAATCAACAAGTTGTAGGACCGCACGCGGTAGATAGTAAACGGTATTGCCTACTATGCTTGTTTGGAACATGTTTTGATTGATAACGTGTTTGGATGGTACATGCTAGTATGTGATAGTTAGAGATGTATACACCTGATGAATGAATGTGATATTATTTTCTATAACCACATTTTATTGTTTAATGATGATTGGTTGATAACATGTTCGAGTGCCAATATGATGGTCTACTAAAGATAGCTGTAATAACCCGAATTTTTGATAAATATATATATTGGCATTTATTCATTTTAAATTGAAGTTTGATGTAATAAAATGCCAAATGGACCAAATTTTGGGACAATGGCCCAAGGATGACCCAATTGGGCCATGGATTGGATGAAATCCATTTAATGAGTCAATGAGGACCAAGCGGGTCAATGATGGTCAAAGGGGGCCCAATAACCATGTGGGGCCCAATGGATCAAAATAATCGGTTCCAACCCTAAAGTAAGTGGGCAAAGAGGGAATCTAATTGGGCCATGGGCCCAATGATTACCCAATAGACCATGAATTAGAATTAATTCATTTAATTGGTCAATGGTAAGTGATCGGGTCAAAGATGGTCAATTTGAGTCAAAGGGCCATGTGGGACCCAATGGGCCAAGGTAACTAAGCCCTAAGATAAATGGATAAGACAAGAATCTAATTGGGCCATGGGCCCAATGGCAATCCAATAAGAGGAATGCAATTAATAAAATTTAAATCACCTAAGTTAGGTGATAAATGGACCAAAGTAACATGGCCAATGGGGCCCACCTCCACCTCACCCATTGAGGTGGCGTGTGGACCCAAGGGTAGTGGGGCCGACCACCATGGTTGACTTGGTCAACCATGGGTGGATCATAGAGGGAACTTAATGGGATTAAATTATATAGAAGGTGATTAATTAAATTAATCAAGGGATCAAGGTGATCTAAGTTAATCAACCTAAGATTAAAATGGTCAAATGGTTAAGTGGTCAAAACCACTCCTACAAACACAAACCACCTCAAGAAAACACAAATTAAAACCATGGGCTTGAATGGTGGTTGGATCTCAACCACCACCACCAAAGTCAAGCCAACCCATGCTTGGTTGGTGAGAAAGTTAATGCTTGAGTGAAGACCACTCCAACCACCTCCATCTCATTTCAAACTACCCATTTGACTCTAGCCCTCCACACACACAAGGAAATTCGTTTTTCACCTTGCAAGGAGAAAGTGAAGAAAACTTAGAAGAAAAAAAAAAAGAAGAGAAGAAGAGAAGAAAAGAGGTGGAATCTTGGATTCAACTCTTGAAGATCAAGAGTTACCATTCTTCATCATCTCCCCCTCTTCCCCTCTCTCTAAACCTAACACTATCTTAGCCAATCCAAGCATGTCCCACCATTGATCAAGCTCATCTAGCCGATCATCAAGAAGAGAAAGAAGGAGAAAGGGCTAAGGAAAACAAAGAAGAAAGAAGGATCGGAGGAGTCGTCGGTGCGGTAAGAATTTCTTAAACAAGAGTTTATATTTTTAAAGATAAGATATGGAATCCATTCTTAGACTAAACATGGCCAAAAATGTTGTGGGCCATGGATCTAAAATCCATCAAATGGAAGGCTAAGAAATGGATAAAAATGGAGGAATGGATTTAAGAAAAGAGGAAATGGAAAAATGGAATTTTGAGTCTTTATTAAGCATAGGAAAATGGGATTTTAATGGATTAATGGGCCATAGGGTTCGGCCATGTAGCATGGCCGAACCCCATGGCCAATGTTGGATGATTTTTAATTAGGGTTTGAAGGTTTAAAAGTATGGAGAATGATCAATGGTTTTATGAGGATTTCAAGATGTTAAATTGATTAAAAGTTGATAAATTTTAAGAGGTTTTGAATAAGGAAATTTCATGAAAATATGGGTGATCTTTCATGGCCTTGAAAGGCATAGAATGGAATGAATGGATGACCATAGGGTTCGGCCATGTAGCATGGCCGAACCCCATGGTGAATAATGGTGATGAATTTATTAAGATGTTAAGGTTTAAAATTTTGAAGAATGGTTAATGAGACTTAGGTTTGTAAATGAGAAAACACTAGTGATTTTGAATTTTAGTGTTTTAAGGAGAGTGGTTAATGAAAGTTAGATTTCAAATGATTAAAAATGGGTGATTTTAAAGGAATGTTAGGATAAGAAAATCATAAGGAAATGTTGGTGTTTTTTTTTAGACTATAAGTGTAGTTAGTGTTGATTGAAAAGAAGTGATCTAAGTGTATGATGAGATCCCCTCATGGAAGGACCTTCTAATGGACCTAAATGTGATAAAGGACCCAAGTTAAAATGAGGGAAAGACATCATGGGTTCGGCCATGGTGTATGGCCGAACCCATGACCCATGTTTTAGGTCATTCATGGGCTAAATAGGGTTTATATATGTGGTTAAACAAAATGGAAATTAGGTTAGGTTAATAATGAAATTTAAATGGATTTACAAAGTGTATGATATTTTTTAGAGGGCCAAAATGAATGAGGATTATTGATTTTAAAAAAAAATGGATGTCTTTTGGACAAAAACATTGGTCTAAGAATGCAATCAATGGATGATGAGCCATGAACCATGGGTTCGGCCATGGTGTATGGCCGAACCCTATGGTGATAATTAATAATTTTTAATGATGGGAAAGTAAAGAAATTGGTTAAGAAAAATGGATAGATTGTATGGGTGTTACAAGTATGATATGTGATGTTTAAATGGAATAAAGATGGTGATTTAAATGGATGATTTAATTTTCATTGGAGGTATGTTTAAATGGGTAATTGAAACCAAGAAAAATGGGGAAAGAAACATCATGGGTTCGGCCATGGTGTATGGCCGAACCCATGACCCAAATTTTGATCAATTTTAGGCTAAGGTTAAATGCATGTATCAATGCTTAGGAGTTTGATTTAAAGGGCCAAAATGATTAAAGTTTTGTGATTTTAAATTGGAATATTTTGGGACAAAACTTAGTCTTTGAAAATGGTATCCTGATTAGTGGCTTTAAATGGAAAATAATGTAGAAGAATACTAGATTTTGATGGATTTATAAAAATGATATGTGGGCCACACCTTAGGCCAAAATGTGGAATTAGGTGTGGGAGTAATTATTTTTCAAAATTAAATATTAGGTGGCTGATTTTATGATGTAAGGTCATGATTGAATGGACCTAACTATGAATGAATCTTGGACTTAGAATGCACATAAATGAATGGATGATTTACCATGGAAGGAGAGTGGCAAAACCGTAATTTGTGGCCACATTGAAGGACCATGGGTTTGACCATGGTACATGGCCAAACCCTATGGGGGTTGGACATGAAAATGGAAATATTATGAATGGTTAAGTAAAGCGATTAGTTGCTGCGTTTTAGGCTCCCAAATCGGAATTTTAAATTTGGCGAAAATTGGATCTATGTATGAGTCTAGAACCAATGGATAATGGGCTAAGTTAGGGACTTAATCATGGACGATGTATGGACTAATTCGGTAAATGTAATAAGGTATCGGGCGTCGCAAACGGTACGCGATCGGCGACCGGATTATCGAACGGGAAGCATAACGGAACGCGACACGGTATTCGGTAGGATTCCTACCTTTTTGTAAGCGATGGATATGTGATGGTGTTTTAAATTATTTTGATTTGGCTTATGATGGATTTATGAGTATGATTTATCTTATGATGAATTTTAAATTATGAAGCATATGGTTTATATTTTAATATTATGCATTATATGACTATGTATGATATGTCAAGTATATGGGATACATATATATTACATAGCATAATGCACTACATCTCATGCATGGCATGGACAGAAAAAAATAAACAAACCGGAGTCCATGCTCCGTCGGGGCGACCGAGAATCAGACATGGGGATTGCCTGAGGGTTATAACCGGAGTCCATGCTCCGTCGGGGCGACCGAGAATCAGACATGGTTATAGCCTGAGGGCTATAACCGGAGTCCATGCTCCGTCGGGGCGACCGAGAAGCAAACATGGGGAACAGGATATTGTATGATCATACGGATAATGGGTGGGACACATGACATAAGCACCCATGACATATCATTCATCACATACTTATTTTGTTGTATTTTATGCTATCAATATGTATGTATCACTAATCCATGTGCTAGCCCTACTCGAAGTCCTACTGGGCGCGTTGACTAACGCCCTACTTCTACCCTAGCTGATGACGCAGGAGAGGCAGGAAACGGTGGAAATACCGGAGGCCAAGCTTAGGAGCTTGGAAAACGCAGTCCTAGTTTATATTATGTTTACATTTTGGAGATGTAATTTTAAAGTAACTTAGCTTGTCGGGTTGTATAAACTTACATTTCTTGCGATGGTTTGGACGTTACTTATGGACGATACATTTTGTGATGTAATCATGAACATAGGGGTATTTTGGTAAATTCAATGTTGTATCTTCCCTTCTATCTAAAAACCGGTAGGATAGACTCCATTATCATGTTCCGCAATAATCATAATCCACGAGCTTACTTCCTACGCGTGAACCATTCTCGTGGACTTAGTTCCGCGTACGCGTGGGGTTGGCCAGTTAAGGGTCGGGCTTTAGAAGCTCGGACTTAACTCGCGTCGTGGCGTCCGCGCCCTCTCTCACTCTTCTATTTTAAAAAAAAATAAAAAAATAGACTCTGATTTTCGGAAAACGGGTGAAAAAGGGCGGGGCGTTACAGTTGGTATCCGAGCGAAATCGAAAGAATGAATCTCTCGAAGTATGATTAAGACGGTTGCATGTCTCACTGACAGCTAAGAATCCCAACTGACCAACTCTTCGGAGTCCGCTGCACGGGGGCGGATTAATCTACTTCGATTGACTCAGACTGAAACATTCAATCTGAGCGCCACATTTGACGTAAGAAATGATAGGAAGGGAAGTACAATCATTATAACATTGAGGGAATTACCAAAATTAGGAGATTTCCCCCAATTTCACAAAAATGGACAAACATAGCTAGATGGGAAGTTTTCCCCAAACCAAGTATGCTTATTTGGCAACTTTCCCCAAATTAAAGAAACAATATTCAATACTTAGGAATTTCCCCCAAAAATGAAGTATACTTAATCAATAATTCTTCAAATTGAAGGAACATTTGATACTTAGGAAAATTATTCCAAACTATGAACATGACAATGATTGTGAAAGAACTAAGTCAATATGTTTCGATGACTTAGGAAAAGATGCCGCCAAAGAGAAGAACCCGTCGCAACCCCCGAGTGGAGAGAGAGGTAACACCCCCTCGACAGGAAGAAAAGGTACCACCACCTCATACAGCCGAGGGACAAAATAGTATCAACGTAGAAGGTGTACCTCCCGAGTTGAAGGACATAGTTCAAGCGGCAATCGCTTCTGCTCTACAACAACATTCAAGCGGCAATGCTACCGCTAGCGACTCCAATAAACGAAAGATGGTCAAGGACTTCCAACAACAGCGCCCTCCCTACTTCAAGGGAAAGGAAGGGGCTGTGGGAGTGGAACACTGGTTAAAGAAGATCAACCAAATCTTGAATTTGCTCCAGATTTCCAGTACTGCTGATAAGATCTTATTAGCCACATCCCAACTGATCGAGGATGCTGGTAGTTGGCGGGAAGTGGTAGAAAAGCAACAAGCATTGATACCGGAAGGAGAAAGGATACCCATGACATGGGAGTGGTTCTCGGCCACCTTCCTAGAACAATTCTTTCCGGAGGAAGAAAGAGAGAGCCAGACTGAAGCTTTCATCTCACTGGTACAGGGTAACATGACAGTGGTGGAGTATCACAGAGAATTTCTTAAACTGTCTATCTATGGGTTCTATATGGTGGATACTGAACACCGAAGGGCCCGTAAGTTTGAACGGGGCCTTCGGCCAAGCATCAAGAATAGAGTAACCATTTTCAAAGAGCCCACACTGGCAGGGGTGGTTAGCAGGGCCACCATTGCAGAAAAGGAACTAAATGAGATAGTACGGTTCGACAACCGCCGAGGGCAGGGTGGGCGGGGAACATTCCAACCCAACAAGAAGTTCCGCCCGAATCATAGCAGGCCCTCACACTCCACTGGATCTACTGGGGGCTTTCGCCCTAGTCAGCCTTCTACATCAGCATCAGTCACACAGGTTCCCCGAGGTGGGAACACTTGCTATCAGTGTGGCCAACAGGGCCACTACAAGAGAGAGTGTCCACAAACTAGCCGACCCTCCAACTTCAGGGGTCCTTTCCGCCCTCCAACTAGACCAACACAGTCGCGGGGAGGCAGAACACTAAATCAGGCGGGGCGGGCACCAAAACCTGCGGGATCTGGACGACTCTTCACCATACCATCTCCAATAGCAGTGGACCGTTCAGTGATGCAAGGTATGGCTGTAATTGGTAGTTCCTATGCTATTACTTTATTTGACTCTAGAGCATCGCATTCATTCATATCTGCTGCATTCATATCTGCCACGGGTACACTAGTACAAAGCCTGTCCACATCACTCACCATTGTATCCCCCGTCGGAGACACATCATTAGGACTAATATGTACGGCATTGAACACGGAACTCGCGGGATTCAGATTCGAGTTCGATTATTTAGTAATCGATATGGCGGAATATGATGTCATTTTTGGCATGGACTGGTTGACTACTTATCAGGCCCATATTGACTGCCATCTTCGTAGGGTAACATTTTGGTCACTTGAGGGAAAGCGGTACATGGTACACGCTGACAGACAGGGTATCCCTTGAAGACTGCAGGAGGAATTGAACCATCTTGCCTTGAACAGCCTCAGATTAGATAAGGCACCAACGGTTGAACTTCCGGAGGTAGTAGCAGATTTTGCCGAGGTATTCCCAATAGAACTCCCTGGTTTGCCACCCAAGAGGGAGATAGACTTTGAAATAAAATTATACCCCGGCGCCGCTCCAGTATCATTACCCCATTATAGGATGGCGCCAGCTGAGATGACCGAACTGAAGAAGCAAATTGATGAACTGCTCAGACTAGGCTTCATTCGGAACAGTACATCCGCATGGGGAGCCCCAGTGTTATTTGTGAAAAAGAAAGACGGTACCCTACGAATGTGTGTGGACTATAGGAAATTAAATCAGTTGACTGTCAGGAACAAGTATCCCCTACCCCGGATTGATGATCTGTTTGATCAACTTAGGGGTTCCTCTCATTTCTCTAAGATTGACCTGATGTCCGGATACCATCAAATTTGGGTTAGAGAAGAGGACATAGAGAAGACAGCCTTCAGGACACGGTATGGTCTATATGAATATGTAGTCATGCCGTTTGGACTTACTAATGCACCGGCAGTGTTCATGGACTTGATGAATAGAATATTCCGTCCATACTTAGATCAGTTTGTGATCGTATTCATCGATGATATTCTGATCTACTCCAAAAGTCAGAACGAACATGCCGAGCACCTGCGGATAGTCCTAGACACCTTGGGGAAGAACCAATTGTATGCCAAAGCCAGCAAATGTGAATTTTGGTTATCTGAAGTCAACTTCTTGGGGCACATCATATCAGAGGAAGGTATAGCCGTGGACCCGGCTAAGGTGGCAGCAGTCAAAGAATGGAAAGTGCCGACAAATGTGACCGAAATCCGCAGTTTTCTGGGATTGGCCGGTTACTATCGGAAATTCATCATGGACTTCTCCAAGATTGCGGCTCCACTTACCCGACTCACTCAGAAAGGAGTCAAGTTTGAGTGGTCCAATCTGTGCAATCAAAGATTTGAGGAGCTTAAGGAGAGGCTTACGACCGCTCCTATTCTAATCTTACCGGAAAGAGGCAAAAATTATGAGGTGTACTGCGATGCCTCCGGTGAAGGACTAGGGTGCACACTTAGTCAAAGTAATCGTGCGGTGGCATATGGATCAAGACAGTTGAAAATTCATGAACGCCATTATCCCACACATGATCTAGAACTAGCAGCAGTAGTCTTCGCTCTCAAAAGCTGGAGACACTACCTCTATGGTGAAAAGTTTGAGGTGTTATCGGATCACAAAAGTTTGAAATACTTATTTGATCAGAAAGAACTCAATATGAGACAACGCAGATGGATGGAATATCTGGCGGATTATGAGTTCGCACTTTGGTACCATCCTGGCAAGGCGAACAAAGTGGCGGACGCTCTCAGCCGTTTGTCACATGCGACAGTAGCCAGCATGATCAGGACGGAATGGGAGGTACTGAATACCATCAGAGAGTTTAAACTCTACCTCAATAATCATGGGACCATATATAATCTGATCATACGATCCCACATGGTCTCCAAGATTGAACGGGAACAACGGACAGATCCGGAAGTGGAGGAGATTTGGGCTAAAATGTCTACTGGTGAGGTTGTACCGGAGTGGGAATTACGACCAGGATAGGGTCTTATGTTCCGAGGCAGGACATACGTACCTAAAAATTGTAGAAGAGAGTTGCTGATTGAAGCACACCAAACCAAACTCTCTATCCACCCGGGCAGCACGAAGATGTACCATGATCTTAAGAGGCACTATTGGTGGCATGGAATTAAGAAAGACGTGGCAGAGTTTGTTGCGTGTTGCTTAACATGTCAACAGGTTAAGGCAGAACATCGGAAACTGCCAGGCTTACTCGCACCCTTACCAGTACAAGAATGGAAATGGGAACACATATCCATGGACTTTGTAACAGGGTTGCCAAGGTCATCCAAGGGCAACGATGCAATATGGGTCATAGTGGACCGGTTGACCAAGTCTGCACATTTCCTTCCCATCAAGATGACAGATTCATCAGAGACTTTGGGTCGACGGTACATCCGGGAGATCATCAGGTTACATGGTATTCCCCGGTCTATTGTATCCGACAGGGATGGCCGATTCACCGGCAGAGTATGGCAAGGCTTGCAGTCGGCTATGGGAACCGACGTATTAACTAGCATAGCATTTCATCCACAGACTGATGGACAGTCAGAGAGGACGATACAGACACTGGAAGATATGCTGAGAGCATGCATGCTAGACTTCAAGGGCGGATGGGAGGATCATCTGCCACTGGTGGAGTTCTCTTACAATAACAGTTACCAGGCAAGTCTCCAGATGGCTCCGTTTGAGGCCTTGTATGGTAGACCGTGTAGATCGCCAGTGTGTTGGACGGAGGCCTGTGAGCCTGCGTTGATCGGACCAGATTTGGTTGCAGAGACTACAGCGCAGATTAAGCTGATACGGCAACATCTACTCACTGCACAGAGCCGTCAGAAGAGCTATGCCGACAAGAGGAGAAGGTTCCTCGAGTTTGAGGTGGGAGACTTAGTGTTCTTAAAAGTCTCGCCACGGAAAGGGCACATGAGGTTCGGAAAGAAAGGGAAACTGTCGCCTAGATTTGTGGGGCCGTTTCCAATACTGAAGAGGGTGGGAGGGGTAGCTTATCAGTTAGCGCTCCCTCCACAGCTGTCATCTCTACATGATGTGTTTCATGTGTCCATGCTGAGAAAGTACAATCCTGATCCTTCTCATGTGATAAATGTTCAAGACATCGATGTACAAAGCGATGTGACATATGTGGAGAAGCCGGTCAGAGTTATTGAAAGCGAACAAAGGGTGTTACGGAACCGCGCCATTCAGTTCGTCAAGGTGGTATGGGAACGACATGGCAGTGAAGAAACCACGTGGGAACTTGAGTCGGAGATGAAGACTGCTTATCCGGAGCTCTTCGCATGAGTTGTTTTAGACCCCTACTTCACTCGAATTTTCGGGACGAAAATTTCAAAAGAAGATTCTATTGTAATAACCCGAATTTTTGATAAATATATATATTGGCATTTATTCATTTTAAATTGAAGTTTGATGTAATAAAATGCCAAATGGACCAAATTTTGGGACAATGGCCCAAGGATGACCCAATTGGGCCATGGATTGGATGAAATCCATTTAATGAGTCAATGAGGACCAAGCGAGTCAATGATGGTCAAAGGGGGCCCAATAACCATGTGGGGCCCAATGGATCAAAATAATCGGTTCCAACCCTAAAGTAAGTGGGCAAAGAGGGAATCTAATTGGGCCATGGGCCCAATGATTACCCAATAGACCATGAATTAGAATTAATTCATTTAATTGGTCAATGGTAAGTGATCGGGTCAAAGATGGTCAATTTGAGTCAAAGGGCCATGTGGGACCCAATGGACCAAGGTAGCTAAGCCCTAAGATAAATGGATAAGACAAGAATCTAATTGGGCCATGGGCCCAATGGCAATCCAATAAGAGGAATGCAATTAATAAAATTTAAATCACCTAAGTTAGGTGATAAATGGACCAAAGTAACATGGCCAATGGGGCCCACCTCCACCTCACCCATTGAGGTGGCGTGTGGACCCAAGGGTAGTGGGGCCGACCACCATGGTTGACTTGGTCAACCATGGGTGGATCATAGAGGGAACTTAATGGGATTAAATTATATAGAAGGTGATTAATTAAATTAATCAAGGGATCAAGGTGATCTAAGTTAATCAACCTAAGATTAAAATGGTCAAATGGTTAAGTGGTCAAAACCACTCCTACAAACACAAACCACCTCAAGAAAACACAAATTAAAACCATGGGCTTGAATGGTGGTTGGATCTCAACCACCACCACCAAAGTCAAGCCAACCCATGCTTGGTTGGTGAGAAAGTTAATGCTTGAGTGAAGACCACTCCAACCACCTCCATCTCATTTCAAACTACCCATTTGACTCTAGCCCTCCACACACACAAGGAAATTCGTTTTTCACCTTGCAAGGAGAAAGTGAAGAAAACTTAGAAGAAAAAAAAAAAGAAGAGAAGAAGAGAAGAAAAGAGGTGGAATCTTGGATTCAACTCTTGAAGATCAAGAGTTACCATTCTTCATCATCTCCCCCTCTTCCCCTCTCTCTAAACCTAACACTATCTTAGCCAATCCAAGCATGTCCCACCATTGATCAAGCTCATCTAGCCGATCATCAAGAAGAGAAAGAAGGAGAAAGGGCTAAGGAAAACAAAGAAGAAAGAAGGATCGGAGGAGTCGTCGGTGCGGTAAGAATTTCTTAAACAAGAGTTTATATTTTTAAAGATAAGATATGGAATCCATTCTTAGACTAAACATGGCCAAAAATGTTGTGGGCCATGGATCTAAAATCCATCAAATGGAAGGCTAAGACATGGATAAAAATGGAGGAATGGATTTAAGAAAAGAGGAAATGGAAAAATGGAATTTTGAGTCTTTATTAAGCATAGGAAAATGGGATTTTAATGGATTAATGGGCCATAGGGTTCGGCCATGTAGCATGGCCGAACCCCATGGCCAATGTTGGATGATTTTTAATTAGGGTTTGAAGGTTTAAAAGTATGGAGAATGATCAATGGTTTTATGAGGATTTCAAGATGTTAAATTGATTAAAAGTTGATAAATTTTAAGAGGTTTTGAATAAGGAAATTTCATGAAAATATGGGTGATCTTTCATGGCCTTGAAAGGCATAGAATGGAATGAATGGATGACCATAGGGTTCGGCCATGTAGCATGGCCGAACCCCATGGTGAATAATGGTGATGAATTTATTAAGATGTTAAGGTTTAAAATTTTGAAGAATGGTTAATGAGACTTAGGTTTGTAAATGAGAAAACACTAGTGATTTTGAATTTTAGTGTTTTAAGGAGAGTGGTTAATGAAAGTTAGATTTCAAATGATTAAAAATGGGTGATTTTAAAGGAATGTTAGGATAAGAAAATCATAAGGAAATGTTGGTGTTTTTTTTTAGACTATAAGTGTAGTTAGTGTTGATTGAAAAGAAGTGATCTAAGTGTATGATGAGATCCCCTCATGGAAGGACCTTCTAATGGACCTAAATGTGATAAAGGACCCAAGTTAAAATGAGGGAAAGACATCATGGGTTCGGCCATGGTGTATGGCCGAACCCATGACCCATGTTTTAGGTCATTCATGGGCTAAATAGGGTTTATATATGTGGTTAAACAAAATGGAAATTAGGTTAGGTTAATAATGAAATTTAAATGGATTTACAAAGTGTATGATATTTTTTAGAGGGCCAAAATGAATGAGGATTATTGATTTTAAAAAAAAATGGATGTCTTTTGGACAAAAACATTGGTCTAAGAATGCAATCAATGGATGATGAGCCATGAACCATGGGTTCGGCCATGGTGTATGGCCGAACCCTATGGTGATAATTAATAATTTTTAATGATGGGAAAGTAAAGAAATTGGTTAAGAAAAATGGATAGATTGTATGGGTGTTACAAGTATGATATGTGATGTTTAAATGGAATAAAGATGGTGATTTAAATGGATGATTTAATTTTCATTGGAGGTATGTTTAAATGGGTAATTGAAACCAAGAAAAATGGGGAAAGAAACATCATGGGTTCGGCCATGGTGTATGGCCGAACCCATGACCCAAATTTTGATCAATTTTAGGCTAAGGTTAAATGCATGTATCAATGCTTAGGAGTTTGATTTAAAGGGCCAAAATGATTAAAGTTTTGTGATTTTAAATTGGAATATTTTGGGACAAAACTTAGTCTTTGAAAATGGTATCCTGATTAGTGGCTTTAAATGGAAAATAATGTAGAAGAATACTAGATTTTGATGGATTTATAAAAATGATATGTGGGCCACACCTTAGGCCAAAATGTGGAATTAGGTGTGGGAGTAATTATTTTTCAAAATTAAATATTAGGTGGCTGATTTTATGATGTAAGGTCATGATTGAATGGACCTAACTATGAATGAATCTTGGACTTAGAATGCACATAAATGAATGGATGATTTACCATGGAAGGAGAGTGGCAAAACCGTAATTTGTGGCCACATTGAAGGACCATGGGTTTGACCATGGTACATGGCCAAACCCTATGGGGGTTGGACATGAAAATGGAAATATTATGAATGGTTAAGTAAAGCGATTAGTTGCTGCGTTTTAGGCTCCCAAATCGGAATTTTAAATTTGGCGAAAATTGGATCTATGTATGAGTCTAGAACCAATGGATAATGGGCTAAGTTAGGGACTTAATCATGGACGATGTATGGACTAATTCGGTAAATGTAATAAGGTATCGGGCGTCGCAAACGGTACGCGATCGGCGACCGGATTATCGAACGGGAAGCATAACGGAACGCGACACGGTATTCGGTAGGATTCCTACCTTTTTGTAAGCGATGGATATGTGATGGTGTTTTAAATTATTTTGATTTGGCTTATGATGGATTTATGAGTATGATTTATCTTATGATGAATTTTAAATTATGAAGCATATGGTTTATATTTTAATATTATGCATTATATGACTATGTATGATATGTCAAGTATATGGGATACATATATATTACATAGCATAATGCACTACATCTCATGCATGGCATGGACAGAAAAAAATAAACAAACCGGAGTCCATGCTCCGTCGGGGCGACCGAGAATCAGACATGGGGATTGCCTGAGGGTTATAACCGGAGTCCATGCTCCGTCGGGGCGACCGAGAATCAGACATGGTTATAGCCTGAGGGCTATAACCGGAGTCCATGCTCCGTCGGGGCGACCGAGAAGCAAACATGGGGAACAGGATATTGTATGATCATACGGATAATGGGTGGGACACATGACATAAGCACCCATGACATATCATTCATCACATACTTATTTTGTTGTATTTTATGCTATCAATATGTATGTATCACTAATCCATGTGCTAGCCCTACTCGAAGTCCTACTGGGCGCGTTGACTAACGCCCTACTTCTACCCTAGCTGATGACGCAGGAGAGGCAGGAAACGGTGGAAATACCGGAGGCCAAGCTTAGGAGCTTGGAAAACGCAGTCCTAGTTTATATTATGTTTACATTTTGGAGATGTAATTTTAAAGTAACTTAGCTTGTCGGGTTGTATAAACTTACATTTCTTGCGATGGTTTGGACGTTACTTATGGACGATACATTTTGTGATGTAATCATGAACATAGGGGTATTTTGGTAAATTCAATGTTGTATCTTCCCTTCTATCTAAAAACCGGTAGGATAGACTCCATTATCATGTTCCGCAATAATCATAATCCACGAGCTTACTTCCTACGCGTGAACCATTCTCGTGGACTTAGTTCCACGCACGCGTGGGGTTGGCCAGTTAAGGGTCGGGCTTTAGAAGCTCGGACTTAACTCGCGTCGTGGCGTCCGCGCCCTCTCTCACTCTTCTATTTTAAAAAAAAAAAAAAAATAGACTCTGATTTTCGGAAAACGGGTGAAAAAGGGCGGGGCGTTACAATAGCTATGCACATACTTAATTATGATTCATTATTACCGTTTTGGTAACATGCTTATTAACAACTGTGCATTCATGTAGCTAGTAATTGTGGGATGTCAGTGGGGCATAAGTACTAGGCTACACCAGGATCTAGAGACTCTCTCTAGCCTATCAAGTAGTTGGGGTTGAAGAGTGTGTGAAGCCTCGTAGTGGAAGCGTGGTTGAGCTATGGATTACCCAATGGTGGATCATGGGTGGATGCACTTCCTAGTGTGGGTCAGTCGACCCATTGTGGCCTTTTAATGCGCCTATAGGGAGCGTTATTTGTCTTGGACGGCGAGGTACCTTAGACTCTCAGTGAGGACAGGCAGTGAGGCAACCATGATGACCTAAGGGAAGTCGCTGGGTTGAGTATTGATTCACCCAAGGTAGACTTAGAGGCCATTATAGACACGGTACCCGAGCGCGTGATGGATGAAGTGATCCCTGAATGACCGAGTAGGCTGAGGAGGTGCTCGCCTGCTCATCGGTTGGGGGATGGTACAGTGAGGGACAGCTCCCGCGAGGACGTGCTCACCCACTCATTGGTCGAAGGGTGGTGCGATAAGATATTCCAGGCTAGGACACATGTAGAGTGGGGACAGCTTGCGGTATAATGTGATGAGTTATTCCAGGCTAGGACACTTGTAGGGTGGGGACAGCCTGCGGTGTGATGTGATGAGATATTCCAAGCTAGGACACCTATAGGGTGGGGACATCCTGCTGTGTGATGTGATGAGATATTCCAGGCTAGGACACTTGTAGGGTGGGGACAATCTGCGGTGTGATGTGATGATATATTCCATGCTAGGGCACCTGTAGGGTGGGGACAGCCTGCTGTGTGATATGATGAGATATTCCGAGCTAGGACACTTGTAGGGTGGGGATAGCCTGTGGTGTGATGTGACGAGATATTCGAGGCTAGGACACCTAGAGTATGAGGACAGCCTGCGGTGTGGTGTGAGATGATGTTCCAAGCTATGACACCTGCAGGGTGGGTATAGTCTGATGTATGGTAGTGCAGGCTTTGACACCTGCAAGGTGGGTACAGTTTGAGGTATGGTAGTCCAGGCTATGACACCTGCAGGATGGGTTTAGTCTGAGGTATGGTATTATAGGTTAGAAGACCTATATGGTGGGGACAGCTGGTGGTGTGATGTGGTAATGTTTTTACCAATGGTTATTGTAACGCCCCGCCGTCTCCGAGAAATCAGAGTCTAATTTTTTAAAAAATAATAATAATAGAATAACATCGGAAGAGAGCGGGCGGCGTCACGACGCGAGCTAAGTTCGGACTATCCAAGTTCGACCCTTAACTGGCCACCCATGTGTGCATGGACTAAACCCATGATAACAAACCACACATGGAACTAAACAATGTCATGCGGAATAAACTAGACTAATTGCGGAATTAGTTTGAACAGATAGCAAGTACAAGTCATACTTTTCAGTTTACTTACCCAAATTAAGATTCATCAATGCATACTCAAACCATAGCAAACAACTACATTATTACATGTCATATAAAGTATTCAAATAACAACAATTATAAATCCATTCCTGTAACACCCTGGAATTTCAAAGTTATCAGTTTATATGAAAATATTCATATTTACGGAATTGCCATTGTGATAAAAATTGATTTGAATTTAAATGGGTCAATGGCTCAATCAAGACCCAAAGGATGATAGTTGGTTTACAAAACAAATAAATGGGTAAGATAAATTTAAACGGGTCAAGAATCATATTTGGGTCAAATTTGGATAAATGGGTCAAAATGGCTAGATGGGACCCAATGGGTCGTGTGAATGGCATGATTAACCATGGATTGAGTTCAAGCTTAGTTAATTTAAGTCTATTAATTACTTGAGTTTGGTTTGAGTTGAAATGAATGGTTGGTTAAGATGTGTTGAATTTATTAGTTAAGTTAAATTAAATGAATGGCTTAGGTTGGATGAATATGTATTTTTATTGTGAAGTGTGTGAATGAGAAGGGAAGTGTTTTAAATTACAAGTTTGAGCAAGGAAGAACGTTGGTGCATGGGGAAACATTACCATGCATGTAACCCCCATTTAGGTGATGAATAAAATGGGAGTTACATTTTGAATGGGAGTTACTTCTTGAAGTCACAAGGGTTACTAGGGACGTTGGCTGCATGCATGAGCAATTTCATGCATGTAACGGCTACCATGGAGATATGAGAATGATGGCTTTGAGAGTTACAAATGTATGAATGAAGGAGGATGAAGCACATGGGAGTTTCATTTGGTTGCATGGAAATTATGGCCTATGCATGAAACTCCAAAGATGGAGACAATTGGAGTTGCCGTTTCATGGAGTTACAAAAGGGGTCCTTGACTTTTCAAATTCAAAAAGGTTAGACTACACGTTGGAAAGGGCATGAGGGTTTATTCCATGCTTAAGTATTCAAAGAGACAACCAATGGAGGGAGGATGAAGCACATGGGAGTTTCATTTACATGTGAAACTCCCACATGCAAAATTAATGCAAAATGGATAGTGTGAGGAATGCACACAGCAAAACCGTTGGGAACCCTTGGTGTTTCATTTCATAGATGAAACCCCAAGGAACTTAAAGGATTCTAATTATGGAGAGATGAGTTACACAAGGGCTGAATTAACCTTGGGCTGTTTTTGGTCAAGCAAAGGATTTTCACTCTCTCTATCTCTCTATCTCTCTTGGACGTCCTCTATCTTTCTAAACCAAGAGCAGCAGCTGGTTGTTCATTTCAATTAGTTTTTGGGTAATCCTTTCATCAAGACAAAAATCAGCAAAAGGGTTTTGGCAACAAGGTTAGCAATTTCATTCAAGACCAAAGTTTTCTCTCTCTCACTCTCTTAAGTCCTTGTCACCTGGCTGAATTATCTCAAGGAGCTTGCATCAAGATCAGTCTCAGCCCAAAGAACAGTAAGAAAGAAGGAGAGGTCAAGGAGATAAAAGGTCAAAGAAGGAGTCAAAGGAACCGAAGGAGACGCGGTATTAGTAAGTGCATTTTGAACCCTTGTTTAATAGGTTGGTTAAGAAAATGAGATTTGGCCATTGTATGGCCAGATCCATCAATGGTTTAGACCTAGAATTATGATGTTTAAAATGATAAAATATGGACCATAGGGTTCGGCCCCATTGGATGGCCGAACCCCATGGAAAAACTTGGTGGATTCTATGGTATTTGAAAGTCAAAATCCATATTTTGGAGTGAGGATTTTAAAAGATTTTTATATGGAATTAAGCTTGCTGTTTTGGAGTGGATATGACATGACTGAACCATATTTATCTTATGTTAATTTGCTGATTAATTTCATAGATAAATATGGGTGGATTTCCATTAAGAGAACCACATGGCCGAACCCCATGGACTGTTTTTAGATGATTTTAAGTGTGTATTTTAAAAAGGTTAAAACATAAATAAGGAAGTTATTTTGGACATAGATGAATGATTAAGAAACTCAAAACCAAAGGACATAGGGTTCGGCCACCATGGAGGGCCGAACCCCATTCAAATAATGGTATGGTTGTGATGTATTTGAAACATATAAGCCATGAAGTATGTGGACTGTTTTGGGTTATTATTTAAGATTCAAATACATGCTTTGGAAAGGGTTAAAAGCATGGATCTGTATGACAAAGGACTGAAGTTAATATGGTTTAAAACAGTGGTCCAAAACTGATGAAATGGATCATTTGGATCGGCCATTTTGGATTGCCGAATTTCATGAAATAATATGGTCATTTGGGACAAGTAGATGAACTGATTTAGATGGTGTTTAAGAGGTATAATGGCAGCAATATTATATTGATATTGTATGTTTTAATAACACCAAAAACATGTTTTAGAAGAACAAAACATGGACATAGGGTTCGGCCACCTTGGATGGCCGAACCCCATGTAAGTATTTGGTTGTTTGGTTTGGCTTTCAAAAAGATGGAAATCACATCAATTATGGATTTAGTATTAAGATGATGGAAAATAGGATTAAAATCTTTAGGGTGAGGCTCGGCCATGTTATGTGGCCGAACCCCACCAATTGTCATGTAATGGACTTTGTTGTCTAAATTAGGCTAAGGATAGTATAATGGCATTATTGTAAATAAGGATGAAAAGATGAAATGATCAAAAGAATGGATTTATGAGCCAAAACCTAAGGCGGTAAGATTCGGCCATGTAGTATGGCCGAACCCTACCAAGTGTCATTTGGAAAGTTTGGGATAATTAGATGGTATTAAGTAAATAAAAGATTTATCAAAGTTTAAATGGGTGAGGTTCGGCCATGGGGTATGGCCGAACCCCACAAAGTGGATTTTTGGGATTTAAATCAAATTAGAATCATATGGTCAAATGATTAACTTGCTGCCATGTATATAGGGTATTCGGATTTCTAGAACGGTGTACAAAGTCGTGATCGAAAACGGTCCAAAGGAAGGGTCGAACAAAGTAAAAATATTGTAGGTTTCCTACCTTGTTGTAACCACACAACTTATTCGCTGTTTTATGTTTATTTGAATAAGTTATTTGAATCAAATGTTATATTTACAAATGGCATGTTTGCATAGACATCTCATGCATAGCATGGGATGATGGGGAAGTAACCGGAGGCCACACTCCGTCGGGGCGTCCGAAAGACCATTGTGGGGTACCCTGATGATGAGAATCCCATCAGGAGGAATCCGGAGGCCACACTCCGTCGGGGCGTCCGAAAGACCACTGTGGGTTACCTTGACGATGAGAATCCCGTCAAGTGATGGCTATGTTGAATGGTGATGGGTGGGACTCATTACATGTTCATTTCATACATAGCATATTTTTATAGAATTTGTCACACTTGTATAACTATTATCCTATTTGCATGTTTTTGACTAACCATGTGGTAGCCCTATTCGGAAACACTACTGGGCGCGTTGATCTAACGCCCTATCTATATCTTTAGTGGATGATGCAGGGAAAGGAAAGAACGTGGTTGGAGAAGAGGACCAAGTACGAAAACTTGGGCGATTTGAATGATTGCAATGGACTATGAATGGATTATTTATGGATTTGTTAGTTGATTTATTTGGAACAATGTAATTTGTTAAATTAGATGTTGGCATGTAATAATGTAGTTAATTAGATGCTATGGTTTGTTTTATGTTGGATGTTTGGATTAAACGATTAGTTAAGATCGGTTAGTGATTTTGGAGAATAAAAAAGGTACTTTGCTATCTAAAAATGGATATTGGATTAATTATAGGTTCTATTATAACCTCAGTTAGATCTAGACTAAGTTAATTCCGCTAGGTAAATATGTACCATGTGCGGATCAGTTTTATGGACTTAGTTCATACGCACATGGGCTTGGCCAGTTAAGGGTCGGATTTAGAGATCCGAACTTAACTCGCGTCGTGACATTCCGCCCCGATCACTTATTGATTATTATTATAAAAAAAAAAAATAAACTCTGAAATTTTAGAGTGAAAAGGGCGGGGTGTTACAGTTGGTATCAGAGCGAAACGGGAAGTTGAATCTTCCGAAGTAAGATTAAGACGGTTTCATGTCTCACTGACGGATAAGAATCCCAACTGACCGACTCTTCGGAGTCCGCTGACTGGGGGCCGGATTAATTTACTTCGTGGACTCAGACTGAACAAATCAATCTGAGAACAACAGTGAAAGATAGCAAAAGTACATTATTATAATTCATCTATCAAACGTAGCAAAATAGGATATACATTCCCCAATACTCCCCAATTGAGAAAAACAAACATAGGGAATTTAGAGACTCTCCCCTCAAAAACAAATAGAAAAATCAAGTTTACTTATTTGGAAATCTCCCCAAAATTGTGAAAAATACAAACTATATGAGGAAACTAAGTCAATAATGTTTTATGACTTAGGGAAATGGCTCCAAAGAAAAAGATCCCTCAGAATCAGAAAGGGAAGGAAAAGGTGTTGCAAATCACGCAACATGAGAAAGTGTTATCACAACACGAAAAATCTGTGCATGAGAAGGAGCCATCTGTACATGAGAAAGAGGTAACCCAACCTCATGGGGAGCGATCTGTTCATGAAAAGTCTCACAATGCGGAAGAATCACAGCACTCATGGAGGGAAGAAAAGGGGAGTGAGAATGCATCACAGAAGGAGGGAGAAGGGAACAGTGGTGTACATATACCACATGTGCCACCTGAACTTCAGGGCTTAGTCCAAGCAGTGGTAACCTCAGTACTCCAGCAACATATGAATGAGAGTGAAAGTTCCAGGGATGCCAGTGACCGTAATATGGCACGAGAATTTCAACAACAGCGTCCTCCCTACTTCAAAGGGAAAGAGGGGGCTGTCGGAGCTGAGCATTGGCTGAAGAAGATCACTCAGATCTTAAAGTTACTTAAGATCTCGAGTCATGCTGACAGGATTTTACTGGCTACTTCACAATTGATAGAAGATGCCGGTAAATGGTGGGAGGTGGTGGAGAAGCAGAGGGAACTCATACCAGTTAGGGAGAGGACGGCCATGACATGGAATGAGTTTTCAGCAACCTTTCTGGAACATTACTTTCCGGAGGAGGAGAAGGAGCGACAGACGGAACTTTTTCTGTCCTTGGTACAGGGCTCTATGACGGTGGCAGAGTATCACCGTGAATTTCTCAGTTTATCCATTTATGCATTCTATATGGTGGACACAGAACTTCGCAAGGCAAGAAAGTTTGAGAGGGGTCTACGGCCAAACATCAGGGCCAAAGTGACCATATTTAAGTGCACCACATTGGCTGAGGTGGTCAGCAAGGCCACAATAGCAGAACAGGAGTTGAATGCAATAGTACGGTTTGACAATCGTCGAGCTCCAAGTGGGAGGGGTGGGTTTCAGCCCAACAAGAGGTTCCGTCCGAACTTCAGTAGACCCTCACCATCTACTGGGTCCGCGGGGAGCTTTCGTCCCAACCAGCCCTCCCCATCTGCATCAGTCACCCAGTCATTCAAAGGGGTGAACAAGTGTTTCCACTGTAATCAGCCGGGTCACTTCAAGAGAGACTGTCCAAAGCTCAATAGGCTCTCATATTCCAGAGGATCTTTCCGTCCACCAGCTAGGCCAGCTAACTCCCGAGGAGGCAGGACATATAATCAGGTGGGACGGGCGCCTACTCCTACCGGATCTGGACGACTATTTGCTCTGGAACCTCCTGAGGATGTGGATCATTCTGTGATTCAAGGTATGGCCGTTGTCAATAGTTCTTATGCTTATGCATTGTTTGATTCTGGAGCATCGCACTCTTTTATATCTGCATCCTTTATAACTGCTACTGGAACACTAGTACAAAAGCTGTCCACCACACTCACAGTAGTATCCCCTGTCGGAGACACGTCTTTGGGACTCATATGCACGGCCATAAATACAGAACTCGCTGGACTCAGATTTGAGTTCAATTATTTGGTACTCGACATGACTGAGTACGATATTATATTTGGCATGGACTGGTTGGCTAGTTATGAAGCCAATATTGATTGTTATCGCCGAAGAGTGACATTTTGGTCACCCGAGGGAAGACAGTATATAGTTCGTGCCGACAAGCAAAGCAGATTGCAGGAAGGGTTGCATCACTTGGTGTTGAACAATATTGTCATCAACAAAGCACCAGTTACTGAACTTCCAGCAATTGTGAAAGAATTTGTTGATGTCTTTCCAAAAGAACTTCCTGGTATACCGCCTATGAGGGAGCTCAATTTTGAGATCAAGCTATATCCTGGTACCTCACCAGTGTCTCTACCCCATTATCGAATGGCACCAGCAGAAATGTCCGAGTTGAAGAAGCAGCTTGATGAATTACTCAGACTGGGTTGCATTCGGAACAGCACATCGTCATGGGGAGCTCCAGTGTTGTTCGTGAAAAAGAAGGATGGTTCACTTAGAATGTGTGTAGACTACCGGAAGTTAAATCAGCTAACTGTCCGGAACAAGTATCCTCTACCCAGGATCGATGATTTATTCGATCAGTTGAGGGGATCCAGTTATTTTTCTAAAATTGATCTGATGTCCGGTTATCATCAAATCCGGGTCAAGGAGGAAGACATTGAGAAAACAGCTTTCAGAACACGGTATGGACTATTTGAATTTGTAGTCATGCCATTTGGGCTTACCAACGTACCAGCTGTGTTTATGGACTTAATGAACAGAATTTTCCGTCCATATTTGGATCGGTTTGTTATAGTGTTCATTGACGATATCCTGATCTATTCCAAGAGTCAGGAGGATCATGCTGAGCATCTTCGAATAGTATTGAACACCTTGAGACAGAACCAGCTGTATGCCAAAGCAAGCAAATGCGAATTTTGGCTACCTGAGGTCAAATTCTTAGGGCATGTTATAACAGCAGATGGTATAGCCGTTGATCCGGCTAAGGTGGCAGCAGTAAGTGAGTGGAAAGCACCAAAGAATGTCACCGAAATCCGTAGTTTTCTGGGTTTGGCTGGAGATTATAGGAAGTTTATCATGGACTTCTCCAAAATTGCATCCCCATTGACTCGACTCACACAGAAAGGAGTCAAATATGAATGGTCAGAGTTGTGCAATCAGAGATTTGAGGAGCTGAAAGAGAGACTTACAACTGCTCCTATTCTAGTTTTGTCGGAAAGAGGCAAAGGTTATGAAGTACAATGTGATGCATCAGGAGAGGGACTGGGATGTTCACTCATGCAACGTAATCGGGTGGTGGCATATGGTTCAAGACAACTAAAGATACATGAACGCCTCTACCCCACACATGATCTGGAATTAGCTGCGGTGGTCTTTGCTCTCAAAAGCTGGAGACACTATCTATATGGGGAGAAGTTTGAAGTATTTTCAGATCACAAGAGCTTGAAATATTTATTTGATCAGAAAGAGCTCAACCTGAGGCAGCGCAGATGGATGGAATATCTGGCGGATTATGAATTTGCGCTCCGATATCATCCGGGAAAGGCCAACAAAGTGGCGGATGCTCTCAGCCGCATGTCTCATGCATCAGTGGCATGTTTGATCAGGACTGAATGGGAGATGTTGAATTCCATTCGTGAGTTTAATCTATATATCACAAACCATGGGAGTATGTACAATTTGATCATACGATCTAACATGGTTACAAAGATTGAACAGGAGCAACGAACAGATCCGGAAATGGCAGAGACATGGGCCAAGATGTCTAATGGCGAGGTTGTACCGGATTGGGAATTACGACCAGGACAGGGTCTTATGTTCCGGGGTAGAATATATATGCCAAGAAGCTGCAGAAAAGAATTATTGATAGAGGCACATCAGAGCAAGCTGTCCATTCATCCAGGTAGCACAAAAATGTATCATGACTTAAAAAGACATTATTGGTGGCATGGACTCAAGAAGGATGTTGCAGACTACGTGGCTCATTGTTTAACTTGTCAGCAGGTTAAGACGGAACATCAGAAGCCACCAGGGTTACTCAAACCCTTAGCAGTGCCGGAATGGAAATGGGAGCACATTTCCATGGACTTTGTGACGGGGTTGCCGAGGTCCTCGAAGTGCAATGACGCTATATGGGTTGTGGTAGACCGATTGACCAAGTCCGCGCATTTTATTCCTATCAAGATGACAGATTCATCAGAGACATTGGGTCGGAGATATATCAAAGATATCATCAGATTACATGGTATTCCACAGACTATAGTGTCTGATAGAGATGGCCGATTTACCGGCAGGGTATGGCAGAGCATGCAGTCGGCCATGGGAACCGATCTGCTTATTAGCACAGCATTCCATCCACAGACCGATGGACAATCGGAAAGAACAATACAAACGTTGGAGGACATGTTGAGGGCGTGCATGCTAGACTTCAAAGGTGGATGGGAGGATCATTTGCCATTGGTGGAATTTTCTTATAACAATAGCTACCAGGCAAGCCTCCAAATGGCACCATTCGAAGCTTTGTATGGTAGACCATGCAGGTCACCAGTGTGCTGGACCGAGGTCGGCGAACCTGCACTGATAGGACCTGAGTTGGTTGCAGAAACTACTGCACAGATCCAGTTGATACGTCAACATTTGTTGACCGCACAGAGTCGGCAAAAGAGCTATGCGGAAAAAAGAAGAAGGTTTCTCGAATTTGAAGTGGGAGACATGGTATTCTTGAAGGTCTCGCCACGAAAAGGGCACATGAGATTTGGGAAGAAAGGAAAATTGTCGCCAAGATATGTGGGACCGTTTTCAATTATCAGAAGGATGGGAGATGTAGCCTATCAGTTGGCACTTCCTTCGCAATTGGCGTCTCTACATGATGTATTCCATGTGTCGATGCTGAGGAAGTACAACCCTGATCCGTCTCATGTTTTGAATGTGCAAGATATAGATGTGCAAAGCGACGTCACTTATGTCGAGAAGCCGGTCGGAATATTGGAGAGTGAGCAAAGGGTGTTGCGTAACCGAGCGATTCAGTTCGTCAAGGTGGTTTGGGATCGACATGGTGTTGAGGAGGCCACTTGGGAATTGGAATCGGAGATGAGAACGTCTCACCCTGAATTGTTTGTATGATTTACTTTGAAATCCTACTTCGTTCGATTTTCGGGACGAAAATTATAAAAAGATTATTGTATTGTAACACCCTGGAATTTCAAAGTTATCAGTTTATATGAAAATATTCATATTTACGGAATTGCCATTGTGATAAAAATTGATTTGAATTTAAATGGGTCAATGGCTCAATCAAGACCCAAAGGATGATAGTTGGTTTACAAAACAAATAAATGGGTAAGATAAATTTAAACGGGTCAAGAATCATATTTGGGTCAAATTTGGATAAATGGGTCAAAATGGCTAGATGGGACCCAATGGGTCGTGTGAATGGCATGATTAACCATGGATTGAGTTCAAGCTTAGTTAATTTAAGTCTATTAATTACTTGAGTTTGGTTTGAGTTGAAATGAATGGTTGGTTAAGATGTGTTGAATTTATTAGTTAAGTTAAATTAAATGAATGGCTTAGGTTGGATGAATATGTATTTTTATTGTGAAGTGTGTGAATGAGAAGGGAAGTGTTTTAAATTACAAGTTTGAGCAAGGAAGAACGTTGGTGCATGGGGAAACATTACCATGCATGTAACCCCCATTTAGGTGATGAATAAAATGGGAGTTACATTTTGAATGGGAGTTACTTCTTGAAGTCACAAGGGTTACTAGGGACGTTGGCTGCATGCATGAGCAATTTCATGCATGTAACGGCTACCATGGAGATATGAGAATGATGGCTTTGAGAGTTACAAATGTATGAATGAAGGAGGATGAAGCACATGGGAGTTTCATTTGGTTGCATGGAAATTATGGCCTATGCATGAAACTCCAAAGATGGAGACAATTGGAGTTGCCGTTTCATGGAGTTACAAAAGGGGTCCTTGACTTTTCAAATTCAAAAAGGTTAGACTACACGTTGGAAAGGGCATGAGGGTTTATTCCATGCTTAAGTATTCAAAGAGACAACCAATGGAGGGAGGATGAAGCACATGGGAGTTTCATTTACATGTGAAACTCCCACATGCAAAATTAATGCAAAATGGATAGTGTGAGGAATGCACACAGCAAAACCGTTGGGAACCCTTGGTGTTTCATTTCATAGATGAAACCCCAAGGAACTTAAAGGATTCTAATTATGGAGAGATGAGTTACACAAGGGCTGAATTAACCTTGGGCTGTTTTTGGTCAAGCAAAGGATTTTCACTCTCTCTATCTCTCTATCTCTCTTGGACGTCCTCTATCTTTCTAAACCAAGAGCAGCAGCTGGTTGTTCATTTCAATTAGTTTTTGGGTAATCCTTTCATCAAGACAAAAATCAGCAAAAGGGTTTTGGCAACAAGGTTAGCAATTTCATTCAAGACCAAAGTTTTCTCTCTCTCACTCTCTTAAGTCCTTGTCACCTGGCTGAATTATCTCAAGGAGCTTGCATCAAGATCAGTCTCAGCCCAAAGAACAGTAAGAAAGAAGGAGAGGTCAAGGAGATAAAGGGTCAAAGAAGGAGTCAAAGGAACCGAAGGAGACGCGGTATTAGTAAGTGCATTTTGAACCCTTGTTTAATAGGTTGGTTAAGAAAATGAGATTTGGCCATTGTATGGCCAGATCCATCAATGGTTTAGACCTAGAATTATGATGTTTAAAATGATAAAATATGGACCATAGGGTTCGGCCCCATTGGATGGCCGAACCCCATGGAAAAACTTGGTGGATTCTATGGTATTTGAAAGTCAAAATCCATATTTTGGAGTGAGGATTTTAAAAGATTTTTATATGGAATTAAGCTTGCTGTTTTGGAGTGGATATGACATGACTGAACCATATTTATCTTATGTTAATTTGCTGATTAATTTCATAGATAAATATGGGTGGATTTCCATTAAGAGAACCACATGGCCGAACCCCATGGACTGTTTTTAGATGATTTTAAGTGTGTATTTTAAAAAGGTTAAAACATAAATAAGGAAGTTATTTTGGACATAGATGAATGATTAAGAAACTCAAAACCAAAGGACATAGGGTTCGGCCACCATGGAGGGCCGAACCCCATTCAAATAATGGTATGGTTGTGATGTATTTGAAACATATAAGCCATGAAGTATGTGGACTGTTTTGGGTTATTATTTAAGATTCAAATACATGCTTTGGAAAGGGTTAAAAGCATGGATCTGTATGACAAAGGACTGAAGTTAATATGGTTTAAAACAGTGGTCCAAAACTGATGAAATGGATCATTTGGATCGGCCATTTTGGATTGCCGAATTTCATGAAATAATATGGTCATTTGGGACAAGTAGATGAACTGATTTAGATGGTGTTTAAGAGGTATAATGGCAGCAATATTATATTGATATTGTATGTTTTAATAACACCAAAAACATGTTTTAGAAGAACAAAACATGGACATAGGGTTCGGCCACCTTGGATGGCCGAACCCCATGTAAGTATTTGGTTGTTTGGTTTGGCTTTCAAAAAGATGGAAATCACATCAATTATGGATTTAGTATTAAGATGATGGAAAATAGGATTAAAATCTTTAGGGTGAGGCTCGGCCATGTTATGTGGCCGAACCCCACCAATTGTCATGTAATGGACTTTGTTGTCTAAATTAGGCTAAGGATAGTATAATGGCATTATTGTAAATAAGGATGAAAAGATGAAATGATCAAAAGAATGGATTTATGAGCCAAAACCTAAGGCGGTAAGATTCGGCCATGTAGTATGGCCGAACCCTACCAAGTGTCATTTGGAAAGTTTGGGATAATTAGATGGTATTAAGTAAATAAAAGATTTATCAAAGTTTAAATGGGTGAGGTTCGGCCATGGGGTATGGCCGAACCCCACAAAGTGGATTTTTGGGATTTAAATCAAATTAGAATCATATGGTCAAATGATTAACTTGCTGCCATGTATATAGGGTATTCGGATTTCTAGAACGGTGTACAAAGTCGTGATCGCAAGACGGTCCAAAGGAAGGGTCGAACAAAGTAAAAATATTGTACGTTTCCTACCTTGTTGTAACCACACAACTTATTCGCTGTTTTATGTTTATTTGAATAAATTATTTGAATCAAATGTTATATTTACAAATGGCATGTTTGCATAGACATCTCATGCATAGCATGGGATGATGGGGAAGTAACCGGAGGCCACACTCCGTCGGGGCGTCCGAAAGACCATTGTGGGGTACCCTGATGATGAGAATCCCATCAGGAGGAATCCGGAGGCCACACTCCGTCGGGGCGTCCGAAAGACCACTGTGGGTTACCTTGACGATGAGAATCCCGTCAAGTGATGGCTATGTTGAATGGTGATGGGTGGGACTCATTACATGTTCATTTCATACATAGCATATTTTTATAGAATTTGTCACACTTGTATAACTATTATCCTATTTGCATGTTTTTGACTAACCATGTGGTAGCCCTATTCGGAAACACTACTGGGCGCGTTGATCTAACGCCCTATCTATATCTTTAGTGGATGATGCAGGGAAAGGAAAGAACGTGGTTGGAGAAGAGGACCAAGTACGAAAACTTGGGCGATTTGAATGATTGCAATGGACTATGAATGGATTATTTATGGATTTGTTAGTTGATTTATTTGGAACAATGTAATTTGTTAAATTAGATGTTGGCATGTAATAATGTAGTTAATTAGATGCTATGGTTTGTTTTATGTTGGATGTTTGGATTAAACGATTAGTTAAGATCGGTTAGTGATTTTGGAGAATAAAAAAGGTACTTTGCTATCTAAAAATGGATATTGGATTAATTATAGGTTCTATTATAACCTCAGTTAGATCTAGACTAAGTTAATTCCGCTAGGTAAATATGTACCATGTGCGGATCAGTTTTATGGACTTAGTTCATACGCACATGGGCTTGGCCAGTTAAGGGTCGGATTTAGAGATCCGAACTTAACTCGCGTCGTGACATTCCGCCCCGATCACTTATTGATTATTATTATAAAAAAAAAAATAAACTCTGAAATTTTAGAGTGAAAAGGGCGGGGTGTTACAATTCCAGGACTCAAGCATTTAAGCTTGGCTCCCCTCCTAGTCATCGACCTTCTCTTTCCCTTTCCTTGTACCTGCATTCTCCTCTGAGGATAGAATTAGGGCGTTAGATCAACACGCCCAGTAGGATTTTCAATTAAGGGTACCACAGGGTTAGTGTATAAAACATGCATATATCATAGTATATATGGTCATCAAAAATAGATAAATCAATGCTATGTATGCAAATGTAATGAGTCCCTCCCCATCACACATATACATAGCCATCACTTGACGGGACTCTCACCATCAAGGTAAATCACAATACACTTTCATTTGGGACTCACACGATAAGGTAATCCACAGTAATCCTCATTTTCTGTGGAAAAACACTTCATCATTGAGTTGTTTCACAGTGTTCTTTCATTGGGACTCACATGATAAGGTAATCCACAGTAATCCTCATTTTCTGTGGAAAGACACTTCATCATTGAGTTGTTTCACAGTGTTCTTTTATTGGGACTCTCAAGTCAAGGTAACCCATAATCATCACCCCATGCCATGCATGAGATGTCAATGCATTGTATATCATTTGTAAATACATAACTCATCATTCAAAAACCACATTTGAAACATAATATCAAATACAACATATCTCATAAAAACATGATAAAACCAAATCATATTTGTGGTTACAAGTAGGTAGGAAACCTACCGAAGATTAACTTCGGTGTTTGTTCTTTCTTAAAGCGTCACCCGTTCACGACTAGAGTGCCTTCAAAGCAAGTCTCGATACCTTATTTTCATAGCAGCAAATCAAACATTCATTATGTAATTCCAACTTGGTCTAAGTCCCAAAAATGCACTATGTGGGGTTCGGCCATACCCCATGGCCGAACCTCACCTATTTACAATTTTGCCACTCTTTCATATGATTACCACCCTACACTTAAACCATACCTTCAAATAAACCTTGGTAGGGTTCGGCCATACTACATGGCCGAACCATACCACCTTGAGTTTTGACTCATAAGTCCATTCTTTTGATCATTTCATCTTTGAACTTTTTCCTCCATATTTACCATTATGCCATTGAGACTAACCTTTTCCTTAAACATCAATCACCAAAACTAAACCGTCTTGGTGGGGTTCGGCCATACACATGGCCGAGCCTTTCATCTTTATTTGATCCTTTATAGCCTTTCATTCACACATCTTTAATCACAAAATTAACTAGACATTAAGGCCACCAATGACCCTTAGTGGGGTTCGGCCATGTGTATGGCCGAACCTCACCAATCTGGTTTTTGTCCCCACTTTCCATCTTATATCATGGTTGATCAACTTAGTACTAAATCCATAACTAAGCCTAGGTAATTCTTAGATCAAAAGCATAAAAACACATCATAGTTTCCAATGGAATTCAATCCAATCCTTTCATACAAAAACAGCCCATGGGGTTCAGCCATACACATGGCCGAATCCAATGGTTCTCTTGATTTAATTATATAATCAACTATCCCTGATTTAAATCAATAACTTAACCACAATATTATCAGGGTTCAGCCATACATTGGCCGACCAAAATACTAATATGTAACTTCATTTAAATCTCATAGAAACCCCATAATTGACATGGTTTCTAACTCTCCAAAGCCATACTATCCATCAAATTCTTTCATGGGGTTTGGCCCTCCAAGGTGGCCGAACCCTATGTCCATGACTTGATCCTCATAAACATATTTTTATGTTTCAATAATCATGTAATAAACAGTATAATATTACCGAGTTTTACCATTTAAAAATCATTCTCCCCATCTGTGCTTAGCCAGTGTACTTTCAGTCGGCTGAATCATAGGATTCAGTCGGCTGAAACACCCAGATATCCCTTATGTGCTCGGCTAGCCCACTTTCAATCGACTGGATTCATTGGATTCAGTCGGGTGAAACTCCCAAATTACCCTTGTTTGCTCTGCTAGCACCAGTTCAGTCGACTGAATCCTGAGATTCAGTCGACTGACTTTTTGTTAGTCCTTTTTGTTTGCTTATTTTGTAAAGCCTTTCTCTATGAAATCCATCCTTATCATTCTTAAACATGGATTTCATCTTCAACCCTTTTATTTGTGAACTTACTCAACCCACTAGCGAAGGCTAGGATCTTTTCCATAATTCATTTAATCTTTGTATCATTTTAACATGGATTCGAATATCACCTTACTTTTGTTTCAAACCATTACCATTCCTTGAATGGAGTTCCAACTCCATATCCTTAACACAATTTGGCCATCCATTCCAACCCATTATGGAACCCATGGGTTCGGCCACACCATGGCCAAACCTATGGTTTCCTTTGAATCAATCCTATGTTATTAAGCTTTAAACATACCTTCTTTCTTGTCTCCTTCTTTTCTTTTTGATCTGTCTTTCTTCCTTAATCCTTCTTCTTCCTTTGCTCTTCAAAGACTCTCCAAGTATAGAGGTGCAGGTGGAAGAGATAGAGGAGAGGAGAGGAGGAAAAATCCTTGCTCAAGGTGTGGAGGAGTTGGCCAAGGGATGTGAGCAGTCCCTTTGGTTGGTGCTTTTGTAACAGCCTTAGACTCTTCATTCCTTTTCATAATGGTTTCTCTAACCAATGAGTCCCTTGGTTTAACCAAAGAGACTATTGGCTTAAACCAAGAAATCTCTTTGCCTTCAAACGTGTCCCCTCAAGATGGAAACTCTTCACCTTCTTCAACTCAATCAACTGTAACGCCCCGCCCTTTTTCACTCGCTAAGCTTTCCGAAAATCAGAGTCTATTTTTTTTTTATAACCAAAGAGTGATGGAGAGCGGGACGTCACGACGCGAGTTAAGTCCGAACTTCTAAAGTCCGACCCTTAACTGACCATGTGCATGGACTAAGTCCATGGAAACGGTTCACACATAACAATATAAACATGCGTAATTAAAATCATATCTGCGGAATTATAATAGAACCTAGTTCTATTCCATTTCAAATAGCAAAGTACGTCAAATCCTTAATCAAAATTTACATAACATAACTATCCAAATAAACATCCAACCATAGCAAATCATCTAAATTATTACATGTCCGAAGTCTAGTTACTCAATTATAAGTGCATAAGTAACTTAATCAAAATATAAACTATAATCATCCAAGCTCCTATGCCTGGCCCGTTTCGCGTTCATCATTCCCCTTGTTTCCTGTATCATCAACTAGGGTAGAAGTAGGGCGTTAGAACAATGCGCCCAGTAGGTATTCCAATTAGGGTTAACACATGGTTAGTACAAAACATATATAAGAATATTATAATGTCAAAAACCATATAAACCATGCCATGTCATGATGTCAAATGCAATGAGTCCCACCCATCACAAGTACATATAATTACCCCCACATAGGTCTTTCGGACGCCCTGACGGAGTGTGGCCCCTCCGGTTTCTTCTTGATGGAAAAGCACATCAAGGTATCCCACGTAGGTTTTTCGGACGTCCCGACGGAGTGTGGCCCCTCCGGTTTCTTCTTGATGGAAAAGCACATCAAGGTATCCCACATAGTTTTTCGGATGCCCCAACGGAGTGTGGTCCCTCCGGTTACATATCCTTCACCCCATGCCATGCATAAGATGCTAAAGAAACACATGTTATTTTATATTATAAACATAACATTAAAACTTCACAATTGAAAACATATCTTTGACAACGTAAATGCATCGAATTAAGATAAAAACATTGTACATAAAACCCATGGTTTCAAAGAGGTGGAATCCTACAAAAGACCATTAACGTGTCCTTGCACTTTTGTCTGGTAACCGTTCACGATCGTAAACACCTTGTGAGGTCTCGTTACCTTATAATATATCAATCAATTAAAACCATGTCCCATTTGATTTAACATTAGGTCTAAGTCCATAAAATCATTCCCCATGGGGACTATGGACGAACCCATGGTCTTCGGCCATACACTATGGCCAAACCCATGGTCTATCATTTTCATACTTATTTACATCATTACCATTGTTCAAATCCATAATCAAAACATTCCTCATGGGGTTCGGCCATACACCATGGCCGAACCCATGATCTTTCATTCTTAGCCTATATTACAATATTGCCATTACCTTGAACAACTTATGTTTAGGTTTCATAAATTTAGACATTACATACATGGATCCACCAATGATCCACAACCATAGAACCATAAATAAAACCCTCCATAAACGATCCATTATCAGTGATATAAACACCCAAATGACCCATTAAGTTGGTTCATGGGGTTCGGCCATACATCGTGGCCGAACCCATGATATCATTGTTCCATCCTCCTTCTTAATTTATTTACAATAATAAATCCATAATTGACTCATAGAATTGATTCATGGGGTTCGGCCATACACCATGGCCGAACCCATGATTGTCTAAATTCCAATTATAGCAATTACCATCCTTGAATCCATAATCAAGGTTCCTTCCTTTTTGATCCAAAAGTCCATCATTAATTTCTTTCTAAATCAATAACCATCTTCCATAAAATAAACCCAAGTGGGGTTTGGCCATACACCATGGCCGAACCTCACTCATAGAGACAATCCAACCGTTCCCATCACTTTCTAAATTAATAACATCTTCCATGGGGTTCGGCCATACACCATGGCTGAACCCTATGGTTCAAAATCTTCTCTTTAAAAATCATCCATCCTTGATCTTCCATGATCTAAATACATGTAACCAATTCTATATTTCTCCATGTAAAACCTTTTAAAAATATGAATAATTTTCCATGGAGTTCATCCTTCAAAAACCCATAATCATTACCAACACACCACCATGGTGTTCGGCCATGAAACATGGCCGAACCCTATGGTTCTTTAATTTCTTACATTCATCCAAACCTTGTAAAACCTTTTAAAACCATAAGCATAACTCTATGATTTTCATCCCCCAAATTTCCATTAAAAATCACCAAAGTCATTCCATGGGGTTCGGCCAAACAACATGGCCGAACCCTATGGTTCATCCCTTTTCATTAAACCTCAACATTCATCCCTTAATTTTCTTCCATGGGGTTCGGCCATACACCATGGCCGAACCCTATGGTTCCTTATTTCAAACAAATTTGTCGAAACTACTTACCGGTTCCGCGACTCCTCCGGTTTTCCTTCACTCCGACTCGTTCTTCCGATTCTTTTCTTCCTTCTACTTGATCTTTCACACTTGCTGGCTGCCTTCTCCTTCTCTTGATTTTGTGTGTGCCATGCGGCCTTGCTGCTGCCTCTCTTTGAATGAGTATGTCGTGCGCATTACCTTTCTTCCTCTCTTCTATAAAACCTCCACTTGGTCCCAACTTAGAAGGTGCTGAAATAGCAATTGCCGTGCGCCCTTGCTTCTCACTTTGGAGAGTCCTTTAACAATTTCTCTAGTATTGTTCCTAACAAGAAAATGACTCTTTTTAAAGAGATACACTCCAGCGCATCTTTGTGGATATGCTTCTCTCCTACACGGCCAAACAACCTTCTTTAATTAGTAATCCCTAGTTTCTCTCTTAATAAAGGAAAGGACTCCTTTTAAAGATACTCCAACACATCATGCGCATAGCTCATACACGGCCAATGTAATCTATTTTTAATCTTCGACTTATTTTTTATTTGGATTAGGCAATAAGATATCATTGCCTAATCCCAATCCATCTACACGTTTTTTGCCCAATTTAGAACAATCCTTGGTCACATATAACTCCTTGATTTTGTGAGAGAAAATCTTAGCCTATGCGTGTGTGTCCCTTATTTATAGATACATTGGGTTACCATTTTAATTAAGCCCCATTTAATTCTATTGAAACCATTTCCACAATCTTTTGGGTCTTAATTGGGCAATGACCCAACACTTTTGCCCATCTAAGATCCATATCCAAAATTCACAAATTAAATGGGTAATTTTCATATATATTAATAACTTGGAAAACCGGGGTGTTACATCAACAACTTAATTCCATTTGAACTCACTCATGATTGACCAAGTCAGCATGTCATGGCCGGCCATGCATGTGGTTACCACATGGCATTCGGGTCCCACCTTGGCCATGTCACTCAACCATGTGGCCTCCTTGTCTACTAAGCTTCCATGTGATGACATGCATGCTACATGGCAATGCCACATCATTCACATGCCACCTCATTTGATGAGGTGGATTTTAATGGATTAAATACATTAATTATTCAATTCAAATAGTTTAATTAAACTTACCCAATTAAGCTCATCTAGGATCCATTGGGTCTTAACTGGGTAATTGACCCATTACTTCAAACTTACCCAATTACTTTAAAAATCAAGTTTACTATGACCCATTGGGTCTCAATTGGGTAATTGACCCATTTCTTGCCCATCTAATGTCAATTTCCACTTTTAATTTCAAATTCCATTAAATTGAAATCCAAATGGGCCAATCCAATATATATTATAATCTATGAAAAATCTGGGGTGTTACAAAAAGAGTTCCTGGGTAGGTCCTGAAGCCCTTCGCAAAGGGAGGAGGCTATACTCCACTGATAGTCTCGATTAAATTGTGGATGGATAACAACACCCTGGTGGTTGCCGCCTCAAATGTTGTGGACATAAGTGGCCAATAATGAGAACCATTGAGATGAAATGAGAATTGTGATTTGATGCATGGGTGTGTGATGGCATTTCATTAATACATGACACCATGGCATTTCAGCATGTGATAAGTAATCAAGTATGATTTCTAAATCATGAGATTTTGATATTCTTTTATTTGAGAAACTTATATTTGTTATAACGTGATTTTCTCCAATATTGTTATTGTTATATGTTATTATGATAGTACGCACGTAGTGCATTTTCTTGATTGGAATTCCTACTGGGTAAGTTGACTAAGCCCGTACATTTTCTCCCTTAGATGTTAACACAAATCAAGGCAAAGGAGAAGAGGCTGGACCCAGTGGTAGTCAAGCTTGAGGGAAGTAGAGAAAGAGATGCTTGGAGAATTAGTTCTTTATTTTGATGCTTTTGTAGAACAATATGATTCATAAGAGAAACTTATTGGACATGTAATAACATAGATCTTTGACTTATGATTTGATTAATATTTTATCTTTGCTATAAAATGATATGGTATCATATTTGAATCATAAGTATTTCCGTAAATTATATTTCCGCAAGTTGTGCTAGCACATGCTCAAATAATTAATGAGCCATTTTCTCACATGTGATAGGTTGGGCCAGTCGAGGGTCGGGTCTTAGGACTCGGATCGGCTAGCATCATGACGTCTCCGTTATTTTTCTATATAAATAAAATTACTCTTATTTAAGCATTGAAAAAGGCAGGGCGTTACAGAAAATAGGGTCTAATTGAGTTTGGCATGGGAGATTAGGATTTTATGATTTAAATAAATGCAATGCATGGATGGCTAAGATCTAAAGCTAACATGAATGAATGGATGAAATGAAGTAGATGACATGGCTTGGGATTGACTAGTGATATGTGCATGAGGTGTTTTGGTATGTAAAAATCGTATATGGATTAGAAAGATTGGGATTGATGAAGTGTTGGTGATTTGGGAATGAATCTGGATGGTTTTTAGGTCAAATGCATGGAGAGATTTTAGTTGCAAAAATCATGTGGATGGAGAAAATCGTGTGGAGATATGGATTGGATTGGGATGCAAGTTAAATTAAAATCTAGGATTTTAATGCATGAATGGCTATGATTGAATGGGATCTAAATCTAATGGTTAGCTAATGCCTGGCTAAGATTAATCATGAAAATGATGAGATGATTTATGAATGATTATGATTCTAAGGTTGATCTACATGATAAAAGGATTGGATGGCCTAGATCTAATATGATGGATGCATTGGATATGGAAATGTGGCTCTATGTTTTACCTAATTTTGATGCATGAGGTGAAGGGTTGAGATTGAAGCTAAAGAATGGAAGGCAGATATGAATTTTGAATGGACAAGGCTTGGGCATGTAAATGGGTGGTTATTGACTTAGGGTTTTGAGCCTCTAAATGAGTACATGGGCCTCCAGTGGTACTTGGACCTGAGCTTGAGGATTTGGGCCTTTGTTGGACTTGAATTGCACATTGGCCCGACCCATTATGTAAACTCCGCATGGACTGCTTGTGGCCTGGCCCAAAGTTAGCTTGTGTAGATTAAATTGGCCCAAATGAAGTGGATCTCTGGCCTATGGACTTGAAATTCAAACTCTTGTGCTCTTCTGGCCTGTTTAATTGTAGATTCTTTTTTCTACATTTAAATAATTAACTTCACCACTTTAGAATCTAAAATATTGAATTAATCTATACTCTCATAAATGGATCCAGATTAATCAATTTACATGAAAATCCTAAAAGTGGAGTGAAATTAATCATAAAAAATCTAGATCTTCCAAATTAAGCACAATTCTTGCAATAATCCACTGATTTATGACTGTTTCTTATATTTCCCAAATATTATTTACAAAACTAGAAAATTGCATTAACTGCATCTTTTATTTACAAAATAAAGGCTAAGTAATCCAAAATTGAAGGCAAAAATGTCATTTTTCTAGACTCAACAATCCCATGTGTAGAAGTCCAAGAATTTTATATGCATTTCATCTCATTTTAACATGTTTTTTGTATGTCTTATACTTTGCCCCTTTCCCCTTCTTCTCTTACTCCACTTTGATGCCCAACATTTGGCACTTATTTGTGCATATTGGTAGCCCTTTGTCAATTTATGACAAAATGGGGGAGAATTTTTGGAGGAAAAGCTAAACATTTATGGGGGAGATTGATGTGAATTTTAAATTACTCGCAAGCGTACGAACCGATTTATAGTATAGAGTATGAGTGCGAGGTCGTACCCAAGTGAAATCTACAAAATATATGTACGAAATAAAAAAAATAGCACTATTTAAAAATGATGTGATTTAAGGAAATAATTTTCTAAAACATTTAGTTATAATCTTAATTTAGAACAATGAATAGTTTTGATGATTTTTTTTAAGAAAAAGAAAAATAAATCAAGAGTAAATAATTTTTTACATAATCTACAATGGAATCGGGTCAAGCATTCGAAGTACCATGTTATCCGATTTAAAAACAAAAACATGGCCTAGACTATGAAATATTCTGGAATTATTAAACATAATTCAAGTTTCTTATTTAATAAAATTCTAATTAAAATAATAATTAAATCGAAATTTTTCAAATCAAGCCTTAGGCTTGAGCGGGTTTTAAACTTGTGTTTCCCCAATTCTAAAACAACCGTTCTTGATAAGAACCTTAGACTGGAGAGACGGCAAGTCCCACTGATCCTAAAAGGGGTTCCACTTTTCATTGAAAAATCCTCAAATTAATTTGTTTCATGAAGTTCTTAAAAAGAATCAAAATTAAATTGAAAACCATCATTATTTAATATTTAACAATTGGGAATAACATACATCTAAACAAACCGCCATGAATTTTATTTAAAAATTCGAAAATGAATTACAATTCTTTTGGACTTTAAATAAAAAAATAAAATAACTTACAAGAAATTATTTATTTTTCTCCTGTCTTTCGTCGTCTAACTTCAACCTTCAATGTCTTGCCCGGTTCAATCTTCAATGTACCCAAAGGCATCAATTTATAGGAGTGAGAAGAGATGAAATAAGGGACCCTTCAAATTCAACCAAGATAAGGGATCCATTCAAATTCAAAATTTCTCTCTGTGGAGATCGGTTAACTCCTTTATCTCCTTATCTCTGTTCCTCCTTATCCCTCTCTTTCTTATATCTCCTTCGGTTCAAACTCTTTTATCTTTATCCCTGTCTTTTATTCAAATCCATTATCTTTTATCCAAATCCACTGTCTTTTTCAAACGCCGAATTTTGCAGATAAGACATCATCATTCAAACGAAATTCACTGGTCCCGCTTGATCTTTTGGACTTGGATCCTATACTTGGACTTTTATCTGGCCTGGAATACTAGTGGACTTTGGTTCATTGGCTTCCAATTGCAGACTTTGTCTTCAAGCTTTAGATTCGAACAGTGGGTCCATTTGTGTGTTTATAAATTTCTACCACCTTTACAATGTAACACAGTCTAAAAAATATTATTATAATTCAAACTCTCATATCTGGATCTGAATTATAATAATTTACAATAATTCCAAATCAAATTAGGTGGTAAAAATTATAAACTTTCCAAAAATAGGACTATGGCCCACTTTTCTCCATTTTAATTCATTTTTCTTTTATTCTCACAAATACACTGCAAAACTTGAAAACTCTATTAAACGCATATAATATTCACAAATCAAAGGCTAACTAATCAAAAATTAAAGGGTAAAATGGTAATTTTCAGTGCTCAACAGAGATCATTACATTGTGGGGTAGTAATTTAATTTAAATTTTTGGACTACCATACTAATGGGAATTCCTAGATTCCATATTGCTTGCTTGTTTGTGTTTTACATGAAAACATCAAAATTGGATCAAGTTAAACAAGTTTTTGTGTCATATGAATTTGTAATATAATTTGTAGATAATGTATTTTCAAATGATGTATTTCGGGTTTGGGAATGTCTATTGAGTCAGTAACTCTTAGCTTTTAGGCTTTGTCACGAATTTGACAAAGGGAGAGATTGTTAGTGCCCGTGCTTTTCGAGTCCCTTGCTTGTCAAATCCATGACTCGAGTGAAGCATTGCCTTGAAGATAGAAGCTCAAGAATTAAGAATCATGTAGTGGTTGAATCAAGCTCAAGTTGGAAGGTCAATCAAGATTCAATGGATCATCAAAGAATGTGGAATTCACCCAAGTTAATTTGACCATAGGAGACTCTAGGTGGACCCCACACCTTAGGATGACCTAGCCTAGGCTTAGAGATCACATCTGGATAATTTAAGTAGCCTAGTGGTTGTTGAACCATAACTCATAATCAGAACATGAACTTAATATGAAAAACAATTGATTTTACTATCATGCCGACAGTGTCTAGTGATCAATCGTCTTTGACAGTGGACGATCTATCGCGGTCATACCACCAATCGTCCTAGAAAACAAGGTTCTGGTTTGAAATGGTTTGTCAAACACCTAAGGTCCCAGGACGATACATTCATGGTGACGATGCAATCGTACGTTACGATCCATTGGCAGGACTTAGGATAAAATTTGTATTGTCATATACAGTCATATCTCAAGACGACCAATCGTTCAGACAACACTTTGTCTGAGTGTAGGGCCGACCAATCACCCTCACGACTTGTTGCTTGGAACCTAGGTTCAACACCCACTGAAAACTACAGTCAGGCTCAGGACGATGCTCTCCTTTGGCAGCGATCTTTCGTGTAGTATTGTGCACGATCAATAGGTCGCACGACCTATCGGAGAGACAGGGAAGAAACACATCAGTCGTACTACCTATCACCCAAGGTTTGGATAAGAATTAACACTGAAAAATACAGTTAGTATCAGGATGATACATTCGTCAAGTCGCAATCAATAGTCAGTGAACATGATCGATCAATTGTGTGGCACGATGAATCGGACGCGACCTTTTTATATCCGTTGGGAGAACATTTCATGTAACACCCCGCCCTTTTCACTCTAAAGTTTTCAGAGTTTATTTTTTTTTTTTAAATAATAATAATCAATAAGTGATCGGGCGGAATGTCACGATGCGAGTTAAGTTCGGATCTCTAAATCCGACCCTTAACTGGCCAAGCCCATGTGCGTATGAACTAAGTCCATAAAACTGATCCGCACATGGTACAAATTTATCTAGCGGAATTAACTTAGTCTAGATCTAACTGAGGTTATAATAGAACCTGTGATTAATCCAATTTCCATTTTTAGTTCTGAGGAATCCTTCTCTTTGGAGCCATTTCCCTAAGTCATAAAAACATTATTGACTTAGTTTCCTCGTACAGTTTGTATTTTTCACAATTTTGGGGAGATTTCCAAATAAGCACACTTGATTTTCTATTTGTTTTTGAGGGAAGAGTCTCTAAATTTCTTATATTTGTTTTTCTCAATTGGGGAGTATTGGGGAATGTATATCCTATTTTGCTACGTTTGATAGATGAATTTATAATAATGTACTTTTGCTATCTTTCACTGTTGTTCTCAGTTTGATTTGTTTAGTCCGAGTCCACGAAGTAAATTAATCCGGCCCCCAGTCAGCGGACTCCGAAGAGTCGGTCAGTTGGGATTCTTATCCGTCAGTGAGACATGAAACCGTCTTAATCTTACTTCGGAAGATTCTACTTCCCGTTTCGCTCTGATACCAACTGTAACACCCCGCCCATTTCACTCTAAAGTTTTCAGAGTTTTTTTTTTTTTTTTAAATAATAATAATCAATAAGTGATCGGGCGGAATGTCACGACGCGAGTTAAGTTCGGATCTCTAAATCCGACCCTTAACTGGCCAAGCCCATGTGCGTATGAACTAAGTCCATAAAACTGATCCGCACATGGTACAAATTTATCTAGCGGAATTAACTTAGTCTAGATCTAACTGAGGTTATAATAGAACCTGTGATTAATCCAATTTCCATTTTTAGTTCTGAGGAATCCTTCTCTTTGGACAAATAGTTTATCATGGACTTCTCCAAAATTGCATCCCCATTGACTCGACTCACGCAGAAAGGAGTCAAATATGAATGGTCAGAGCTGTGCAATCAGAGATTTGAGGAGCTGAAAGAGAGACTTACAACTGCTCCTATTCTAGTTTTGCCGGAAAGGGGCAAAGGTTATGAAGTACAATGTGATGCATCAGGAGAGGGACTGGGATGTTCACTCATGCAACGTAATCGGGTGGTGGCATATGGTTCAAGACAACTAAAGATACATGAACGCCTCTACCCCACACATGATCTGGAATTAGCTGCGGTGGTCTTCGCTCTCAAAAGCTGGAGACACTATCTATATGGTGAGAAGTTTGAAGTATTTTCAGATCACAAAAGCTTGAAGTATTTATTTGATCAGAAAGAGCTCAACCTGAGGCAGCGCAGATGGATGGAATATCTGGCGGACTATGAATTTGCGCTCCGATGTCATCCGGGAAAGGCCAACAAAGTGGCAGATGCTCTCAGCCGCATGTCTCATGCATCAGTGGCATGTTTGATCAGGACTGAACGGGAGATGTTGAATTCCATTCGTGAGTTTAATCTATACATCACAAACCATGGGAGTATGTACAATTTGATCATACGATCCAACATGGTTACAAAGATTGCACAGGAGCAACGAACAGATCCGGAAATGGCAGAGACATGGGCCAAGATGTCTAATGGCGAGGTTGTACCGGATTGGGAATTACGACCAGGACAGGGTCTTATGTTCCGGGGTAGAGTTTATGTCCCAAGAACCTGCAGAAAAGAATTATTGATAGAGGCACATCAGAGCAAGCTGTCCATTCATCCGGGTAGCACAAAAATGTATCATGACTTAAAAAGACATTATTGGTGGCATGGACTCAAGAAGGATGTTGCAGACTACGTGGCTCATTGTTTAACTTGTCAGCAGGTTAAAACGGAACATCAGAAGCCACCAGGGTTACTCAAACCCTTAGCAGTGCCAGAATGGAAATGGGAGCACATTTCCATGGACTTTGTGACGGGGTTGCCGAGGTCCTCGAAGGGCAATGACGCTATATGGGTTGTGGTAGACCGATTGACCAAGTCCGCGCATTTTATTCCTATCAAGATGACGGATTCATCAGAGACATTGGGTCGGAGATATATCAAAGACATCATCAGACTAAATGGTATCCCACAGACTATAGTGTCTGATAGAGATGGCCGATTTACCGGCAGGGTATGGCAGAGCATGCAGTTGGCCATGGGAACCGATCTACTTATTAGCACAGCATTCCATCCACAGACCGATGGACAATCGTAAAGAACAATACAAACGTTGGAGGACATGTTGAGGGCATGCATGCTAGACTTCAAAGGTGGATGGGAGGATCATTTGCCATTGGTGGAGTTTTCTTATAACAATAGCTACCAAGCAAGCCTCCAGATGGCACCATTCGAAGCTTTGTATGGTAGACCATGCAGGTCACCAGTGTGCTGGACCGAGGTCGGCGAACCTGCACTGATAGGACCTGAGTTGGTTGCAGAAACTACTGCACAGATCCAGTTGATACGTCAACATTTGTTGACCGCACAGAGTCGGCAAAAGAGCTATACTGATAAAAAGAGGAGGTTTCTCGAATTTGATGTAGGAGACATGGTATTCTTGAAGGTCTCGCCACGAAAAGGGCACATGAGATTTGGAAAGAAAGGAAAATTGTCGCCAAGATATGTGGGACCGTTTTCAATTATCAGAAGGATGGGAGATGTAGCCTATCAGTTGGCACTTCCTTCGCAATTGGCGTCTCTACATGATGTATTCCATGTGTCGATGCTGAGGAAGTACAACCCTGATCCGTCTCATGTTTTGGATGTGCAAGATATAGATGTGCAAAGCGATGTCACTTATGTCGAGAAGCCGGTCAGAATATTGGAGAGTGAGCAAAGGGTGTTGCGTAACCGAGCGATTCAGTTCGTCAAGGTGGTATGGGATCGACATGGTGTTGAGGAAGCCACTTGGGAATTGGAATCGGAGATGAGAACCTCTCACCCTGAATTGTTTGTATGATTTACTTTGAAATCCTACTTCGTTCGATTTTCGGGACGAAAATTATAAAAAGAGTATTGTATTGTAACACCCTGGAATTTCAAAGTTATATGAAAATATTCATATTATGGAATTGCCATTGTGATAAAATTGATTTGAATTTAAATGGGTCAATGGCTCAATCAAGACCCAAAGGATGGTAGTTTGTTTACAAAACAAATAAATGGGTAAGATAAATTTAAACGGGTCAAGAATCATATTTGGGTCAAATTTTGATAAATGGGTCAAAATGGCTAGATAGGACCCAATGGGTCGTGTGAATGGCATGATTAACCATGGATTGAGTTCAAGCTTAGTTAATTAATTACTTGAGTTTGGTTTGAGTTGAAATGAATGATGGGTTAAGTTGAGTTGAATTTATTAGTTAAGTTAAATTAAATGAATGACTTAGGTTGGGTGAGTTGAATGAATGAGTTGGATGAATATGTATTTTTATTGTGAAGTGTGTGAATGAGAGGGGAAGTGTTTTAAATTCCAATTTTGAGCAAGGAAAAACGTTGGTGCATGGGGAGATATTACCATGCATGTAACCCCCATTTAGGTGATGAATAAAATGGGAGTTACATTTTGAATGGGAGTTATTTTTTTGAAGTCACAAGGGTTGCAAAGGACGTTGGCTGCATGCATGAGCAATTTCATGCATGTAATGGCTACCATGGAGATGTGAGAGTGATGGCTTTGAGAGTTACAAATGCATGAATGAAGGAGGAAATGCAAACAATTCACAAGGATATGCATAGGCCGTTGGGTACCCTTGGAGGTTCATCTAAAAGATGAAACCCCCAAGGAAGTTATTAAGAAATAAAGGTTACATAAAGGTTTTATAGTTAAAATTGTTACATGCATTGGAACCATGAGGATTAACCACCTTAGATGGAAGGTCAAAGGTTAAAAAAACGTTGGAGGGTTTCATCTCAAGGATGAAACCCCCAAAGGAAATAAGAGTTAAAGATAAATGCATTAGGAGTTACAATTTTTGGGTACCAAAGAGATCACATGGGCTGATTGAAATTTAGCCAAAGATGTTTCAGTTTTTCTCCCCCTATCTCTCTCTCTTGGTCGTTTTTATCTTCCCAAACACTAAGAGCAGCAGCTGGTTAGTGATATGAAATCAGTCCTTGATTGATTTGTTTCACCAAGACAAAAGCATATCTTGAGCAAAAGTGTTGGCCTCAAGGTATTCCATTCAAAGTCAAAAATTCTATCTCTTTCTCTCTTTGCCGTTTTCTACCAAGAACAACAGCTGGTTGTTTAAATCAGTCCCTGATCATCAAGGAATCAAGAAGAAGGAGAGGCTAAGAACGAACAAGGAACAACCCGGAGGGAAGATCAATCGGAGGAGTCGCGGAAACGGTAGGTTTTTCGATGAACAATTTTTAAATCATGATCCGGCCATTGGATGGCTGAATCTAACAAAGGTTAAATAGTGGTTGGAAGTACATGAATGAGATAAAAAGATGGACCATAGGGTTCGGCCCATTGGATGGCCAAACCCCATGGAAATAATGGATTTATTTAGATGGTTTTTGGAAATTAAAACCATACAAATTAATCCATTATTTCCATGGGGTTTGGCCATCCAATGGGCCGAACCCTATGGTCCATCTTTTTATCTCATTCATGTACTTCCAACCACTATTTAACCTTTGTTAGATTCAGCCATCCAATGGCCGGATCATGATTTAAAAATTGTTCATCGAAAAACCTACCGTTTCCGCGACTCCTCCGATTGATCTTCCCTCCGGCTTGTTCCTTGTTCTTTCTTAGCCTCTCCTTCTTCTTGATTCCTTGATGATCAGGGACTGATTTAAACAACCAGCTGTTGTTCTTGGTAGAAAACGGCAAAGAGAGAAAGAGATAGAATTTTTGACTTTGAATGGAATACCTTGAGGCCAACACTTTTGCTCAAGATATGCTTTTGTCTTGGTGAAACAAATCAATCAAGGACTGATTTCATATCACTAACCAGCTACTGCTCTTAGTGTTTGGGAAGATAAAAACGACCAAGAGAGAGAGATAGGGGGAGAAAAACTGAAACATCTTTGGCTAAATTTCAATCAGCCCATGTGATCTCTTTGGTACCCAAAAATTGTAACTCCTAATGCATTTATCTTTAACTCTTATTTCCTTTGGGGGTTTCATCCTTGAGATGAAACCCTCCAACGTTTTTTTAACCTTTGACCTTCCATCTAAGGTGGTTAATCCTCATGGTTCCAATGCATGTAACAATTTTAACTATAAAACCTTTATGTAACCTTTATTTCTTAATACCTTCCTTGGGGGTTTCATCTTTGAGATGAACCTCCAAGGGTACCCAACGGCCTATGCATATCCTTGTGAATTGTTTGCATTTCCTCCTTCATTCATGCATTTGTAACTCTCAAAGCCATCACTCTCACATCTCCATGGTAGCCGTTACATGCATGAAATTGCTCATGCATGCAGCCAACGTCCTTTGCAACCCTTGTGACTTCAAAAAAATAACTCCCATTCAAAATGTAACTCCCATTTTATTCATCACCTAAATGGGGGTTACATGCATGGTAATATCTCCCCATGCACCAACATTTTTCCTTGCTCAAAATTGGAATTTAAAACACTTCCCCTCTCATTCACACACTTCACAATAAAAATACATATTCATCCAACTCATTCATTCAACTCACCCAACCTAAGTCATTCATTTAATTTAACTTAACTAATAAATTCAACTCAACTTAACCCATCATTCATTTCAACTCAAACCAAACTCAAGTAATTAATTAACTAAGCTTGAACTCAATCCATGGCTAATCATGCCATTCACACGACCCATTGGGTCCTATCTAGCCATTTTGACCCATTTATCAAAATTTGACCCAAATATGATTCTTGACCCGTTTAAATTTATCTTACCCATTTATTTGTTTTGTAAACAAACTACCATCCTTTGGGTCTTGATTGAGCCATTGACCCATTTAAATTCAAATCAATTTTATGACAATGGCAATTCCGTAATTATGAATATTTTCATATAACTTTGAAATTCCAGGGTGTTACATTTCATGTGCAACGATCATTTTCCCACGGTAAAATTTAAATGCACGATCAATCGCCCATGCCGAGAGTTTTCGAAATCTCTATTTAAGCTACAGAATTGTTGAGGGAGGCAGAGCATTCATTCTTACATTGGAAAAATGTGAAGAAAATCTTGAAACTCCTCTCCTCCCTCATTCTCTCTAATCCTAATTTTAGGCAAATCATTTTAGAGATTCAATCACCTAGTTGATTGAGATCAAGAAAAAAAAAAAAAAGAGCTAGATATAGGATTCACATTTGTACATTTTCAAATCCTAGAAATCCACTCCTTATCTTGTGATTGCTCCATGCAAAAGGTACATCTTCATCATCAACAAGATCTTTGAGAAAGCTCTTCAAGAAACACACTTCATCAACGTTGAGCTTAAAAGGCAAGTGTTTGTTTGTGTTATTATTTTCAAATCATCATTGTGAAGTGGACTAGATCAAGGTGATCAAACCACTATAAAAAATAGAGGGGTAAAGACGTCGACCGGGGTTGGTCTAACATTTCAAATCTAGGATTGTGTAGATGAAATTCCTACACTATTAGTGAGGGTGTAATTCCCCACTTAATAATTTTGAGATAATCCAAGGTTGGGTGAATTTTAGCATTGGATGTAAGTTGTTTAACCGAAACACTACATATCGATCGTCCATTGCTCGATTATATGTGTGTGCAACTGTTGATTGATACATCCCTTGTTCACACACATTGCCACAAGGGACTTTAGACAATCGAAATCTAGCACTCTGGGACATTCACATGCCATAAAGTGTTTAATTACAAACCCAAAATTTGACCGAGGAGTGGTTAAGCATCCAAAAGTTCCGACTTTCTTGAAAACTAATCATCAGTCGAGGAAGGAGTAGCATCGTCAGAGGAGTTACATGATGGGATGAGTCTACGCATATACTTTTTGATCTTTTGTTGCGCCATTTCCATCTGAGTCATTTTTCAAAGAAGCTTTTTCTGAGTGCGTTCCATGTCATGTAGTCGCTGGTCAAGTATGGAACTATACCCAAAGTAGCCAGCTGAGCAACGATTAAGAGTAGGAGGAGAGGAAGGTCTTTCTTGATCAACTTGATTGTCAACTCCATCTTCAACATCATTTTCGTCACTGCTTTCACCATTTCCATTTCCAAGATCTTGTGCAGGAAGGGGTTTTCAAACCCTAAAAGCACTTCATGATGGGCTAGAGGCTTGAGGTTCATCTTTTTGAGGTTGTTTTTGCCAAAATGGAGGGGTGTACGCTGCTTTTTCTTTGGGAACCGGAACTCCAAAACCTCGTGCCAAATGAGACATAACACGTCCAAATGGGGAAGCAGAGTTTTTAACGGTGCCGATTCGAACATGCTATATGATTATCCAGCACATGAGACTAGGAAGACATAGATCCATGTCAGATACTACATGATACATCACATCCGCCATCCAAGCCTTTAGATCACCTTTACATCCTTGTCGAGGATAGACATTGCACACAAAAATCATGTGTAGTACTGTATTTAGGATGGAGGGATGACTTTCGGATGGTATTTCCATTTTGCCATGCAACATTTGCTCCACATAGAGCTTCCGTGACATCCTTGTGATATTTTTCATCTTCACATTTTTTTTTTTGAGGACATTAGGTTTGATGGAACCAATAGGAACTTTGATGAGAGAACTAATGATATTGGGAATGACAAGTTTTTTCTCACCTCCAACGAACTTGATGTAAAAAGAATATCCATCATCTGACATATCACAAACTGACCCATACATATTATGTACTAGAGATGGATAAACCTCGTCTCCCCAATAAAGAATGTTGATCCATTTGATAGCAGTTAGAAGTTTTGGAATTTCATAATTCGGCAAGCACTCAATGCGAGTTTTGTGCTCATAGATGAATTTGTGTTTGAATGGTAGATCAAATGTCTTCTTTGGAATTTCAGGGAGCTTTCTTACACGACTGGGAGGAGGATAAAGATTTGATGAGGAAAGCAAGGGATTGGATGAAGAGGCCCCTACGTCTTCTTGAGATGGAGGTGATGAGTGTGAACAAGATGAAGAATTATCTTCTTGGGGCAGAAGAACTCTCTCTAACTACAGAATTATGCCTTGGCATTTTTTCTTAGAAAAGGAGTGAGCACAATGAATGAGTTCTAAGTGCAGATGTTTGTAAGAGAGATGAGGTAGATCCACCATCATGAAAATGGCTTGTTTGGCCCTTTGAAATTTCAAGTAACACTGGAATGTCTGATTTTGAGCGGGTATAAGGATTTTCCTCAAGAATCTTGTAGGGAAGGCACTCTTAATTGATAAAGATATGTTTATCTGCTCCTAATGCATGGAAATTAACACATTGGGCTCAGATTTGAGAAAAACCCCAAGTTAAGTACCTAGATTTGAAGAAAAAGAGGGAAATCTGTAGAAATCATGGATTGGGTAGGAGATTTTTCGGGGAAAATGACTCTAATCCACTAATGGTGGAGTCCTCTTGTATCCAATGCACGAATAACCGAATCTAGGGTTTGGATTTGATGAAATCCAAAAAATCATAACCTAGGTTTTTGTAAAAAGAGGGAATATGAGCATAGGAAAGGGGGTTTGTGAAAATCGCCTTAATCCACAAAGATAGAGTTTTCTTGCACCTAATGCAAGAAAAATCAAAACTAGGGTTCGGCTATGGTGAAAATCCCCAAATGGGATACTGAAAACCCGAAGATGATGAAAAAAATGGAAGAAAGTGAAGGGGGTCGAATCTTACCGATGGAAATCGAGAGAAAACACGAGATGGAGACGAAAAGATGAGGAAATCCAAAGCCCTAGCAGAGGAGAATCATGAGCGGCACAAGAGGAAGAGAGCTTGAGTGAAATGACAAAAACTGGGTTTTTCGCACTGAATTAAAGCCCAATGAAATTTTCAGTTACCGCGTGTTGGTTTGACCGACTTATCTCGTCGTTTCGACCGACATTCGATCCAGCCAAGGGCTGTCGTCGGTGGGACCGAGCCTTGTCATCGGTTCGACCGACACAAGTTAATATTTGACTATTTTGAGCACAAAGATGATTTTCTTTGGATTTTTCAGTCCCGGATGGTTTAGGAACTATACCCAACATCATGCTTTGGATATTACTTTGGAGTTCATGAGTATGAAATTTAAAGTACACAAAATACTTCCTAAATACACTCAGTTTAAAGCATGACCAAACACCTCATGTTGTTGCAATTTAAACAATTATCATTCTAATTATATTTCAAGCAAAATACCATTAATTAGTCAATCAATACCATGGCACTCTCCAACAAGTCATTTCAATTTCAGTAGCGGAGAAGAACATAGTGAGTAGGATGAGATTTCAACAATTTGTATTCCCAACTCGATATGATATCCGGATTCGAACATGCACCATTCCAAGATAGATACACACAATATTTCATTTTAATCACAAGCTATCATAATGTTCTTTCATAATCAAGTTAGAATAGGATTCCATGATTGAAGCATGCATTTCACAATTAAACTTTTTGACTCATGATGAGTTCAAGTCCACAAATTTATGACTTTTGAGCATGATACATATTATAGCCAGGAACAATATTGTTACAACTTTAAAATTCAAAAATACTAGTCCATTAATAAATACACAAATTAACTTACAATTTCGTAGGCATAGAGATACATAGCAAGCAAACACACATGAGATATTCTAAGTATGAATAAGAATATTTAAAAGCATAAAATCTGATAAAGGTTTGAAAACAAGATCTAACCTACTCCCCTAACCTTTGGTACCCATTGGGTTGATGAGGAAGGTCTATCGGGTCTACCGGTGTCAAACAAATGATGGCCTTTAATTTCTCATTTTGGTTTGCATAATATTTTGGTATTGATTTTCTCTTTTCAATTTGCACTCAAACATGAAATGCCCACTTTGTCCACAATGAAAGCACTTAATAATTTTGATTTGAGGAATTGAGAGAGACTTGCTCTTTATAAAAATAGTTGGTTTGAGGATTCTTTAATATTTTTCTTATCATAACCGAGACCCATCTTATCTCCAAATGGTTTACTCAATTTCAAAAGTCTTTCAAGTATTTCTTCTCCATTAGTGAATTTTAATTCAAATTTTTCTTTATATCTTTTCAAATCATTCACTTCTTGAATTAACTTTCGTTTTCAACACTTATATTTGATTGGATCTGTGGAGCATGGCTTTTTAACTCTTTGAGTTCATTTTTAATTCTAGCATTTTCTACTTCTTCACCATTTAGCACAATTTCCAAATCCTCATTGTTTTCTTTTAATAAGTGAAGTTCATGCTTTAGTTTTCTTGCATCATTTTCAAGATTAGTTTTTTCTTCAATTTCCATTTTCAAGCACTCTTCAAGTTTTAGGTAGTTTTTTTTGTGTTGATCTTGGATTTTCTTGAATTTTATCTTCTTTGGACTTCAGTGCTTCTTCTTTAGCTAATTCCAAATCTTTTAGAATTTTCTCATTTGTTGACTTTTCATAGCTTAGCTCATTCGAGAGTATAGTGTTTTCATTAATTGCCTTGGTAAATCTTTTAGTTAATTTTTCAAATTCAAGACATAGATCTTTATAGCCATCTTAAAGAATATCATATTCTTGGTCTTCTTCTTCTAAGTCTTCATGTATATGTTCTTCAATTATAGTATTGACATTATATTCAAGAGCTTGGATGGGTCCTAGACAATAAACTTTTTCTATGGTTTCTTCCTTCTTAGGCTTTTCATGAGTTTCCTCTTTTGCGGTTTCACACGAAATGACGTTTTTTTCAAGATATTTGATGAAACGGCACAAAATGTGGCACCAAAGGCTTTTGCATTGGCCAAGTGCATGCTCTTTTCAACATCACTCCAAGTGAAGTAACTTTTGGTTGGAAGAGTTTAACCCAACTTGATCATCTCCCAAAGTGCTCCATCTACTTTCATTACATAAATTTTCATTTTAGCTCTCCAAAGAGCATAGTTGGAACCATCAAAGATTGAAGGACTCAGCACGGCCAAGCTATCTCTCATAGACATTTTACTAGCTCAAGGATCGGCTCTTAGATGATTAAGTCGAGTACAAAAGACCTCTCTCTGATACCACTTGTAAGTCGAGGTAGCTCAATGTCTAGAATAGTCCTAGAGGGGGGGGTGAAAGGACTATGGAGGAATTTTAAATTTCTTTAAAATGTGAGTCAATTAATTTATTGGTCTTAACAAATTAATCCAATTTATCTCCAAATTATGCAATTAAGATACAAGATAAAACACAAGCACAATAATGAGAGGAGATGAGAAGAAATTGAATCTCTTGATACGGAGATTTTTACGTGGTTCGACAACCTTGCCTACGTCCACAGCTCAAGTACACAACTTGAGGATTTCACTAAACTTCTCCTTCACGGGTGGAGAAAAAACCTATTGCAACCTTTAATCTACTTCAAGGGTGTAGATCGAACCGTAAATTACAAACACCAAGAAAACACCTTTCTTGGATTTCACTAGGGTTACACCAACCCTTCACAATTATCTCAATGATTGAAAGATGTAGTTTTGATGTTATCAAGAACGCTCTCTGCTTGATTTCTACGTGACCGTGGCGCGTTCTTGAAGTCCCTTTCCTTGCTTGGCTCTTTAGTGAAGTGTAGATCTTCCAATGATGCACAACCAAGAGTGGGAGAAGAGGTTTCTAGGGAAATGAAGAGTTTTTCCTATAGGTGTATGCTTACCCTTGAGAGATCTCTAATCACATTCAATGTGAACTTTGGATGCTCAATTGATTTTCCTATGAATGCTTCAAATGTGATTTAGAGAAGGATTAAAAGAGCTATGATGATTTTACAATGGCTTGATGAAGCTCTTAGAGTGCTTGGGACAAGGTTTTATCTCTTTGAAAAAGTTCTCCAATAATTCTCTGAACTTTGCACAAGAAATGGGCTTGGTTTATATAGAGAAAAGTCCCAATGGATATGTGTCGGTTCGACCTATACAAGTTGTCGGTCGAACTGATGCTTAATGGCTTTATTTTAATACACAACGGTCATACGTTGGTTCGACCAATACACTCTATCAGTCAGACAGAATCCCAACGGCTCTTTTGATTTTACAATGGTCATGTTGTCGGTCGAACCGATACTATTGTCGGTCAATCCGACACATAACAGAGGGCATGTCTAATTTACTGTACTTTGTCAGTAGCACTAATGCATAATGTCGGTCAATCCGACAAATGACAGAGAACATGTCTCAGTTACTGTGTTTTGTCGGTCGCCCAATATCGGTCGATCTGACAAAGCCTAAAAATATTACTTTGAGTTCTGGGCTTCGTCGGTGGATCCTACGGGTCATATGGGTCAGACCGATGGATCCGAAAAATGTCCATAACTTTTGTTTTGAAAATCTAATTTCGATGATTTTGGATATTATGGAAAGCTCTCTTGATACTCCACCATATTATAATAGTTTTACTTATATAAATATATTTGGTAGATCGCAAGAGCTCTCCAAAGAGGGGTAGAATCCTGACAGTCTTAGAGAAACACTAAATGGTCTTCTATGGCCTCTATGAGTTCTCTAGGCTCAACCTGTGGTCTTTTTTACATTCTTGGTTGGCATTCATCTAGCATTTCTGACTTGATGTGTTGTCTTGCTGTTTCCGAGCTTCAATGTTTGATTTGACTTTGACTGTCTTCCAGAAACTCGATCTTGGACGCATATCAACTTAGTCACAAACTATACAACTTATGACTCAGTCAGACTCAGTCACGAAATTGACAACTCAATCTGACACAGGGGAGGCAGAGTTAACTTTTAGATCAACACTTCATTTTCCCCATTTCGTAATGAAAGGGTAGGGGTACAAAATCTCCATTTTCCCTCTCCCTCCGCAGATCCAAAAAACCCGTGATGGCAAAAGGTATCAATAGAACCTCTTTCTCTCTCCTTACCTCTCGTATTCCTCTCTTCCCCTTCCTCAACTAAAAACCCTAGTGTGACTCCATAGTTGTTCGCTTGTTCATGTTCTTCATCACCCAATCACTACTGGCCCTTACCGACTCCGACAACTCAATTTTGACCATCGATTCATGGGTCACAACAACCACCTAAGTGATCACTAGCGTCACTCCTCCGAGCTTCACCATTTGTTACCGGAACTTGTCAACCATGTGCTTGACTTCGTCGAGGTTGCTTCATTTCAGAGACTTGTCTACCATTTCCATTCCATTGAACTTGGTCCTTCGAGAATTCTATGTTTGATGTGAAAATCAAAGATAAGATAAAATATAATGGATTAGAATTGACAGACGAGAGTAAGAACGCAACTACCCAAAAAGGATTTATAGTAAAATGCTCTATTTCAACAATAGAAGATATAATTATACATTAAAATTCATGCCGATTTGACTGACTTACTTAGCAGTGAAAGTTGTATGCAATGCAAGGAAAGTAGACATGAGAGTTTAATGACTTTAAAGAGGAATATGAAGAACAAGAAAAATGAGTAAAAAGGCCTAGATGAGGGGAACTTTATTCCCTCAAGGAAGGAGAAGAAATGAATCGAGTGAGACCTCTGCCACATGAAATTCCATTTCTGCCAAACCAATAACGGAAACCCAGAAATCTATACAAGTCCTGAGTTAAAATGGGGAAAAGATTAACCCCATCTAACTCTTGTGTGTTTAAATTCATGCATTGTACCCTCAGTGCTGAAAATCTCCACCTGTAATGCAACGATCTCGCCGCTCGGTGGCCAATAACGATGTTTAAAGTCGCTTGGTGGTAAAAGGATTGGGCACTTAGTACTTTCATTTACTTATTGTACTGTATCCTCTGGACCAGTCTCAACACTCTCCAGGCGTCGAAGAAATACGAGACCGGGAACTGATTACTTTTTATTTTCTATTTATTGAGTGTTGTGGATGGTTACACAGCTAACTCTCTAACATAATTTAAAGAAGTAGAAAGAGCCTAGGTGACTCATTTCCATTACCCCGTCTTTCTAGAAAATAAACATTGGGTTTGGAAAATAATTTACATGTATATGTCATTGAATAGGAAATTTACACGTTTACTATATCATACAGATTTTCTGTGTAAAACTCACCTGGAGAAGGTGAGGAGACTCAATCTATGGTTTGTTGTGTGGACTGAATAAAAACCATTAATCTTAATACATAATGGGACCCATGGAATTTAAATGGATGGAAAACACTAAGTGGGCTAGAAAGTGAGACTTGAACCGCTTACCTATAAGGGACTGGATTATTTTTTTACCTATTAGAACGTAAGCAAACAAAGGTGTCAGGGAGTCGAGGCCTAGTAATCTAAAACGCAGTATGGGACCCATGTGAATGTTTAAAGGTTGATCAGTTTTGTAAATAGGGTGAAGGCGCGAGTCGTTAGTAACTAGGTTGTATGTTTTATTGGTGTATGTGAATAGTTACGATAAGCATAGTGAGTTATAAAAATACCACCAAGGGTGGTATGGGTAATGGAAGTTTGAGGATAAAAGGAAATATCTAGACTGTTCCTAGCGCATAGCCTGAGGTTTTGATAGAGTGAACCTTGGTTAGAACAACGATGTAACAGAATCAAAATGATTGGCTTAGTGAGATATTAAGCACTTACAAGTTGCAGCATTACTTCCGTGTGGATTATTGATGAAGATAATGGCAGAGTTGTAATTACATGCCAAAGTGGAGGATCATGGGTTTGGCCAAGGTGTGTAGCCGAACCCCATGAGGTTTATTTTATGAACTCAGATTATTGGGTTAATTATTAGTCTAAGTACAGTATGAACGAGAATAATAGGTGATGATAGCCATGAATGGCAATCTTGTAAATATGGGCATTGGTTAATGGACTTTAAAAGTTGTAAATCAAGTGGACTTGGTTTTGATTTATTATTGCATTATAAGGTAACGGGATCTCATAAGGCATTTACGATGGTGAACGGTTACCGGACGAAAGACGCAAGCACACGTTAGCGGTCTTTGGTAGGATTCCACCTCTTTGAAACCATGGTTTATGTACTTTGAGTTTATTTTATGTTTAATGAAATTATGTTTCAAAGGATATGTTTTTTATTGAATTTCAAATGCTATGTTTAATTGTATAAATAGCATGTGTTAATTATGTTTCAAAAGGTGATTTTTAATGCTATGTTTATGTTATAAAATAACATGTGTTTCATTTGCATCTCATGCATGGCATGGGGTGGAGAATTTGTAACCGGAGGGGTCACACTCTGTCGAGGCATCCGAAAAACCTATGTGCGGTACCTTGATGTACTTTTCCATCAGGAAGAATCAGGAGGGTCCACACTCCGCCGGGGCATCCGGAAGACCTATGTGGTGGGTACTTTTATGTACATGTGATGGGTGGGACTCATTGCATTTGTCATCAGTGAATGGCATGGTTTTACATGGTTTTGGATATTATGTTATAATATGTGTTTTGTACTAACCATGTGTTAGTCGTAACTGGAATACCTACTGGGCGCGTTGTTCTAACGCCCTACTTCTACCCTAGTTGATGATATAGGAGATAAGGGGAACGATGAACGTAAGACGGGCCAGGCATAAGAGCTTGGATGATTTAATTTATTATTTTTAATAAAAGTTACTCATGGACTTGTATTTGAGTATCTAGATTTCTGAATGTAGTAACTTAGATGGATGGATGTTAATTTGATAATTATGGTATTTAAATAATGATTAAGAACTTGACGTACTTTGCTTTCTGAATGGAATAGAACTTGGTTCTATTATGATTCCGCAACTTTGATGTCATGATTCTACATGTTATGATTTTTATTCCGCATGTTGATATTGCTATATGTGAACCATTTTCATGGACTTAGTCCATGCACACATAGGGTTGGACAGTTAAGGGTCGGACTTTGGAAGTTCAGACTTAGCTCGCGTCGTGACGTTCTGCGCTCTATCACTCTACTCTGTTATAAAAAAAAAAAAAATAGACTCTGAATTTACAGGAAGGAGCGAGTGAAAAAGGGCGGGGCGTTACAGTTGGTATCAGAGCGAACCCGAAACATTGAATCTTTCGGGGTAAATTAATCCGGTCTTCGTGCATTAATTTACTTCGTTAGACTCAGACGGATGATAACAAAGCAAGTACAGTCAAAATAATCGGATTATCAAACATAGCGACCTAGGATGTATTTTCCCCAGAAAACAAAGCAAAAATCAAGAGTGCTTATTTGGAAATTTTCCCCAACAGGTAGGAAATACAAATTTTTGTTTATGGAAACTAAGTCTTGATATGTTTCAATGGCTTAGGAAAAAATGGCTCCAAGGGGAAGGCCAAGAAGAAATACCCGACAAAACCCAAGTGGGGGTGAAAATGAGGTAGAACATCCTCGAAATGAAAAGGAGCAACCATCTCATCATGAGGAGGAACGACACTCTCACCGTGAGGAAGAACAACCATCCCTCCACGAGGAGGAAGCAAGTAGCATAAACATACCGGTGGTGCCTCCTGAATTGCAGAATTTGGTTCAAGCGGTGGTCACTTCAGTACTTCAACAACACCTAAATGAGAATCGAACCACCAAGGAAAACAATGATAGGAGCATGGTCAGGGATTTCCAGTAACATCGCCCTCCTTACTTCAAAGGGAGAGAAGGGGCTGTCGGAGCGGAAAATTGGCTGAAGAAGATTTCACAGATTCTGACTCTATTGAATATCACGAGTCATGCTCACAAGATTTTACTGGCCACATCACAGCTGATTGATGATGCTGGTAAATGGTGGGAGGTGATAGAGAAGCAGCGAGCACTTATTCCAGAAGGAGAGAGGACTGCCATGACTTGGGAACAGTTCTCAGCTACCTTCGTGGAACATTATGTAACGCCCCGCCCTTTCTGAGAATTTCAGAGTCTAAATTTTTTTTTAAAGTTATAATAAAACCTCAGAAAAGAGAGCGGGCGGCGTCACGACGCGAGTTAAGTTCAGACTACCCAAGTCTGAACCTTAACTGGCCACCCATGTGTACATGGAATAGACCATGATTACGAATCACACATGGAACTAACATCAACATGCGGAATAACCTAGATTAAACATCCTTTATCTTGTAACTTAGATCCTACAAAACAGTCCATGGTTTAATAAATTTCATGGGGTTCGGCCACTCTCAGAAAGGGCGGGGCGTTACACATTATTTTCCTGAGGAGGAGAAGGAGCGCCAGACATAGGCTTTTCTATCTTTGGTATAGGGTACCATGACGGTGGAAGAATACCACCGGGAATTTCTCAGTTTATCTGTATATGCATTCTATATGGTGGATACAAAGTATCGGAGGGCACGCAAGTTTGACCGGGGCCTTTGGCCAAGCATAAGGGCCAAGGTAACTATATTCAAGGCAGCCACATTGGCAGAAGTGGTCAGCAGGGCCACTATAGCAGAGTAGGAGATGGCTGAGTTGACGCGTTTTGACAATCGCCGAGCTCAGAGTGGGAGGGGTACATTCCAGCCCAATAAGAGGTTCCGACCGAACTCTAGCAGACCCTCACCATCTGCTGGGTCAACAGGGGGCTTTCGACACAATCATCCGTCCCCATCTGCATCAGTCACTCAGGATCCCAGAGGTGTAAGCAACTGCTTTCATTGTGATCAACCTAGCCATTTTAAGAGGGAATGTCCACAACTCAACAAACCCTCTAATACCAGGGGTTCATCTCGTCCACCAGTTAGGCCAGCTAATTCACGTGGAGGCAAGACATTTAATCAAGCGGGACGGCCACCTACATGATCTGGACGGGTATTCACCTTAGCACCTCTAGCAGCAGAGGATCATTCAATGATTCAACGCATGGTAGTAGTCAGTAGTTCCTACGCCTTTGCATTATTTGATTCAGGAGCATCACACTCTTTCATATCTACTGCATTTATAATTGCTACTGGTACATTGGTACAAAAACTGTCCACATCATTCACCATTGTATCCCCCGTTGGAAACAGATCATTGGGGTTTATATGCACAACAGTGAATACTGAACTTGTTGGACTCAGATTTGAGTTCAATTATTCAGTACTCGATATGTCAGAATATGATATTATTTTTGGCATGGATTGGTATGCTAGCTTTAAGGCGAACATTGATTGTTATCATCGCAAGGTGACATTTTGGTCGCCCGAGGGAAAACAACATGTGGTGCGTGCTGATAAACAAAGTAGACTGCATGAAGGGTTGAATCATTTGGTATTGAACATTATCAGAATCAAAAAGGCACCGGTGGTTGAACTTCCGGAAATCGTAAGGGACTATGCGGACGTTTTTCCAATGGAACTCCCTGGTTTGCCTCCCATGAGGGAGATCAATTTTGGAATCAAGCTGTATCCTGGCACTGCACCAGTGTCATTACCACATTACCGGATGGCACCAACAGAGATGTCCGAGTTAAAGAAGCAGATTGATGAACTGCTCAGACTGGGATGCATTCGGAACAGTACATTGGCTTGGGGAGCTCCGATTTTATTTGTAAAGAAGAAGGATGGTTCACTCCGTATGTGTGTGGATTACCGAAAACTGAACCAGCTGACGGTTAGAAACAAGTGCCCTCTACCCAGGATCGATGATTTATTTGATCAAATTAAAGGTTCCAGTGATTTTTCTAAGATTGACTTGATGTCCGGATATCACCAAATCCAAGTTAGGGAGGAGGACATAGAAAAGACAGCCTTCAGAACGCGGTATGGACTATATGAGTTTGTAGTCATGCCGTTTGGACTCACCAATGCACCGGTTGTGTTCATGGATTTAATGAACAGGATCTTCCATCCTTACTTGGACCAATTTGTTATTGTATTTATTGATGATATTTTGATTTACTCCAAAACTCAGGAAGAACATGCTGAACACCTGAGAATAGTTCTGGACACTTTGAGGAAGAACAAACTATATGCTAAAGCCAGTAAATGTGAATTTTGGCTATCTGAGGTCAATTTTTTGGGACATGTTATATCAGAAGAAGGTATAGTTGTGGACCCAGCTAAGATAGCGGCAGTAAGAGATTGGAAAGCTCCAAAGAATGTAACCGAGATCCGTAGCTTTCTGGGATTGGCTGGTTATTACAGGAAATTTATCATGGACTTCTCAAAAATTGCATCTCCACTTACTCAACTCACTCAGAAAGGAGTCAAATATGAATGGTCAGATTTGTGCAATCAGAGGTTTGAAGAGCTGAAGAAGAGACTTACCACTGCTCCTATCCTAGTTTTGCTGGAAAGAGGCAAGTGTTATGAGGTACAATGCAATGCTTCAGGAAAGAGACTGGGGTGTACACTCAGTCAAAGTAATCGTGTGTGGCATACGGATCAAGAAAGTTGAAAATACATGAACGTCTCTATCCTACGCACGATCTGGAACTAGCCGCAGTGGTCTTCGCTCTCAAAAGTTGGAGACATTATCTTTATGGCGAGAAATTTGAAGTGTTTTCAGATCATAAGAGCTTGAAGTACTTGTTTGATCAGAAAGAGCTCAATTTGAGGCAGCGCAGATGGATGGAATATCTGGCGGATTATGAGTTCGCACTTTGTTATCACCCTGGCAAGGCGAACAAGGTGGTAGATGCCCTCAGCCGTTTATCTTTAATAGCCCGGATTTTCAATTCAATAATTATATTGGCTATTATTAATTTTAAATGTTAAAATTTGAGATCCATAGATGGAATGGATGTTTAGTGGATCAAAGTTGGGGCAATGGCCCAAGTATGGTCCAATGGACCATGGATAGGCTTGATTTTATTTAATTGGGTCAAAGTGGTCAATTGGGTCAAATGCCCAATTGGGACCCAACGGGTCAAGATGGATTGATGATTAGGATAAGTGGGTAAGGAATGGATTTAGATTCATAGATGGAATGAATGATAGATGGATCAAAGTTGGGGCAATGGTCCAAGTATGGTCCAATGGACCATGGATAGGCTTGATTTTATTTAATTGGGTCAAAGTGGTCAATTGGGTCAAATGCCCAATTGGGACCCAATGGGTAAAGTTATATTGAGCATTAGGGCAAATGGGTAAGGAATGGATTTAATCAGGTCATGGACCCAATTAAGATCAAAGGCATGGGGTCCATCTCATTGACAAGTGTAGGAGTGGATATCCAAGTGGCATAACCAAGTTGGTTCCCACTCCACCTCATCAAGTGAGGTAGCGTGTGGACCAAGGCAAGGGGGGCCGACCACCATGGTTGACTTTCCAAAATTGGAATCTTTCCATAAATTTAGCAAACACTTTTCTTAATTGGATTGTTTCCATAAATAACCTACACCTTTCCATAATTGGAAGGTTTCTTAGATTAGAAATCTTCTTTCTAAAATTGGAGTGCTTTCCAATTTAGCAACTCTTTCTATATTTGGAAGCTTTCCATATTAAGCAAACATCTTCCATAATTGTATAGTTTCCAAATTTAATCTCCATTCCAAAAACAACCCCATGGGGTTCGGCCAAGCACCATGGCCGATGTAACGCCCTCCCTTTTCACCGAAATCTCAGAGTCTATTTTTTTTTTTTTTTAAATAAAAGTGACAAAGGGCGCGAACGTCACGACGCGAGTTAAGTCCGAGCTTCTAAAGCCCGGCCCTTAACTGGCCAGCCCTACGTGTGAGTGAAACGAAGTCCACAGAGAACTGTTCACACGTAGAAGTAAGCATCGGGGAACATTTAAACCAAGTGCGGAAAATTATAATAGAGACTAACCTACAAATTCTTAGATAGCAGGGAAGTTACATTCATTCAATCACCAAACCTCCTCAAAATCATAATGTCCAAAGTAAAATCCCAAAACATAGCAAGTAATCTAATTTATTACATTCCGACAAACTAAGCTACTCAAATTACATTTTTCCAAAATAAAGTAAGTAAACTAAGCCGCTCGATTTCCCAAGCTCCTAAGCTTGGCTCCCGTCTTGTCCCTCATTTCCACATTCTCCCGCGCCATTAGTTAGGGTAGAAGTAGGGCGTTAGACAACGCGCCCAGTAGGACTCCGAGTAGGGCTAACACATGGATTAGTGATAACAAAGTATATAGATAATATTATAACGAAAAACCACAAAATGAATGCTATGCCATGGGTGTCTGTGTTATGAATCCCACCCATCATCCATACCATCATGCTGTCATATCCCCCTTGACGGCAAACCTCGTCAAGACATAAAACAATCACAAATCATCCCCCTGGACGGCAAAACCTCGTCCAGATATAAACAATCACAAATCATCCCCCTGGACGGCAAAACTTCGTCCAGATATAAACAATCACAAATCATCCCCCTGGACGGCAAAACCTCGTCCAGATATAAACAATCACAAATCATCTCCCTGGACGGCAAAACCTCGTCCAGATATAAACAATCACAAATCATCCCCCTGGACGGCAAAACCTCGTCCAGATATAAACTATCACAAATTATCCCCCTGGACGGTAAAACCTCGTCCAGATGTAAACAATCACAAATTATCCCCCTTGACGGCAATGCCTCGTCAAGATATAAACAGTCACACATCATCCCCCTTGATGGAAGATCCATCATCAAGGTATCATAATTACATACAACATCCCTGATAAATCAACCAGATCAAAATATCCCCATGTCTATTTATCGGTCGCGCCGACGGAGCATGGACTCCGGTTTCATTTCATCCTTCTCCTGTCATATCCCTCCCATGTCATGCATGAGATGTAGATGCCATATTCCATGTAATAAATATGATAGTACAAACCATGGCATTAAAAATATCATCAATAAAACATATGATTTGATTACCACAAATAGGTCAAGCAAAACATTAATATTCACATCATAGTCTTAAAACCCATCTTAAAACAATCATATGCTTACTAAAATAAATCCAGGAAAAAAAACCCATACATAACACATAATCTAAGGCTTACAAAAAGGTAGGAATCCTACCGAATACCGACTAGCGTCCTTTCTCACTTCCGTCTGATAATCCGGTCGCCGATCACGCACCGCTTGCGATGTCCAGTACCTTATTATACATATCAATTAGTCCATGTTTTTAACCTTTTAAGTCCATTAATCATACCTTAGTGGGGTTCGGACATACACCATGGCCGAACCTCACTAACTAGGTTTTGTGGGTCCCATTTAATCTATCAACTATTTTAATCACATAAGTCTAAAAATCAGCCCCCTAGGCTTTATTTAACCTTACATAAGTTTGTTACTTAGAGCCCGTAAGTCCATGGTCATCTCTCATGGGGTTCTTCATTTTGGCCATTAATTACGGTTTTGCCACTACCTTTTCTCCATGGTTAATCACTCATTCATCCATGCCTAATTAAGTCCATAATTGACCATTCATGACCCATCAATCATGACATAAAAATTATTAAAACTAGCCATTTACTTAATCTAATCCCCATTAATTAATCCATATGCATACACCTTAATATTAGTCCATAATTGTTTCACAAAATGGGTCCATTGATGTCTCATTAACTATAACATAACAATACTAGAAAATCAGCCATTTAAATACTCTAACCCTCATTCATTTCTCACATACAGAATACCAAATTTAATCCATAAGTTTACCCACCAATGGGTCATGGGTTCATCATTCATTGATGACATTTAAGACCATAAAAAAAAAAACATTTACCTTCATCCATGGATTCCCTCATTTAAAAACCCCTTTTAATATTACCATTATTCTTTCATTCAAAACCTTCAAAATCATTAACCCCTTTGATCAACATTATGTTCATCACTTTGAGTTCATCAACATTACCAACCTTCCCCATTGAAATCACTTAACCACCTTCCATGCTTTTCTTCACTAATATCCCTTTAAAACTTACAAACACTTGACCCTTTTTAAGCCTCCAATACATTAACACCTTACTCCACATTTTCTATCCTTTTAAACCCATTTAAAAACCACCATTACACTACCATAGGATTTAAAAACATTCCATCCCTAAAATCTCTCTATGGTTTTATTTTTAAAACATTATTTCCCACACTTAAAAATCCATTTTTAAACTATCCCATTCTCAACCATTCCTCCCTATTTTTACACCCTTCAAATTTACAACCACATAACCCTAAAAAATCATTAATTATCCTCCATAGCTTCCATTCTTTAAAACCCTCATAAATCACCTAATCACCTACCATTTCATCACCATAGGGTTCGGCCATGGTGGTTCATGATCCATCATTTTGGTACATTTTCTTGAGTCCATTAATGACTCATTTAGTCATGCCATACTTCCCATTCTTTTCATGGTTTCTAAAACACCTAATTCATCAAAGTTTCCCCATGCCTTTTAAGGCTGCCAACACCATTCACACCTCCCATGCATTTCCTCATTTAAGCCCCTTTAAAAATTTCCTACATTTAATCACTAGAAACCCTAATAATCCTAATCATTCCTTCCATGAATTTCTTCATTTAACAACCCTTTACAAATCACCATATTTAATCATTAGCACCTTAAAAAAAAAAACATAAACCATCTTTCCATGATTTTCATTCAAGATCCCTTTAAAAAGAACTACCACATTTTATCAATAAACACTTACAAACCCTAAATCATCCTCCATTCTTTTTCCTCATTAAAACTCTTTAACTTCACTAACATTTATTCATTAACATCTTAAAATCATAAATCCCCCTTCCATGGTTTTGATCTTAAAAACCCCATTTAAGCTTAATTACTCACCATAATTCCTTCCAAAAATCACACACATTTCATGCTTAAATAAATTTCATTACATAATGTCCTTAATGTATTTATTTTTCCTTAACCTAATTCATCCACTTTTCCATCCTTCCATTTGATGGATTTGAGATCCAAGGCCTATGATTATTTGGTCACCATCAAATTTAACAAGAATGGATCCCAAAACTTAAACCCTAAAAATCCAAATCTCTTGTTTAGGAATTACTTACAATCCGACGCCTCCTCCGACTTTCGTCACTCCCGTTGGCTTCCTTGGCCTCCTTTCTTCTTCCTCTTCTTGTTTGATCGGCTAAGATGCTTGATCAATGGTGACAACCTCCAAGCTTGGGTTTGGCCATAGTAGGGTTTGATTTGAGAGAGAGATGGGAGAGGATGGAGATGAGGAAAGAAGATAGTAGACCTTGATGTGGTGGCTTATCCTTGCACTTCCCTCTCTTTTCTTCTCTTCTTCTTCCAAGTTTTCTTCTTCTTTCTCTTGGTTTTTCTTCTTCTTCCTTCCTTGGGTGAGGGACGGTTTTGAGATGGAACAAGAGGGAGAACGTGTAATGAAAGAGGGGTTGGAGAATGAGATGAGAGTTATCTCATTTGGTTGAGTAATTAACTCCTCCACCTACCACACAAGATATTTTTCATGCTTTTTGACCCAACCAACACTAGCCAACGTTTTTTCATGTTTGAAATGGATTGTTTGGTCTTCCCATTTGACCATTTGACCTTTCTTTTAACTTAGCTTAATTAACTAATTAATTAATGGAATCGTTAGGTTAAGTTAATTAATTCCCACTTTAACTTAATCCCATCTACTTAAATTTTCCTTCATACATACACCCATGGTTGACCAATTCAACCATGGTGGCCGGCCCCACCAATCTCTGGGTCCACTCGCCACCTCACTTAGTGAGGTGGAGGTGGGCCCCATTCGGCCAAGTCACTTAGGTCCAATTAACATTTACTTAGATGATTTAATTTCCAATTCAATCCATTCCTCTTATTGGATCACCATTGGGCCCATGGCCCAATTACATTTTCCTCCCACCCATTTACCTTAGGGCTTACACCAACTTGATCCATTAGGTCCCAAGTGGGTATTGGGCCCAATTTGACCATCCTTGGCCCAATTGACCATCATTGACCCCTTAAATGAATTTAAATCCAATCCAAAGTCTATTGGGCCATACTTTGTCCTTTGTCCAAATTTTGGCCCATTTGCCATTTATTCCATCAATTTTCCCAATTTCCATCATTAAAATAAATAATATCCACCTATATATTAATTTACAAATTCCGGGCCATTACAGCCGAACCCTATGGTTCATGACCTTCATCAATGGTTTAGATCCATTTAAAATCAAACACTAATCCATTAAAATATTTGGTGCAGTTCAGCCATACATCATGGCCGAACCGCGCCCCTTCTTTTCATTACTATGGATCCAATCAATTTAGCCATATAGAAATCATGGTTCGGCCATGCCATGGCCGACCCACATCCCTATTCAAATCTCTCTTTAAAATTATCACAACTCTCCCATGGTTTTTCATCATTCAAATTTATAAATCTAAACCATACACTCCCATGGTTTTTATCATTCAAACCATCATGAAATCACTATGTCTTTCCATGATCTAAAATCTAAGAACATAAGCCCAAGAAATAAATCAAATCTCTCCATGGTTTCCAATCTTCCAAAACCAACAAATAATTCAAATGTTTCCATGCATGGCCGAACCCTATGGTTCTTTCTCCCCATTTAAGATCATCAAATCATCTCCAATCTTTCTCCATACTTCTTCCATGGGGTTCGGCCAAACACCATGGCCGAACCCTATGGTTCTTTGGTTTCATAAAAAATTATTCAATCAATTAGATACTAACATTTTCCGATTCCGGACTCTTCTAATTTTTCTCCTTTCTTCTTAATTTTTCTCCAACCAAGAACACCTTCTTGTTGCTGCCTTTTCTTCTTCTCCTTGCTCTTGATCTTGGCGAGAATGACAATTGGGAGAAAGGAAATAAAATTCAGCTAAGGTGGTAAAACCGTGTGCCCCTAGTCCTTCTCTCTTTTTATAGTCTTTCCTTGATCCAAATTTAGAAAAATGCTTAAGATAGCCAACCCCTTAGGCCATGCGCCCCTTGTCTTTCCCTTTTAATATTTACCCCACACGGCTAAGACTTATTTAGCCCATGCCGTGTGCACCTTTCCTTGTTCATGTGATGGCCGACCTCCCTTGCTCAATTTAGCAATTGCTTGTTTAACTTAGAATATGTCTAAGATAACCCATGTCCATTGCCTTGTACATTTCTTTTTAATTAGTTTAAGATTATTTGCATACCCTATTTAAAATATCCATGTACATAATGTAGATATTCATTATCTAAAATTCGGCCATGCATAATCTTTCTTTGATTTTGAACATCTCCTTGGATATTCAAATCCAATAATCGGCCATGCACCATTTCTTTTATTTTTGATAAAACCAATGCCACAATTTAATTGGGTCCTAATTGGGTCATGGCCCAATTCCTTATACACATAAGATCCAATCTTAAGTTCATAATTAAAAATGGATAATTTTCATATCAAATAACAAATTGAAAATCTGGGGTATTACAGTCAAAGGTGAATTAAGGAGGATCAAAGTGAATTGAGTTGAATTAATTGATTAAAATCACCTAAGTTAATTTTGAATAAATCAAGGTGGCATAGTCAAGTGGGACCCAACTCCACCTCATCAAGTGAGGTGGCGTGTGGGCTGAGGTATTGGTGGGACCGGCCACCATGGTTGACTTGGTCAACCATGGGTGAATTCATGGTTGAATTAAAGATAAATAAGTGGAATTAAATTATTTAATTGAATGACCTAAGTTAGATATAAATTTAAATGATTGAGTTGGGAAATGAGTTGCATTACATGGAGTGAATTAAATGGGGGTGAGTCACCTAGATAATGGAGTGAGTCAAGAGGATTTTTCCATCTCATTTCCACTCAAAATCGTTGGGAAGTGTGGTGTGCCAAGTGGAAGGCATGCTCCCCCCTTGGCTAAACCAAAAGCTTAGGTGGAGAGCATGCATTGGCCAAAAGTGAGGTGGTGGTTCCACCTCACCCAAACCACCAAACCACCCCATGGAAAGCACACCAAAACCGTTGGCCATGGAGGGGTTGGGTGTGCCATGTGGAGGGCATGCACCCTCCATGGCTAGACAAGATCCTTAAGTTGGGGGCATGCTAGGGCATGCATTGGCCCAAAGTGAGGTGGTGGTTCCACCTCATCCCAACCACCACCACCAAGGGATAAAGGCCAACCAAAAACATTGGGAAGAGAGGGGTGATGGCCATGTGGAGGCCATGCACCCATTGGTTTGGTCAATGGGCTCATGGGGAAGACTCCACCTTGATGAGGGTGGAGTCTAACCCAAGCAACACAAAGCAAGATGGGAAAAACTAGGGTTCCATCTCATTTCTCATCTCACTCTCTCCCTCTCTCCCTCCCTCTCCTATCCGACCCTCTCTCATCCAAGACAAAGAAAACACTTAGAGAAAGAAGAACAAGACTTAGAGAAAAGATTGGATCCCAAGCTTGGCCGACCACCCTCTCAAGACCAAGGACTTAGAATATTTTCCATTGTCTCCTCCTCTCCCTCTCTCAAACCACACCCATCTTGGCCGAACCAACTCTTGAAGATTTTATCATGATCAAGCTCACACATTGGCCGAAGATCAAGGAGAAAAGGAAGAAGGAAGGCTAAGGATCAAGAAGGAGCAAAGGAAACTGGAGGAGCCACGGGATCGGTAAGTTGTACTCAATAAGATTTTTATTTTTAAGGAGTTAAAGGAAACCATGAAATCCCATTTTCTTGGATTAAATGGTGGCCAAAATTTATGGGCCATGGATCTAAAATCCATCCAAGAAATGGGATGGGAAATGGACAAACCCTAATGGGTAAGATAGAATATGAATAATGAAATACTAAGGACACATATATGGGTTATGTATGCATGCATGGCAAAAATGGATTAAGGATCAATGGCCGAACCCTAATTGTTATGGATACATGGAAAGGACCTCATGTATGTCAAGAATAAGATATATGATCTAAGATCATGGTTTGGCCTTTGCATAGCCAAACCCTAGGGTTTCTTGTATGAGAACCATCAAGGAATATAAACATGGTTATATGTTGTTTTTTTTTTTTAAAGAAAATGATGGACCATAGGGTTCGGCCATGTTGTATGGCCGAACACAATGGAAGGATATTAAGTGATTCTTAATGGGTTTAAAGAATGGAAACCATGGAATGGGGTTACTGATTTTAAAAGGTTTTGAATGAATGAATGTTAGTGATTTTTAAAGGGGTTTTAAATGAGGGAAACCATGGAGAAATGTTGATGATTATTTATGATCTCAAATGTTGCAAATAATGATGAACCATGGACCATGGGTTCCGCCATGTTGTATGGCCGAACCCCATGGAGGGTGATTGGTGAACTTAGAGGTATTTGGACCATGGTCATGATGAGGGAATGTTGGTAACTTTAATGGATTTTAAATGTAGTTAAAGATGATCTAAATGTATGATTAAACCCCCCCCCTGGAGGGACTTGGGTTGAGGATCTAAAATGTTGTAAAGGATCTAAGAAAGAGGAGGAAATGACATCATGGGTTCGGCCATAGTGTATGGCCGAACCCCATGACCATTGTATGAACCCTTTTTATGAGTTAAGTATGGATCTATGCATGTTTAAAATGAATGGGTTTTAAGTTAAGGGAATGGATATTTATGATGGTTTTTATGTCATGATTAATGAATCATGTATGGATCCATGTTTATGGATCAGTTATGGACCTAAGTATGTGTAAGAAAAAGGAGTGTTTAGCCATAGAAAGAATGATGGCTAAAGATGGAAAAATGGTGAACATGAAGGGACCATGGGTTTGGCCATGGTGTATGGCCGAACCCCACGGGGAGTGTTTTTGGAACTTATGGTTTTATTAATGGTAAATGATGAATTTATGTGTACTTGGATTACTAAATCAAAGGATGGCTGATCTTGGACCCACATTTGATGAAAATGATAAGGATTGAAAAGGGACCCAAAAACCAAGTGGGTAAGGTTCGGCCATGTTGTATGGCCGAACCCCACTAAGGCATGAATGATGGACTTAGGCATGGTTAAAACATTGGGCTGATTTATTGATGTGTAATAAGGTAACGGGATCTTGCAAACGGTGCGCGATCGGTGATCGATCTTTGGACGGGAAACACAAGGACAATATTAGTTGGTCATTGGTAGGATTCCTACCTCATTGAAACCATGGATTATGTGTATATGTGAATGTTTTACTTGAATTATTTTGGTATCAAATTATATATCTTAATGATGGGATTTTGAATGCTATGGTGTTTACTATTATTACATAGCATGTTGCACTTGCACCTCATGCATGGCATGGGAGGGATACTATGGAGTTGTGATGCCTTGATGAGGATTTTCCATCAAGAGGAATATATGATTGAAATGTAACCGGGGTCCACGCTCTGTCGGGGCGACCGATAAACAAACGTGGGGATACCTTGATGTGCATTATCCATCAAGAAGGGTACTATGTATTTGTGATACCTTGATGAAGCTTTTCCATCAAGAGGGATACTATGTGTTTGTGATACCTTGATGAGGCTTTTCCATCAAGAGGGATACCATGTGATTGTAATACCTTGATGAGGCTTTTCCAACAAGAGGGACATTATGTGATTGTGGTTGTAACAGGGGTCCACGCTCCGTCGGGGCGACCGATAAACAAACGTGAGGATACCTTGATGAGGGTTTTCCATCAAGAGGAATATTATGTAATGATGATATAGATGATGGGTGGGACTCATGGCATATGACACCCATGGCATGGCATTGATTGCATGGTTTTGATATACTTATATCTATGTGTTTTGTTTATACTAATCCATGTGTTGGCCCTACTCGGAGTACCTACTGGGCACGTTGTCTAACGCCCTACTTCCACCTTAGATGATGATGCAGGAAATGGAGGAAGTGAAGGACGTGACCGGAGTCAAGCATAGGAGCTTGGAGGAGCTAGTTTATTTATTTAAGTTTCATTTATGGATATGTAATTTGAGTAGCTAGCTCGTTGGACTGTAATAATTTAGACTACTTGCTATGGTTTGGACTTTACTTTTTGGACATTCCAAGTTAGGGTATTTATTAATTAAGTGATGTACTTCCTTACTATTTAATAATTGGTAGGATAGAGTCTATTATAATTCCGTATTAAGTTGACATTCCGCAAGTTTACTTTCTACGTGTGAACTGTTCTCGTGGACTTAGTTCCACGCACACGTAGGGTTGACCAGTTAAGGGCCGGGCTTTGGAAGCTCGTATTTTGCTCGCGTCGTGACATCCTACTCTCTTGTCACTCTTTATTTCAAAAAAAAAAATTATACTTTGATTTTCGGCGAGTGAAAAAGGGCTTGGCGTTACAGTTGGTATCAGAACGAAACCGTAAGAATGAATCTTTCGAAGTAAGATTAAGACGGTTTCATGTCTCACTGACAGATAAGAATCCCAACTAACCGACTCTTAGGAGTCCGCTGCACGGGGGCCAGATTAATTTACTTCGTTACACTCAGACTGAAGCATTCAATCTGAGAGCAACATTTGACGAAAAGGAATGATAGCAAGGGAAGGATAGTCACTATAAGTTGGATTTATCAAACATAGCAAGATAGGACATATTTCCTCGAAAATGAGAACCATAAATGTTTTTCCCCCAAGCTAAGGAACAACACTTGATAGGTAGGAAAATTTCCCCGAAAATGAGAAACATCCGGATTTCCCCAAATTGAGAAACAGTGATGGATTTATCAAACATAGCAAAATAGGAAATATATCCCCGATTTCCCCAAATTGAGAAACATTGATGGATTTATCAAACATAGAAAAATTGGAAATATATCCCCGATTTCCCCAAATTGAGAAACAGTGATGGATTTAGCAAAACGTAGCAAAATAGGAGATATTTCCCCGTTTTCCCCAAATTGAGGAATGATACTTGATACTTTTTAAGGTTTTTCCCCGAAAACAAGAAAACATCAGGATTTCCCCAATTTGAGAAATGCTACATGATACTTGGGAAGTTTTCCCCAAAAATAAGGGTGCTTATTTGGCAATTTCCCCAAACAAGAAACATTAGGTGATACATAGGAAAATTCCCCAAACAAGAGACATTATGTGATACATGGGAAGTTTTCCCCAAAAATATAAGAGTGCTTATTTGGCACTTTTCTCTAAAATACGTAAACACAAAACTTTACGAAGAAACTAAGTCGACGATGTTTCAATGACTTAGGAAAATGCCTCCGAAGAGAAGAACCCGACAAAACCCATGTGTGGAGGAAGAGGTACAACCACCTCATCAGGTGGAAGCACAGAATAGCGTGAACATTCCTGTGGTACCTCCCGAGCTACAAAACTTAGTGCAAGCTATAGTCACTTCCGTTTTACAGCAACTCTTGAACGGAAATGGAGACACAACCTCCAATGAAACACAGGACTGAAGAGGTCAGGGTGGGGGAAATACTTTTTGCCCTCACAAGAGATTCAAACCCAACTTTGGGAGACCTTTAGCCTCTACTAGAGGTCTCTGTTTCCAATGTGGTCAGCAGGGCCATTTCAAAAGAGAGTGTCCTCAGAAATATAAATATTCGCACTTCAGGGGTTCTTTCCGTTGTCCAGCTCGATCAGCCCAGTCACAAGGACCTAGAGCACATGACTCGACAGGACGGGCACCTACTCCGACAGGATCTGGACAGCTGAATACTTTGGTTTCTCCACCAGAGACAGTGGATCATTCTGTGATTCAAGGTATGGTAGTAGTTTTTAGTTCATATGCTTATGCGTTATTTAATTTGGGAGCATTCCACTCTCTTATATCTACTGCCTTCGCGTATGTTACTAGCACTTTAGTACAACAAATGTCCACTGCACTTACTATATTATCCCCTATTGGTAGACGATGACGACAATTGGTGGGTATATCGGTCCCACAATAGATGCAGCGGTCCTATGGTAAAAATGAAGGGGCTACGGATAAATATTATCTTCCCATGGTTGGGGGGTCACTATTTATTTCAAAAAAAAAATTATACTCTGATTTTGGGGGAGTGAAAAAGGACGGGGCGTTACATTATCACATGCATCTGTGGCATGTTTGATCAGGACAGAATGGGAGATGTTGAATACCATTCGAGAGTTTAAACTTTACCTCAATAACCATGGGACTATTTACAATATGATCATACGGTCCAACATGGTTACCAAGATTGAACAGGAACAACGGATAGACCCGGAGGTGGAGGAGACTTGGGCCAAGATGTTTACTGGTGAAGTCATACCGGAATGGGAGTTACGACCAGGACATGGTCTTTTATTTCGAGGAAGGATTTATGTACCTGAGAGCTGCAGAAAAGAGTTATTGGTTGAGGCACATCAGACCAAACTCTCTATCGATCCGGGAAGCACTAAGATGTATCACGACCTGAAGAGATATTACTGGTGGCACGGACTCAAAAGAGAATTTGTTGCTCATTGCTTAACGTGTCAGCAGGTTAAGACGGAACATCAAAAACCACCAGGGTTACTCAAACCCTTACTCGTGCCAGAATGGAAATGGGAGCACATCTCCATGGATTTTGTGACAGGGTTGCCAAGGTCATCAAAGGGCAACGATGCGATATGGGTTGTTGTAGACCGACTGACCAAGTCTGCACATTTCATTCCTATTAAGATGACAGACTCATCTAAGACTTTGGGTCGGCGGTATATTAGAGATATCATCAGATTGCATGGTATACCTCGGACTATTGTATCTGACAGAGATGGTCGATTCACAAGCAGAGTATGCAGAGCATGCAGTCGGCAATGGGAACAGATCTACTGATTAGTACGGCATTTCATCCACAGACTGATGGACAGTCTAAGAGGACAATACAGGCACTAGAGGATATGCTGAGAGCATGTATGCTAGATTTCAAGGGTGGATGGGAGGATCACTTGCCGTTGATAGAATTCTCGTACAACAACAGTTACCAGGCAAGCCTCCAGATGGCACAATTGAGGCATTATATGGTAGACCATGTAGGTCACCAGTGTGCTGGACAGAGGCCGGTGAGCCTGCACTAATTGGACTAAGTTAGTTGCAGAGACTACAGCGCAGATACAGTTGATACGGCAGCGCCTATTGAGTGTACAGAGTCGTCAGAAGAGCTATGCTGACAAAAGGAGGTGTAACGCCCTCCCTTTTCACTCTAATAATCAGAGTTTATTTTTTTTTTTAATAACAATAAACAAGTGATTGGGGCGGAGTGTCACGATGCGAGTTAAGTTCAGACTTCTAAAATCCGACCCTTAACTGGCCAAGCCCATGTGCGTATGGACTAAGTCCATAAGAACTGATCCACACATGGTACAATGAACTTGCGGAATTTACTTAGTCTAACTGATGGTTATAATAGATCCTAATACTACTCCATTTTCCATTTCTAGATAGCAAATCATATAGACATTATCTCCAAAATTACTAGCATAGCCTTAAACTAAACATTCATACCAAACCATCCAAACCATAGTTAACTACATTATTACATGCCAATAACATCTAACTATCAAATTACATTGTCCAAATAACTTAAATAAAAAGTCCATAATTTCAAGTCCATTCAAAGCCCAAGAGCCTATGCTTGGTTTTCATCACGATCCTCATTCTTCCCCTTTCCTGCGTCATCCACTATGGATAGAGATAGGGCGTTAGATCAACGCGTCCAGTAGTGTTTCCGATTAGGGCTACCACAAGGTTAGTAGAACAACATGCAAATAATATAATAATACATGTTCATCAAAACCTCATAAAAAAACAATGCTATGTATGTTATGCTCATGTAATGAGTCCCGCCCATCACAATTACACATAGCCTCCTCTTGACGGGATTCTCATCGTCAAGGTACCCCACAGTGGTCTTTCGGACTCCTCGACGGAGTGTGGCCTCCGGATTCCTTTTGATGGGATTCTCATCATCAAGGTACCCCACAGTGGTCTTTCGGACGCCCCGACGGAGTGTGGCCTCTGGTTTCCATAATCACCACCCCATGCCATGCATGAGATGTCCATGATGTCATGCCATTTGTAAATACATATTACCATACAAAACTACTTTGAAACATGATAACTTAGCACATAACTCATCAAAATTAATATAAAACATCACATATATGTGTGGGGTTACAAGAAGGTAGGAAACCTACTCAATGTTTACTTAGTTTGACCCTTCTTTTGAACCGTCACCCGTTTAAGACTGGTACACCGTTCAAGCAATCCCGATACCTTATTTACATAGCAGCAAGTCAAGATACAAGTCAAGATACTGATCATGTGATATCCATTTACATCTAAGTCCCAAAAACCACCTTGAGGGGTTCGGCCATACCCCATGGCCGAACCTCACCCATTTGACCTTTGGTCTTTTTTTTTCATTTAACCCAAAAGCATCCAAATAACCAAATCCTCCAAATGAACCTTGGTAGGGTTCGGCCATACAACATGGCCAAACCTTACCACTTTGGTTTTGGCCCATATATCCAATCCTATGATCATTTCATCTTTGCTCATTTCATCCATAATTACCATTATGCCATTTAGACTAACCTTTGGTTTAATTTTCCTTAACACCAATAACCATAACTAATCCACCTTGGTGGGGTTCGGCCATACAACATGGCCGAACCCCACCATCTTAATTTGGTCCTTTTAAATCATTCTTACATACATCTTCAATCACATTGATAGTTATACACTAAGGCTACCAATGACCACTAGTGGGGTTCGGCCATCCTTCATGGCTGAACCTCACCAAATTGGTTTTTATTCCTCTTTCCATCATCCATGATGGCTGATTATTTACTTATACTAAATCCATAGATAGACATATATAATTCTAAAATCAAAAGCATATCATAGTCCATAATTTCCAACCATGTTCTTGCTCTAACTAACCCATAAAAACAGTCCATGGGGTTCGGCCATACGCTTAGCCAAACCCTATGGTTTCCTTGATGTAAACCCTCCAATATTTGTCCATGGTTTTGATCAGTAAATTAACCATAGCATCAACTTGATTCAACCATGCCATAGCCGCTCCAAAACAGTAAACTTATCTCCATTTAAAAAGCCCTTTAAACCTTCAAACATGGTATGGTTTTTATATATCAAAAACCATAAAAATTACCAAATCTTTTCATGGGGTTCGGCCATCCCAAGTGGCCGAACCCTATGGTCCATGTTTTACCATTTTTAGACAGCATAATCCTTGATCTAAACCTTTGGTAAATTCAGCCATGTAATGGCCGGATCATAATCCTTAATCCATTTTATTCAACAAAGGTTATGATGCACTTACCAATACCGCGACTCCTTCAGTTCTTTGACTCCTTCCTTGGTCCTTTACTTTCCTAGCCTCTCCTTCTTTCTTCTTGTTCTTTTGGCCGAGACTAACCTTGCTGCAACCTCCTCGGAATACTTCAGCCAAGGTATAGATTTGAGAGACAAAGAGGGATAGAAATTTGGTCTTAAACCTTGGTGCCAAACTCCTTTGCTCTATGTGTACTTTGTAACGCCCGCCCCTTTTCACCATAAATCAGAGTTTAAATTTTTTTTTTTTTTAAAGTGACAAAGGGCGCGGACGTCACGACGCGAGTTAAGTCCGAGCTTCTAAAGCCCGGCCCTTAACTGGCCAACCCTACGCGTGCGTGGAGCCAAGTCCACGAGTACGGTTCACGCGTAGATGTAAGCTCAAGGAATATTACTTCTCAGTGCAGAATTAACAAAAAGGACTATCCTACAGATTTGAGATAGCAAGAAAGATAACATTCATTTAAATTTCTATAATACCTCAAAACCATAATGTCCATAATAAAATCCCAAAACATAACCAGTAATCTAATTTATTACATTCCAACAAGCTAAGTTACTCAAATTACATTTTTCCAACATAAACTTAAACAACATAATGAATCTGCCTTCCCAAGCTACTAAGCATGACTCCCGTCCCGTCCTCCCGTTTCGCCACCTCCTGTGTCATCAGCTAGGGTAGAAGTAGGGCGTTAAAACACGCGCCCAGTAGGACTCCGAGTAGGGCTAGCACATGGATTAGTAATAACAAAGCATATAGAAGATATTATCTCAACATTATGCCATTTGGTACAATGTAATGCAATGGGTGTTTTATGTCATGAATCCCACCCATCAATCTCATCCTCAACTCTACAATGTCCCTTTTTCCAACCATCCATAGTATTCCAAATAGAATCCATACCATCATCGTACCATAACCCTCTTGATGCAAAAGCCTCATCAAGATGCGATCCACACTAGGCATCCCCCCTTGATGGAAGAACCATCATCAAGGTACAATAATAAATACAACATCCCCCTTGATGGAAAAACATCATCAAGGTATCATAATACATATGTGAAATGTCCCCATGCTATTTATCGGTCGCGCCGACGGAGCATGGACTCCGGTTTCATTTCATCATTTCCTTGTCATATCCCTCCCATGCCATGCATGAGATGTAGATGCCATGTGCCATGTAAATATATGTAGTTCAATAGTAACACAAAAACCCATCTTAAAACAATTACTTGATTATCAAATAAATCAAAGGGAAAAACATCCCATAATATTTAACCCAAAATGCATCTTAAGACATTCACATGATTTCCAAAATAATTTAAAGGAAAACATCACAAGATACATAATCCAAAACTCATCTTAAAGGCAACCACATGCTTTCCAAAATAAATTAAAGAAAACATCACCCAATCCATGGCTTACAAAAATGTAGGAATCCTACCTAATACCGACTTGCGTCCTTTTACATTTTTCCGCTCGAAAAACTCGGTCGCCGATCGCGCACCGCCTGCGATGTCCAGTACCTTGTTACACACTAATCATTAGTCCATGTTTCAACCATTTATAAGCCCTTATGAAAAACCGGTCACCATTTAGGTTTTGTGGGTCCCACCTAATCCATTATATATTTTTAAGTACATATGTCTAAAATCAGCCACCCTAGGCTTTATTAACCACTTATAAGGTTATCACATTAGATCCCCTCATTCCATGATCAATCTCCATGGAATTCTTGAACTTGGCATTTAATTACGGTTTTGCCACTACCTCATTTTCCATGGTTAATCACCCATTTATCCATGCATGATTAAGTCCAAAATTGATCTTTAAACTTAGATCCCTAACTTAGGTTCATTTATGACCCATTGAACCATGTCATAACATCATTAAAATTAGTCTTTTTATTAATTTCACCATTATTCATTTAAACCCATCCATAACCCCATACTTAACCCTTTAAATGGTTCACCAATGGCCATGGGTTCAAAATACCTAATTCATCAACTCTTCCCATGGGATTTACCTCATGTATTTAACTTCAATGAGTCCATTACTCATTCATTTCCTTTGGAGACCACACACACACACCATTCATCATCCAATTTAACCCACCAAAATGGATCACAATTGGGCCATGGGTTCGGCCATACACCATGGCCGAACCCATGGTGTCCTTTCCCCATTTTTCTTGGGTCCATTGTTACACATTTGGGTTTATCACAAATCCCTCCATGAAGGGTTTAATTCATACACTTAAAACCATCATCCTTAGCTACATTAGAGTCCATTACAAATATCAATGCTAAAACCATTTTCGGGTCCATCAACACCACCAACATTCCCATTTACTTTCCATTATTCACAACCCTTCATTCCACCATTTGATCACCATAGGGTTCAAGGTTCACTTCATCCATGCCTTTCAAGGCTATACACCTCTTTGCATTTTCATCATAACACCATTTTAAAACTTTCCCACATTCATTCATTTACTAAAATTCATTAGTTAAAAATCCTCATTGCCTTCCATTTTTCAAACCCTAATAAATCATACATTACTTACCATGGGGTTTGGCCATGTTACATGGCCGAACCCTATGGTCCTTGACTCAAAAAAAATTGCATATACCTCTATGTTTGATCACATTAAGCATGTACTATCCTTAGTCCCTTTTATTTTTTTCTTAACCCTAATTTTTCTCCATTAGGGTTTTACCCACTTTCTATTCCTTAAACCCTAACTAATTAAACCAAACACCTAATCACCCAATTCCATGCTCAATTTAATAAATTACACAATGCACATACTACATTTACTTATTTATTTTCCCTAACCCTAATTCATCCATTTAGGGTTTTCTCCATCTTCCACCCTCTCATTTGATGGGTTTAACATCCATGGCATAAATTTATGTAACCACCATTAAATTCTACAAAAATAATTTCCAAATCTTAAACCCTAAAAATCCAAAATTTCTTGTTTAAGAAATACTCACAATCCGTCGTCTCCTCCGACTTCCGCCGCTCCCGTCGGTTTCCTTAGCCTCCTCTCTCCTTCCTCTTGATCTTTGATAGGTCAAAATCTTTGATCAAGGGTGGCAACTCCCAACCTTAAAATCAGCCATGTTAGGTTTGAATTTGAGAGATGAAAAGAGGAAAAGATGATGAGAGGAAGATGATGACCTTAATCTTAGAGTGAACTCCCTCCAAATCCCATTTTTTTTTTCTTCTCTCCTTGAGCTCCTTCTCTTTTTTTTTTTCTCCTTCACTTGGACATGGGACGGCAATGGAGGATGAGAATGGAGTGAAAATGAAGAGAGGATAAAAAAATGGAAAAGAAACTCAAGACTTATCCCCATTTTTCTTTACATTAATGATCTCACCCACCCTAAGATATTCTTTAGATATTTTATTTGCTTTATGGTGGTGGTTATCTAAACCACCACCAAGCCCCAACGTGTGTAAATTTTGAGTTTGAGATGAGGTGAGTCTTCACCTCATGGCCCCACTTTGACCACTCTTAACTACCATTTTAAATAATTTAATTAATTAGATAATTAACTTAGGTTAATCCATTGGTACTTAGCCTAAGTCCATTACTCCACCCATGGTTGACCAAATCAACCATGGTGGCCGGCCCCACCAAACCTTGGCCCACACGCCACCTCACTTGATGAGGTGGAGGTGGGTCCCACTTGGCCACATCACCATTGTTTAATTCCAAATAACTTAGGTGATTTAAAATCATTGAATTCACTCTAAGTGGATTACCATTGGGCCCATGGCCCAATTACATTTCCCACTAGCCCATTTACCTTAGAGCTTAACCATCTTGACCCATTGGGTCCCAAATGGGTATTTGACTCAATTTGACCATTCTTGACCCATTTAAATAAATTTAAATCCAAACCATAGTCTATTGGGCCACACTTGGGCCTTTATCCAAATTTTGGCCCATTTACCATTTACTCCACCAATTTTCCAATTTTCATCCTTAAAATAAATAATATTCCCATTTATATTAATTTTAAAAATTCCGGGCCCTTACAATACAATCCTCTTTTAAAATTTTCGTCCCGAAAATTCAAGCGAAGTAGAGGTTCAAAACATCGACACAAAGAGTTCCGCAGTACCCTTTGTTCTCTCCCGATCACTCTGATCGGCTTCTCCACACACATCACGTCGCTTTGTACATCGACGTCTTGTACGTTCAACACCTGTGAAGGATCAGGGTTGTATTTCCTCAACATGGACACATGAAACACATCATGTAAAGAGGATAACTGCGGAGGGAGCTCCAACTGATAAGCTACCCCCACCTCAAATTCGAGGAACTTTCTCCTCTTGTCGGCGTAACTCTTCTGTCGGCTTTGTGCAGTGAGCAGATGTTGCCGTATCAATTTAATCTGCGCTGTAATTTCTGCAACCAACTCCGGTCCAATCAGCGCAGGCTCACCAACTTCTGTCCAACACACTGGTGATCTACATGGCCTGCCGTATAAGGCCTCGAACGGAGCCATCTGGAGGCTTGCCTGTTAACTATTATTGTAAGAGAACTCCACCAATGGCAAATGATCCTCCCATTCACCCTTGAAATCTAGTACACATTCTCTCAGCATATCCTCCAATATCTGTATTGTCCTTTCCGACTGTCCATCAGTCTATGGGTGGAATGTTGTGCTGGTCAACACGTCGGTCCCCTAGCCGATTGCACGCTCTGCCATACTCTGTTAGTGAATCGGCCATCTCTGTCGGACACAATATTCCGGGGTATACCATGTAGTCTGATAATATTTCGGATGTACCGTCGACCCATATTGCATCGTTGCCCCTTGATGACCTTAGCAGCCCTGTTACAAAGTCCATGGCTACATGTTCCCATCTCCACTCCGACACTGGTAAGGGTTTGGGTAACCCCAGTGGCTCCTGATGCCCCCACCTTGACCTGCTGACAAGTTAGGCAGCGAGCATAACCTCTGCCACATCTCTCTTGAGTCCATGCCACCCATAGTGCCTCTTAAGATCATGGTATATCTTGGTGCTGTCCGGATGGGTAGAGAGCTTGGCTTGGTGTGCCTCAACCAATAACTCCCTTCTGCAACCCTCAGGTACATATGTCCTACCTCAGAATAAAAGACCTTGTTCCGATAGTAATTCTTATTCCGGTACTACCTCGCCTGCAAAAATCTTGATTCATACCTCCTCCATTTCTGGGTTTATTCGCCGTTCCCGTTTAATTGTGCCAAGTACCTCTTAATTACATCAACACCACTAATATCAACCTATGAGTTTCATTCTTGCAGAATTTACTTTGCCTCGTATTATCTCTTTTCCCCATGAATCCATTTGCGGTTTTATGTAGATTACGTATTCTATTTCACTTTATCTGTTATCAAAACATTTCCCATACGTACTCCTTCAATACGTTCTTTTGTCTACTCTCCGTGTGAGTTAGTCTGCCAATACGAGCCTATGGTCAAGTCCATTGTTGATTCCATTTTAACTAGGTTTCTAGCTTCACCCTCCTGGAACTCCATCGGCCAACTACAGAGTCAGGTGATCAGTCTCACTCGGCAGTCGCCCATAGCTTCCCATTCAAGTTTCACTAGACTGTTAACCTTTCCCTTAGGTCTATCTCTCAAAAGCAATCATACCTTTATTTGTATATAAGTCACTATGTGACTAACCCTTTTTGTTCATAACTACTACAATACCAATACCCGACATCAATCCAAGTCATATAGATACTAATTTCCTACCCTTCTGGATTATTCCACATATTCATAGCTTCCTAACAATAGTGATACATCTAAGCTTACTTAGGTTATGTCATAAAGTACCCATTCACCACTAAAACATTCACAAGTATTACAAATTTCACCAACCACCAAATTCCATCCTACATGCCTACGTTATTAATGGTTACCACATCATACGGTTCATATTCCTTCATTAGCAAGCCACGTAGAATTGAAATTACACACAATCATAGAATAACATAACTCATGTGTAACAAGATCTTTCATCTCCATTCTCATCAAACAATAACTTGAGGTAACATAAGAAATAACACATTAATAAGATCTAGTGATTCAACCTAATTATGATTAGGTTACCCTACCCCATTTACAACATACACCTAGAGATTTTGAAATAACAATCCTACTCATCCAAAGCAAGTCATCCCAATACATTCGAAGACCATCCATGACCATCCATAAATTCCTAAACTTTGGAATTATCCATCAGGCCCACCTGGGTTTCCAACCAAATGCATTAACATATCACGACCTCTTCCTGCATACTACATATTCACAATTCACTGTATTTTATCAACTCATCATCATACACATAGTCTGTAACACATCCTTGTTCCTCAATGACTATTCATTGCATACCACCAATTATCAAAGTAACATCATATAAACTCATTGCAACGATTGATAATTCACAATTTAGTAACATCATAGGGAATCCTCATGCAATCACTAAATAAAATATTTTCATAAGTTCATGGTCCATCATTCATTCATGCTTTTTAAGGCCATAAACCCATTTCAAGGCCTATCATCACTCGTTCATAATCTACACAACACATTGGGAGAATGCAATTGCATTATACATACAAGATTTTCTTTTTCATACAATATATTAGTTTTTGCAAGCTAGACCTTTCACATTCTCCTCATAATATCATCTTCTCACGAGTTTCATGTGGTAAGTTAACCCATGCATTTCGGGCTCTTTCAAGTACATTGTTTATCCAACATCTCTCAAATGGCACTTTGTTCACATGAGAACCTCTTATACCCCTTTACAAAGCGCTTACATCATCACCCATTATATGTCATAACATAATCTCTTCACTTGGTCATGACAAATTATCAAACCCTGGGTTATCACCAATATAAAAGACCATTTCTAAAAGCCATTGTACCATCCCCCAAGTATACCCATTCATCACATTAACAAATACTCCCCACCCTTTTTACTCACATTTACCTTACTCATAAGCATATGCAACATATACCCCACATCAAAAGTTCATGCCTCTTATCCTCATTTGATGCATGCAGTTCATCATTGTACATTTTTTTTTTTTACATACTCTTTCCAATAAAACCAATCTCAGTTTTGGGGAATTTCTTATGTATATCACAATGTATTTTGTTTGGGGAAAGTTGCCAAATAAGTACACTTGTTTTTCCTTTGTTTCTGGGGGGAAACTCTTAATTCCTATTGTCTATTGTTCAAATTGGGAATACCGGGGAAATACATCCTACTTTGCTATGTCTGATAAATCTAGTACTGTTTCATCAATTTGGGGGAAAACCTAGATGTTTTCTCATTTCTGGGGAAGTAAACCCTATCTTGCTATGTTTCAATAAATCTCTCATAGAATGAATCTTTCTTCCCTTGCTATCATTCCTTTCCGTCAATTGTTGTTCTCAGATTAAACACTTCCGTTTGAGTCAATCGAAGTAAATTAACCCGGCCCCCGTGCAGCGGACTCCGAAGAGTCGGTCGGTTGGGATTCTTAGCCGTCAGTGAGACGTGCAACCGTCTTAATCTTACTTCGAGAAATTCATTCTTCCGAATTCGCTCTGATACCAACTGTAACGCCCGCCCCTTTTCACCATAAATCAGAGTTTAAATTTTTTTTTTTTTTAAAGTGACAAAGGGCGCGGACGTCACGACGCGAGTTAAGTCCGAGCTTCTAAAGCCCGGCCCTTAACTGGCCAACCCTACGCGTGCGTGGAGCCAAGTCCACGAGTACGGTTCACGCGTAGATGTAAGCTCAAGGAATATTACTTCTCAGTGCGGAATTAACAAAAAAGACTATCCTACAGATTTGAGATAGCAAGAAAGATAACATTCATTTAAATTTCTATAATACCTCAAAACCATAATGTCCATAATAAAATCCCAAAACATAACCAGTAATCTAATTTATTACATTCCAACAAGCTAAGTTACTCAAATTACATTTTTCCAACATAAACTTAAACAACATAATGAATCTGCCTTCCCAAGCTACTAAGCATGACTCCCGTCCCGTCCTCCCGTTTCGCCACCTCCTGCGTCATCAGCTAGGGTAGAAGTAGGGCGTTAAAACACGCGCCCAGTAGGACTCCGAGTAGGGCTAGCACATGGATTAGTAATAACAAAGCATATAGAAGATATTATCTCAACATTATGCCATTTGGTACAATGTAATGCAATGGGTGTTTTATGTCATGAATCCCACCCATCAATCTCATCCTCAACTCTACAATGTCCCTTTTTCCAACCATCCATAGTATTCCAAATAGAATCCATACCATCATCGTACCATAACCCTCTTGATGCAAAAGCCTCATCAAGATGCGATCCACACTAGGCATCCCCCCTTGATGGAAGAACCATCATCAAGGTACAATAATAAATACAACATCCCCCTTGATGGAAAAGCATCATCAAGGTATCATAATACATATGTGAAATGTCCCCATGCTGTTTATCGGTCGCGCCGACGGAGCATGGACTCCGGTTTCATTTCATCATTTCCTTGTCATATCCCTCCCATGCCATGCATGAGATGTAGATGCCATGTGCCATGTAAATATATGTAGTTCAATAGTAACACAAAAACCCATCTTAAAACAATTACTTGATTATCAAATAAATCAAAGGGAAAAACATCCCATAATATTTAACCCAAAATGCATCTTAAGACATTCACATGATTTCCAAAATAATTTAAAGGAAAACATCACAAGATACATAATCCAAAACTCATCTTAAAGGCAACCACATGCTTTCCAAAATAAATTAAAGAAAACATCACCCAATCCATGGCTTACAAAAATGTAGGAATCCTACCTAATACCGACTTGCGTCCTTTTACATTTTTCCGCTCGACAAACCCGGTCGCCGATCGCGCACCGCCTGCGATGTCCAGTACCTTGTTACACACTAATCATTAGTCCATGTTTCAACCATTTATAAGCCCTTATGAAAAACCGGTCACCATTTAGGTTTTGTGGGTCCCACCTAATCCATTATATATTTTTAAGTACATATGTCTAAAATCAGCCACCCTAGGCTTTATTAACCACTTATAAGGTTATCACATTAGATCCCCTCATTCCATGATCAATCTCCATGGAATTCTTGAACTTGGCATTTAATTACGGTTTTGCCACTACCTCATTTTCCATGGTTAATCACCCATTTATCCATGCATGATTAAGTCCAAATTGATCTTTAAACTTAGATCCCTAACTTAGGTTCATTTATGACCCATTGAACCATGTCATAACATCATTAAAATTAGTCTTTTTATTAATTTCACCATTATTCATTTAAACCCATCCATAACCCCATACTTAACCCTTTAAATGGTTCACCAATGGCCATGGGTTCAAAATACCTAATTCATCAACTCTTCCCATGGGATTTACCTCATGTATTTAACTTCAATGAGTCCATTACTCATTCATTTCCTTTGGAGACCACACACACACACCATTCATCATCCAATTTAACCCACCAAAATGGATCACAATTGGGCCATGGGTTCGGCCATACACCATGGCCGAACCCATGGTGTCCTTTCCCCATTTTTCTTGGGTCCATTGTTACACATTTGGGTTTATCACAAATCCCTCCATGAAGGGTTTAATTCATACACTTAAAACCATCATCCTTAGCTACATTAGAGTCCATTACAAATATCAATGCTAAAACCATTTTCGGGTCCATCAACACCACCAACATTCCCATTTACTTTCCATTATTCACAACCCTTCATTCCACCATTTGATCACCATAGGGTTCAAGGTTCACTTCATCCATGCCTTTCAAGGCTATACACCTCTTTGCATTTTCATCATAACACCATTTTAAAACTTTCCCACATTCATTCATTTACTAAAATTCATTAGTTAAAAATCCTCATTGCCTTCCATTTTTCAAACCCTAATAAATCATACATTACTTACCATGGGGTTTGGCCATGTTACATGGCCGAACCCTATGGTCCTTGACTCAAAAAAAATTGCATATACCTCTATGTTTGATCACATTAAGCATGTACTATCCTTAGTCCCTTTTATTTTTTTCTTAACCCTAATTTTTCTCCATTAGGGTTTTACCCACTTTCTATTCCTTAAACCCTAACTAATTAAACCAAACACCTAATCACCCAATTCCATGCTCAATTTAATAAATTACACAATGCACATACTACATTTACTTATTTATTTTCCCTAACCCTAATTCATCCATTTAGGGTTTTCTCCATCTTCCACCCTCTCATTTGATGGGTTTAACATCCATGGCATAAATTTATGTAACCACCATTAAATTCTACAAAAATAATTTCCAAATCTTAAACCCTAAAAATCCAAAATTTCTTGTTTAAGAAATACTCACAATCCGTCGTCTCCTCCGACTTCCGCCGCTCCCGTCGGTTTCCTTAGCCTCCTCTCTCCTTCCTCTTGATCTTTGATAGGTCAAAATCTTTGATCAAGGGTGGCAACTCCCAACCTTAAAATCAGCCATGTTAGGTTTGAATTTGAGAGATGAAAAGAGGAAAAGATGATGAGAGGAAGATGATGACCTTAATCTTAGAGTGAACTCCCTCCAAATCCCATTTTTTTTTTCTTCTCTCCTTGAGCTCCTTCTCTTTTTTTTTTTCTCCTTCACTTGGACATGGGACGGCAATGGAGGATGAGAATGGAGTGAAAATGAAGAGAGGATAAAAAAATGGAAAAGAAACTCAAGACTTATCCCCATTTTTCTTTACATTAATGATCTCACCCACCCTAAGATATTCTTTAGATATTTTATTTGCTTTATGGTGGTGGTTATCTAAACCACCACCAAGCCCCAACGTGTGTAAATTTTGAGTTTGAGATGAGGTGAGTCTTCACCTCATGGCCCCACTTTGACCACTCTTAACTACCATTTTAAATAATTTAATTAATTAGATAATTAACTTAGGTTAATCCATTGGTACTTAGCCTAAGTCCATTACTCCACCCATGGTTGACCAAATCAACCATGGTGGCCGGCCCCACCAAACCTTGGCCCACACGCCACCTCACTTGATGAGGTGGAGGTGGGTCCCACTTGGCCACATCACCATTGTTTAATTCCAAATAACTTAGGTGATTTAAAATCATTGAATTCACTCTAAGTGGATTACCATTGGGCCCATGGCCCAATTACATTTCCCACTAGCCCATTTACCTTAGAGCTTAACCATCTTGACCCATTGGGTCCCAAATGGGTATTTGACTCAATTTGACCATTCTTGACCCATTTAAATAAATTTAAATCCAAACCATAGTCTATTGGGCCACACTTGGGCCTTTATCCAAATTTTGGCCCATTTACCATTTACTCCACCAATTTTCCAATTTTCATCCTTAAAATAAATAATATTCCCATTTATATTAATTTTAAAAATTCCGGGCCCTTACATACTTTGACTTGGAAAGATGATCAGCCAAGGACTGATTGGTATGAAAGACAATCAGCCAATGCCTTAGGTCTTGAAATGTGGAAAACGGCAAAGGGAGAGAGAGATAGAGAGAGTGAAAATGAAACAATCCTTGGGTAAATGAAATTCAGCCCATGTGATCTCTTTGGTAGCATCAATTGTAACTCTCATTTACATTCATCTACAACACTTATTTCATTTGGGGGTTTCATCCTTGAGATGAAACCCTCCAATGCTTTTGGCTCTTGATTTACCATCTAAGATGAGTAATCCCCATTTCTTCCAACGTTTGGTGTATCTTAGTGTAACCTCCCTTGATTAATACCTCCATTGGGGTCTCATCCTTGAGATGGAAACTCCCAACGGTACCTTTGCATAACTGGTTGTATACAATCTTCCCCTCATTCATCTCCCATTAACCTTGCATGTGAGAGTTTCATTTTGAAATGAAACTCTCATAGGCTCCAACGGCTAATTTTGGTTGACTTTGAGTAACTCCAATTGCTTATTTATCTTCCATCTTTTACCCATGTGGGAGTTTCATCCTTGAGATGAAACTCCTACATGCTAACGGTTTTTATGTCTTAATCTTTTACCCAACCATCCTTCTCATTGGCTGCCCATTTGAAGTCCCATGCATGGAATAAATCCTCATGCCATTATAACGTGCATATGGACTTGAATTTGAAAAACAATTCTTACCTATGTAACTCCCATTTAACGCCATTTCATTCATCACTTAGGTAGGAGTTACATGCATGATAAAGCCTATCCATGCAGCTAACGTTTGCTTTGTTTAGAATTGGAATTTAAAACACTCCACTCTCATTCACACACTTCACTCATTTACAATTAATTTACCTGTCTCAACTCAACCCATTTAACTCATCAATTTAATGTAACTCAACTCATAAATTCAACTCACCTAGACTCCATCATTTATTTCAACTCAAACCAACTCAAATATTTAATGAAACTTAAACCAATTAATCATGTCATTCACGACCCATTGGGTCCCATTTGGGTCTTTTGACCCAATTAACCTCTTTGACCCGAATAAATGTACATTACCCATTTAACTTAATTTAAACCTTATACAAGTACATTGAGTCTTACTTGAGCAACGGTCCTACCATTATTCTCATCTATGATCATAACCCTTCAATTTATAACTCCAATGGCATTTTCGTAAATAATAATATATTGAAAAATCTAGGGTATTACAGGAGGAGATTCCTTGAATTTGAAGTGGGAGACATGGTGTTCTTAACAGTCTCGCCATGGAAGGGACACATGTGCTTTGGAAAGAAACAAAAATTGTCGCCAAGATATGTGGGACCATTTTCAATCATAAGAAGGGTGGGGGACGTGGCCTATCAATTGGCACTCCCATCACAGTTGGCATCTTTAAACGATGTGTTCCATATATCGATGTTGAGGAAGTACAATCCTAATCCTTCTCACGTACTGAACGTACAAGACATAGAGATCCAAAGCAACGTGACATACGTCGAGAAGCCTGTCCGAGTGGTGGACACAGAACAACGGGTATTACGGAACCGAGCGATCCAATTTGTCAAGGTGGTATGGGATCGACATGGCATTGAGGAAGCTACATGGGAGCTCGAGTCGGAAACGAGGAAAGCTCATCCTGAGCTATTTAGGTAAATGTTTGAAACCCTACTTCACTCGATTTTTGGGACGAAAATTTTAAAAAGAGGGTTGTATTGTAACACCTCGGATTTTCAATTAACTATTTTGTAAAAAAATAATCCATTTAATTTGTGAACATTGGTTATGGACCTTAAATTGGGTAAAGAGTTGGGTCATTGGCCCAAATAGGACCCAACGGTTTAGGAATTGTTTTCAATAAAAATTAAATGTAGTTGAATTTAATTTGGCATGGCAATATTATATAAATAAGGAAGGAAATAATATTGCATGGCCGTGTGTAGAGAGATTCATATCTCTGATAGGCGCATGGGATCTTTTATAAAATGGTATGCATATTTTCTTAAATTAAATAAACGAGGTGTCTAAATTAAAAGAAGAGCACACGGCAATGGTAACAAGGCAAGGGCTCACGACATTGCTATTATTATTTTTAGCATTGGCCGATTGGGAGGTCACTAAAGAAAGAGAAGAAGATCGGCAAGTGCTATCTAAATAAGATAGGGAGGTCGGCAATTAACTAAATTAAATGGCAAGGGGCGCACGGCCCTAAGGGGAAATTGCATCTAAAGCACCTTCTAAACTAAGACCAAGGGAAGATTATAAAAGGAGAGGAGGACAAGGGCACACGGTTTTACACCCTTTGTAACACCTCGGATTTTCAATTTATTATTTTGTATGAAAATAATCCATTTAATTTGTGAACATTAGTTATCGATCTTAAATTGGGTAAAGAGTTGGGTCATTGGCCCAAATAGGACCCAACGGTTTTGGAATTGTTTTCAATAAAAATTAAATGGAGTTGAATTTAATTTGGCATTGCAATATTATTTAAATAAGGAAGGAGATAATATTGCATGGCCGTGTATAGAGAGACTCATATCTATGATAGGTGCATGGGATCTTTTAAAAAGGGTATGCTTATTGTCTTAAATTAAATAAAGAAGTATCTAAATTAAAAGATTGCTTAGGCTATGATTAGTGGTATGCACATAGCACATTCTAACTATGGGAAGCCCAGGTCGGCAAGTCCCAATTAAATAGACAAGGGGCGCACGGCCTAAGGGGGTTGGTTATCTTAAGCACTTTCTAATATTGGACCAAGGGAAAGGCTTTATAAAGATATACATAAGAGGGGCACACGGTTTACACCTTCATAATCAAATTTTATCTCTCTCTCTCCCTCTCTCAAGTTCTCATTCACGGCAAGAGCAAGGAGAAGAAGAAGGCAACCAGCAAGAGGTGTTCTTTGTTCGAAAAAAAATTAAGAAGAAAGGAGAAGGATTGGAAGAGCAAGAAATCAAACGGAAAAGGTTGGTATTCTTATTTGATAATTATGTTTTGAAATAAAGAACCATAGGGTTCGGCCATGGTGTGTGGCCGAACCCATGGAAGAAGATTGGGTGATGATTTGATGATTTTAATTGAAAGAAAGAACCACACTATGGCCGAACCCCATGGAAAGATATGATTTATTTTATTGGGTTATTAAGAATGAAAACCATGGAAGTTGTTAATAAGTTTATGGGGTTTTCAAGCATGAAGATCATGGATTTATACTTATGTTTTAAGAGGATTTGTAAATGGAGATATGGATAGGAATGTGGGTCGGTCATTGCATGGCCGAACCATGATTTTCATATGGCTAGGATGTTGGATCAAAAGAATAAAAAAAAAAAGGGGTGAGGTTCGGCCATGGTGTATGGCCGAACCCCATCAATTACATTTATGGATTTTTAATTGACTATAATGGATGGTCATTGGTTAATTTTAATAAGAGGTTGATGTTATTGATATGTAACTTTTGAAGGGATTAAATGGTCAAGATCATGAACCATAGGGTTCGGCCATGGTGTATGGCCGAACCCCATGGAGATGTTTTGGAATGGTTCATGGATTTTGATTAGCTAAATTAGAAAGCTTCTAATTATGGAAGGAGTTTTGCTAAATTTGGAAAGCTTCCAATTATGGAAGGAGTTTGCTAAATTAGAAAGCATTTATTTATGGAAGTTATATTAATTTAGAAAGTGAATGGAAAGGATTAGATTTGTTTCTATAGGTGAGGTTCGGCCATGGTGTATGGCCGAACCCCACTAAAGTTCATTTATGGAAGTTTGTTTAATTTTGGAAAGTGAAAACTAAATTAGAAAGTTTTAATTAAGAACTTTCTAATTAGGGAATTTTAATTTGGAAACCTTATATTTATGGAAGGAGGTTGATAAATTTAGAAAGTTTTTATTTGGGGACTTTCTAAGTATGGAAATTGAATGTTGAAGTTAGAAAGTTTCTAAATATAGATTTTCTAAATAAGGACTTGTTAAATATGGATTTGCTAACAATGGAAGTTGATGAAAATGGGACTTAGACATATGGGTTCAGCCATGTGTATGGCCGAACCCCATGAACCAAATGCTATTGTTTGTATGTCATGGTTTATGGATCATGTATGGACTTAATAAGGTGAATGGATTAATGAGGAGACATAAGCATAAGGTAGTGGCAATTTGGTAATATTGGCAAAATTGTAAATATCGCCTAAATTGAAAGATCATGGGTTAGGCCATGATGTATGGCCGAATCCCATGAGATGGTTTGTAGATCAAACATGAACTTAGACAATTTTTAATGATTGAAAGGATGGGATTATGGAATGATAGCCATGGATGGCATTTTCGTAAATAAGTGTGAAAATGGTAAGCCATGGGTTCGGCCATGGTGTATGGCCGAACCCCATGGGGATTAGTTATGGACTTTAAATATTTTAAATCAAGTGGGACTTGGTTTTGATTGATTTTATATTATAAAGTAACGGGACCTCACAAGGTGTTTACGATCGTAAGTGGTTACAGGACGAAAGACGCAAGAACATGTAACGGTCTTTGGTAGGATTCCACCTCTTTGAAACCATGGGTTTATGTACATTTGTTTTATCTTATGTTTGATGAAATTATGTTTCAAAGGATATGTTTTAAAGTGAATTTTAAATGCTATGATAATTGTATAAATAGCATGTGTAGAATGTATTTCAAAGGTTGATTTTAAATGCTATGTCTATATGAGGAAAGAGCATGTGATTTAAAAGGTTGATTTTAAATGCTATGTTTATATTATAAAATAGCATGTGTTTCATTGGCATCTCATGCATGGCATGGGGTGGAGGATTTGTAACCGGAGGGGTAATACTCCATCGGGGCATCCGAAAAACCTATGTGCAGTACCTTGATGTGATTTCCATCAGGAAGAATCCGGAGGGTCCACACTCCGCCGAGGCGTCCGGAAGACCTATGTGGTGGGTACATTTATGTACATGTGATGGGTGGGACTCATTGCATATGTCATCATTGCATGGCATGGATTTTACATGGTTTTGGATATTATGTTATAATATATGTTTTGTACTAACCATGTGTTAACCCTAATTGGAATACGTACTAGACGCATTATTCTAACGCCCTACTTCTACCCAAGTGGATGATACAAGAAACGAAGGGAACAATGAACGCGTAACGGGCCAGGCATATGAGCTTGGAGGATGATAGTTTATATTTTGTTTAAGATACTCATGGGCTTATATTTTGAGTATCTAGAATTCGGATGTAATAACTTAGATGAATTTGCTATAGTTAGATATTTTACTGAATAATTATGATATGATAATGATGATTAAGGACTTGACGTACTTTGCTATCTGAATGGAATAGAACTGTGTTCTATTATGTTTCCGCATGTTATAATTTTTATTCCACATGTTTATATTGCTATGTGTGAACCGTTTTCTTGGACTGAGTCCATGCACATATAGGGTTGGCCAGTTAAGGGTCGGACCTTTGGAAGTTCAGACTTAGCTCGCATTGTGACGTCTCACTCTCTATCACTCTACTCTGTTATAAAAAAAAATAGACTCTGATTTACGGGAATAAGCGAGTGAAAAACGGCGGGGCATTACACCCTTCATAGCCGAATTTTATTGAACTCTCTCCCTCTCTCAAGTTCTCAATCACGGCAAGAGTAAGGAGAAGAAGAAGGCAGCCAGCAAGAAGGAAAAGGATTGGAAGAGCAAAGAACAACCGGGGAAAAATCAAAGCAGTCGCGTAAACGGTTAGTAGTTTGATTTTATATTTTTGAAATAAAAGAACCATAGGGTTCGGCCATGGTGTTTGGCCGAACCCCATGGAAGAACATTGGGAAAGGTTTTGATATTTTTAATGGAACCATGAACCATAGGGTTCGGCCACAATGCATGGCCGAACCCCATGAAAGAAGACATGGTAAATGTATTGGATATATTGAAGGAATGAAAACCATGGAAAGTCATGGTTTAAATTATGGGTTTTTAGGTTGGAATAAGATGAACCATAGGGTTCGGCTATGGGTATGGCCGAACCCCATGGAAAGGAAATTCATAAGATGAGTAGATCATGAAGGATCAAAGATTGATAATTTTTAAAAGAAGGTTTTGAACCATAGGGTTCGGCCATGGTGTATGGCCAAACCCCGTGGAAGTTATATTAATTTAGATCTTGGAAACCATGGAGGCAATACCAATGTTTTGAAGGGATGAATGTTTTATTTAATAATTGTTAGAGGAAGATTATGAACCATAGGGTTCCGCCATGGTGTATGGCCGAACCCCATAGAGTGGATTACTAATTTAGAAGGTAAATGAAAAAAAGATGGATTTGTCTCCAAGGGTGAGGTTCGGCCATGGTGTATGGCCGAATCCCACTAGGGTTTATTTATGTAAACCTTTTTAATTATGGAAGATGGTTACTAATTTGGAAGGTTGGATGATTACATTAGAAACATTCTACGTATGGAAGGATTTATGTTTTAAATATAGAAGGTGGAGATAAATTTGGTAACCTTCTAAAAATAAAAGGAGGGATTTAAAATGGGAAGGTTTCTATTTATTGAAGAAGGTTTCTAAATTAAGAAGCTTTTAATTATGGAAGTTATATCAAATTAGAAAGTGAATGGATTATCTCAATTGGGTGAGGTTCGGCCATGTTGTATGGCCGAACCCCATTAGAGTTTTATTTATGGAAGGTGATTGTTAATTATGAAAGTTGCATGCTAAAATTGGAAATTATCTAATTAAAGTAGAAAGCATGCTAAACTTGGAAACTTTCTAAATATGGACCTTCTAATTGGGGACTTGCTAATTATGGATCATTAGTGAAAATTGGAAACAAAGACATCATAGGTTCGGCCATGTGTATGGCCGAACCCCATGAATCAAATTTGTGGATTATTGATGAAGATAATGGCAAAGTTGTAATTACATGCCAAAGTGGAGGATCATGGGTTCGGCCAAGGTGTATGGCCGAACCGATGAGGTTTATTTTATGAACTCGGATTATTGGGTTAATTATTAGTCTAAGTACAGTATGAATGAGAATAATGGGTGATGATAGCCATGAATGGCAATCTTGTAAATATGGGGATTGGTTAATGGACTTTAAAAGTTGTAAATCAAGTGGGACTTGGTTTTGATTTATTATTGTATTATAAGGTAACGGGATCTCACAAGGCGTTTACGATGGTGAGCGGTTATCGGACGAAAGATGCAAGTACACGTTAGTGGTCTTTGGTAGGATTCCACCTTTTTGAATCCATGGTTTATGTACTTTGAGTTTATTTTATGTTTGATGAAATTATGTTTCAAAGGATATGTTTTTTATTGAATTTCAAATGCTATGTTTAATTGTATAAATAGCATGTGTTGATTATGTTTCAAAAGGTGATTTTTAATGCTATGTTTATGTTATAAAATAGCATGTGTTTCATTGGCATCTTATGCATGGCATGGGGTGGAGAATTTGTAACCGGAGGGGTCACACTCCGTCGGAGCGTCCGAAAAACCTATGTGCAGTACCTTGATGTGTTTTTCCATCAGGAAGAATCCGGAGGGTCCACACTCCGCCGGGGCGTCCGGAAGACCTATGTGGTGGGTACTTTTATGTACATGTGATGGGTGGGACTCATTGCATTTGTCATCATTGCATGGCATGGTTTTACATGGTTTTGGATATTATGTTATAATATATGTTTTGTACTAACCATGTGTTAGCCGTAACTGGAATACCTACTGGGCTCATTGTTCTAATGCCTTACTTCTACCCTAGTTGATGATACAGGAAATCAGGGGAACGATGAAAGCAAGACGGGCCAGGCATAGGAGTTTGGATGATTTAGTTTATTATTTTTAATAAAAGTTACTCATGGACTTGTATTTGAGTATCTAGATTTCGGAATGTAATAACTTAGATGGATGGATGTTAATTTGATAATTATGGTATTTGAATGATGATTAAAGACTTGACGTGCTTTGCTATCTGAATGGAATAGAACTTGGTTCTATTATGATTCCGCAATTTTGATGTCATGATTCCGTATGTTATGATTTTTATTTCGCATGTTGATTTTCTATGTGTGAACCATTTTCGTGGACATAGTCCATACACACAGTTAAGGGTCGGACTTTGGAAGTTCAGACTTAGGTCGCGTTATGACGTTCCGCGCTCTATCACTCTACTCTGTTATAAAAAAAAAAAAATAAACTCTGAATTTACAGGAAGAAGCGAGTGAAAAAGGGCGAGGCGTTACAATTTCTCTCCACCATTTTAATTAAACTTTGAATGTGTTAACTTTAGATCTCATATTTAATTAATTTCCAATGTTAGATGTTAATTTGGATTTTGTTGAATTAAGCACATAACCCTATGTTTAGAGAATTGGATCTCATGTATAGCTTTAATTCCATAGTTATGTTTTCTTAAACCACATTACTTTTAATGGTTCCAATTTAATTTCTATACATATATTTTGTTTATTTCCCTTGGGTTCTGTGATGGCCCGGAATTTGTAAATCAATATATATGTGTTATTATTTATTTTTAATGGTGGGAATTGGAAATTTGATGGAATAAATGGTGAATGGATCAAGATATGGGCAACATTATGAATGTTATCTTCCCTACTATCTGAAATTGGTAGGATAGTCTTTATTATAATTTTTTTCGCACTCAGTGTAATATTCCTTGAGCTTACATCTACGTGTGAACCGTTCTTCGTGGACTTTGTTCCACGCACACGTAGGGTTGGCCAGTTAAGGGCCGGGCTTTAGAAGCTCGAACTTAACTCGTGTCGTGACGTCCGCGCCCTTTGTCACTTTGCATTTAAAAAAAAAAAAAATAGACTCTGATTTTGGTGAAAAGGGGCGGGCGTTACAGGTTCGACCTCACACTCATAAGCTATACTATGTAATGGTTTGTATGCTTGCGAGTAAATTTAAGACACAACAAGTTTTTTGTGCCGTTGCCGGGGAAGTCAAAAAATAAATTGAGTGCTATTATATTTATGATTTTGGAAAAATTATTAGTTTTAGAAACTTTTGTTTTTTGGAAATTTTATAAAATTTGAAATTTCTATTTTTAGAAAGTTTCCTAAGAGATTCTTAAAAATATCAATAAATTTGGAATTAATCTATTTTTGTAAAGTTGATAAATTTAGAAACTGTTATAATTAGGATTTTTCTATTTTTTGAAATTTTCTAATTTATTATTTTCCTCTTTTGGAATTTTTTTCTAATCTTGGAGATACGTCTTAATTTAGCAATAATCTATTTTTAGAAAGTGATCTGTTTTTGGAAAGTTCCATTTTTAGAAAAAAAAACTATTTTTGGAAAGTGGTCTAATTTTGGTGACTTTTAATTTTAGACAATTTCCAAACTTAGAAATTTTCTAAATTTAGAATCTCATCTAACTTTGGAAAGTTTCTAAATATGATTTCTAAAAATGAAATTTCAATTGAAACATGTGAATCATAAATCTTGCATTAATTTGGTGGAATCTATATTTTATGGCCTTGAGTTAATTTAAATTTTTAATTGGGTTGTAAATAATGTATTTCTTCACTAGTTATAACTTTAGGAAAAAATTGCATCCACATTAGGTTCATGCATTTTTTTATGAGAGTTCGAATATTCACCTTGGTTTGGGGTATTTAAATTTTCAGTGATTTTGAATTGCGCAATAAAAATTTCTGGCATGAAGCACAACAGGCCAAGGTAAGTGCCTAAACTCAAGTTCTTTAAGTTTTAATTTTTCATGCATTCGTATAGAATTTTTATTTAGGGTGTTTGCATTTATTTTGCATAAAAAAATAATAAAAATATTGCATATTTAATTTGCTCATGCATTTAGGATGTTAGTTTCACTCATTAGTTTAGATTGTTTGATTATTGTTTGCATATTTGTTTTGAATCGTGCATTGTTAGATTTAGGATTGCATTTACAAAAAAGTAGAAAAATAAAAAAGATTAGTAAAAAATGGTTCATGCATTTAACTTAAAATCAATTTTGGAACCATTGGTTAGAATTATGGTCTGTCATGCTCATTACAACCTCTTTAATGTGGGTAAATTTTTTATCACCAATTTTAGTTTTGTTTCAATCACGGTGTCTAGGATTAGTTCTGTCACCAAGGTGTAAACAGCCTAAGAATAAGTGGAACATAAACAGATTGCCAAGTGTTCATCCACTTATCTGGGAACTTACTTGGCCGTGATTGTGGTTAAACTTCTATTGGAGCTTTAAAATTTTCTGGAGAAAAGATTAGGAGTTGTCTAGAGTCTTATGATTAGTTTTAGGATTTTTTTAGAATTAGGTCATTTATTGTTTAAGTCTTGTTTGGTCTTGTATTTTTCTTGAGTGACAATGAGCATTTGGAGACACGATTCGACCAAGCGATTGGTTAGAATTAAGCTCTCAATTGATGAACATCACGTTAGTCATCAATCCATTAAGTACGACAGTAGGGTCTGTGAGGTAATGTCAATTTCAATGGTAGAACCTTCATTGAATCCCAATAGTTGCACCCATGGTGAGGAGAGTCTGACCAATATTGGTGATAATGAAAACCCTAACATTGAGGAAAAACCTACTCAGGACTTTATACCTTTTGATTTTACTGATCCATGGGCATTCATTATACCAGTAAGTGAAAATGTGTTGGAAAAGATATATTATGCTCATGATGTTATGAACTCACTCCAATACATTCATCACCACCAACTGCCGCATAAAATGTAACTCATTCAGGAAGGTCTAAGTTGTGCACTTTGTTAAAAAATACTTGAGTATGCATCCCTTGTAGGATTCTTTTACGTTGAGTCAGTTTAGAGTCAGTCAATCTAGAGTCAGTTTAGGTTAGGATTTTTGTTTTTAGGTCCGTTGTAAGTGAATCTTCTTAGGTACGTCTAAACCCAAAATTAGCATTGTCCTGATATTATCTAAATTACACATAATCGCTGAACATTGGGAGCAATATCTGATTTAACTATGGGGATATTGGGAAGGTACACATTTGAGTCGAAAAAAAATTAGGGAAAAGTAAGCTCATGAGAACTGAGACTCTTTGCCAAAAAAAAAGAGTCAAAGCGATTTTTTTTAGCATTAATAAGTAAATAAAAAAATTATATCATACTTTTTCACAAAGATTTTTATTTGATTTATACTCAGAACAATTTTACACAACCATGTTAATATTAGTTGGAAAAAGAAAAATATTCATGAGTCTAGTAATCACCAGAGGAATACCAGTGGAGACTTATACCCAGTGAACTTTAGAGCCATTCGTTTTTCTGAGGGTTATAGGTAAATTTCAAATTTCTTTGTTAAGCGCATCGAGCCGTTGTGTGATCTCATTATTCTTTGTTTTGGTCATATTGAACGCCATCAAAATTGGGTTAGTACAGTTGAAATTAATCTGAATTTATTTGAAACAATGAAATCACCTGTTAAAGCTTAGGATAAGATATAGGTCATTTTTGAATCGTTTGAGACTAAAAGCTGTAATAGCCCGAATTTTCAATGCAATTATTATATTGGGTATTATCTATTTTAATTGTTAAAAATTAAGATTTATAGATGGAATGGATTCTAGATGAATAAGAATTGGGGCAATGGCCCAAGTATGGTCCAATGGATCATGGATAGGGTTAATTAATTGGGTAAATGTGGGCAATTGGGTCAAATGCCAAATTGGGACCCAATGGGTCAAGATGAATTGATGTTTAGGGTAAATGGGTAAGGAATTGATTTAATCGGGTCATGTACCCAATTAACATCTAAAGGCATGGGATCCACCTCATCAAGTGAGGTGGCAAGTGTAGGAGGTGACATGGAAGTGACATAGCCAAGTGGGACCCAAGTCCACCTCATCAAGTGCGGTGGTGTGTGGTCTAAGGTCACTTGTAGGGCCGGCCACCATAGTTGACTTGGTCAACCATGGGTGAGTTCATAGGTGAGTTCAAGAAGGTTAAGTGAAGTGAGTGGAGTTAGGGAATTAATTAATTAAGAATGAATTCAAGTGCTTGAGTTAGGGGAATGAGTTTCATTTAAGTGAGGTGAGTTGAATGGGTGGTGAATCACATGGAAGTTGAAAAGATTAGGTGAGTCAATGGGGAGGTGAGATGGAAACCCTAGACCACAAAACCGTTGGGTAGAGGGATAATGCCATGTGTAAGCCATGTGCCCTCTTGGTTACCCAAGGGACACATGGGGAAGACCACACCTTGATGAGGGTGGTTGGGAGTTTAGGGCATACCCAAGAAACCCTAGGGCTAACTCTCCTTGAGACAAAGACAAGTTCATCTCATTCATCTCTCTCCCTTGTAATAGCCCGGAATTTGCAAATCAATATAGATGTGGTTATTATTTATTTTAAATGATGGAAATTGGAAATTTAAGGGAATAGATGGTAAATGGATCAAAATATGGACAAATGCCCAAGTATGGCCCAATGGACCATGGATTGGATTTAAAATCATTTGAATGGTCAATGATGGTCAATTGGGCCAAGGATGGTCAAATTGGGCCCATCACCCATTTGGGACCCAATGGGTCAAGATAATGTAAGCTCTAAGGTAAATGGGTAAGGGTGAATTTAATTGGGCCATGGGCCCAATGGTGATCCAATAAGAGGAATGGTTTTAATTAAATTTAAATCACCTAAGTTGGTGATGAATTGACCAAGGTGACGTGGCCGATTGGGACCCACCTCCACCTCACCAAGTGAGGTGGCGTGTGGACCAAAGATTGGTGGGGCCGGCCACCATGGTTGATTTGATCAACCATGGGTGGAGTAATGGAGAAGAATTAAGGAGATTAAAGGAGATAAGTGGGAATTAATTAACTTAACCTAATGATCTAATTAATTAAATGATTAAGCTAATCTAATTGTGGTCAAATGGTCAAAACCACCCAAACAAACACACAAGAAACGTTGGCTAGTGGTGGTTGTTCCAACCACCACCATAAAGCATGAAAAATATCTCATGTGGTTGGTGGGAGGAGTTAATTTTGGAGTATAACTTAAGCAACCTAAAGGATGAGATGAGTTTTCATCTCATTCTCTCCTTTTCACCCTCATTTCACTCTCCCCATCTTTCACTCCCACATTGCCGTCCCACACCCAAGGAGAAAGAAGCTTGGAAGAAAAAGAGAAGAAGAGAAGAAAGAAGCCAAGCTTGGCCATCACTCCAAGATCAAGCCATAGTATATTCTTTCTCATCTTCATCCTCTCCTCTCCCTCTCTCAAATCTAACCCTACCATGGTCAAACCCAAGCTTTGAGGTTTTCACCATTGATCAAGCATCTTAGCCGACCAACAAAGGAGAAGGAGAAGAAATGAGGCCAAGGAAGCCAACGGAGCAAAGAAAGTCGGAGGAGGCGTCGGATCGTAAGTATTTCTAAAACAAGAGATTAGATTTTTTTTTTTTAGGATTTAAGAGGTTATGAAATCCATTTCTTGGATTTAGAGGTGGCCAAAGCATCATAGGCCTTGGATCTCAAATCCATCTAATGAAAGGATGAGAAAGAATGGGCAAACACTAAATGGGTAAATTAGGTTAAAAAAATAAATAAAAGGATTAAGGACATTATGTGGCTAATGTGATTAAGCATGGATGTATATATTTTTGGAGTCAAGGGCCATAGGGTTCGACCATGTAGCATGGCCGAACCCCATGGTAAGTAATGTATGATTTTTTTTGGGTTTTGAAGAATGGAAGCCATGGAGGATGACTTAGGGTTTTAAGATTTTAATGACTAAATGTGGATAATTTTAAAGGGCTTTTTATGAGAAAAATCATGGGAGATATTGACGATTCTTAATGGCCTTAAAAGGCATAGAGGAATAATGGACCATGAACCATGGGTTCGGCCATGGTGTATGGCCGAACCCTATGGTGGTGAAATGATGGATTTAAAGGATATAGAGATATGGAAATTAATGGAGAAGGTTGATGGTATTTAAATTAAATTTTTTAGTATTATGAACAAGGTTTTAAATGGGTGGAAATGAGGTTTTAAAAATAAAACCATGAACCATGGGTTCGGCCATGGTATATGGCCAAACCCCATGGGGAAACTTTGATGAATTTGGTATTTTGGAACCATGGAAAACAAATGGGGAATGTAGCTAAGTTGATGGACTCAAAATATATTTAATGTTGATCAAAAGGAATGATTTAAATGCATAATGTAAAACCCCTCATGGGAGGACTTATGATGGAATCAAATGATATAAATGGACCCAAGAAAAATGGGAGAAAGAGACATCATGGGTTCGGCCATGGTGTATGGCCGAACCCATGACCCCAATTTGTAAATCATTTTGGTCTAAGATTAATGTGTATGTATATGCTTAAATTAATGGGGATTAAGTGAACTTAGGGACTGATTTTTAATGTGTTCATGTCATGATTGATGAATCATTAATGGATCTAAATTGTGGATCAAATATGGACAAAGAAATGTATATGGTTAGGTGAATGTCTAACCATGGAAAGGGTAGTGGCAAAATTGTAAATAGTGGCCAAATTCAAAGAACCCCATGGGAAATGATCATGGACTTAGGGGCTCTAATGTAACAACCTTATGTGTGATTAGTAAAGCCTAAGGTGGCTGGTTTTTAAACTTAGGTGATTGAAATGTCAATGGATTAAAATGGGACCCATAAACCTAATTAGTAGGGTTCGGCCATGGTGTATGGCCGAACCCCACTAAGGCATGCATTAGAGACTTAATCATGGATAAAATGTGGACTGATTGGTAATGTATAATAAGGTATCGGGACATCGCAATAGGTGCACGATCGACGACCGGATTCGTAAACGGAAACGAAAAAAAGGACGCTAGTCTGTATTCGGTAGGATTCCTTCCTCTTTGTAAGTCATGGATTGTGTGATGTTTTCTTTGATTTATTTTGGAAATTATATGGTTTGTTTATGATGAGTTTTAAGATCATGATTTATGTATCTTATATGGCATAATGTAAGGCTATGATTTATATGTTAAGTTATGAATTCTATATTAAGACTATGGATGATATATATTACATAGCATAATGCACCTACATCTCATGCATGGCATGGGCGGGAAAATAAAGAAACCGGAGTCCATTGTCCGTCGGGGCGACCGAAAAGCAGACATGGGGATATTTTGATATGTTGAGATATAACCGGAGTCCATGCTCCGTCGGGGCGACCGAAAAGCAGACATGGAGATATTTTGATATGTTGAGCTATAACCGGAATCCATGCTCCGTCGGGGCGACCGAGAAACAAACATGGGGATATCATGATGGTGTGGATGATGGATGGCACACATGACATAAGACACCCATGGCATTGCATTCATTTTATGGTTTCGTTTTATTACTATCTATGTGCTTGTTATCACTAATCCATGTGTTAGCCCTACTCGGAGTCCTACTGGGCGCGTTGTCTAATGCCCTACTTCTACCCTAGCTGATGACGCAGGAGATGGCGCAGCGGAAGGGCGCGACGGAAGACAAGCTTAGGAGCTTGGGGAGGCGGCTACTTAATTTATTTAAATTTGTTTTGGAAATGTATTTGAGTAGCCTAGCTTGTCGGAAATGTAATATTTTAGTTTACTTGCTATGTTGTGGATTTTATTTTGGACATTGTAATTTTGAGGTATCTTAGTAATTAAATGAATGTTCTTCCTTGTTATCTAAAATTTGTAGATCAGTCTCTATTATCATTCCGCATTTAATTTAATATTCCTCGAGCTTACTTCTACGTGTGAACCATTCTCCGTGGACTTCGTTCCACGCACACGTAAGGTTGGCTAGTTAAGGGCCGGGCTTTAGAAGCTCGGACTTAACTCGCGTCGTGACGTTCCACACTCTTTGTCACTTTCATTTAAAAAAAAAAAAATAGACTCTGATTTCGGTGAAAAAGGGGCGGGCGTTACATCCCTCTCTCAAGCCCTCCTTGGCCGATCCTCTCTAGACAAGAAAGGAGTTAGGGTATTTCCATCTCAACTTCTCTCCCTCTCACCAAAACCCTAGGGCAAGATAGAAAGGGCTTATACAACACCAAGCCTCCCTTGGCCGATTCTACCTTAGACAAAATAGTTGAGATTGTTTCATCTCACCCTCTCCTCCTCTCCCTCTCTCAAACCTTCACCTAGGCCGAACCCTCCCTTAGGGTTTCACCTCGAACCCTCTCCCTCTCAAGCAGCCTCTTTGGCCGATACATCAAGAAAGCTCTCAATCTCTCTTCCTCTCATTTCAGCACTAAACTTGGAGAAAACGAAGAATGGAGGAGGAAGAAGAAAGGACTAAGGAAGGAGAAGAACGGAGGAGCAAGACGATACAAAAGAAAACGAAGGAGACGCGGAAAAGGTAAGGTTTATGTTCATGTTACTAAAAACATAAGAAACCAAGGGAACCATGGTTTCGGCTATGGAATGGCCGAAACCATGGGGTTCCATTTCGGGTTGAAAAAATTGGCCAAATGGTTATAGGCCATGGATTTAAAATCCATTCAAGGAATATCAATGAAATGGGCATAAAGTAAAGTATTGTTCAAAAATCTGAAATATGGTTTTGGAGATGGAAAAAAATGGACAATACCCTAATCTTGTTGATGGGTAAGATAGGTTGTATAAATGAAGATTGTTAAGGACTATGTGTAGGCATGATTTTGGATGACAACATGCATGACTAAATATGAGGAATGATCAAACGGTTGAAACAAAGGTGGAAGAACATGGTTCGGCCCTTGCATAGCCGAACCCTAATTTTTATCTATGGATCATATGAAGGCTCAAAAAGGGATTGGATGAGGTTCGGCCATGATGTATGGCCGAACCCCATCAAATGATCTAAACATGTTGTATGTGATTTTTAAGAGAACCCATCCTCATGGTGATTTGAAATGGAAAGAAATGATGATTTAAAATGAAGGGGGGATGGAAAATGATGGACCATGGGTTCGGCCATGTTGTATGGCCGAACCCCATGGAGGAGTTTTATGGACCTAATATGTTTTAAATAATTTAATTATGGACTATCAAGATAAGAAAGGAGAAGATGGAAATGAGGAATCATGGGTTCGGCCATGTTTGTATGGCCGAACCTCATGAATCATTTTTATGGATCATTATGTGGGTCTATGTATGGTTAACAAATTAAATGATTAACGATGGTGATCAAGCTAAGAAATAAAAGAAAAAGAAATGATGGTTAAGATGGAAAGAAGATGGAATGGAAGAACCATGGCCGAACCCCGGAAAAACCATGGCCGAACCCCATGGAGGATATTTTCATGGACATAGGTTGTTTATCAAATTAAATGTTTAACTATAGAATATTAGTGGATTATGGAATCAAAGAATGGACGATGTTGGACCCCGCTTTGTCTAAAATGAACAAGGACTAAAAAGAGGGCCAAGAGACAAAAATGAGGTTCGGCCATGTTGTATGGCCGAACCTATAATACCCTGACCCAAATAGGCGTGTTTTAGCTCAATAATCTTGCTTAGACCGGTTAATCTCGAAGATTTGGTTAGGGCTTAGTAAGAAGCCCAGGTGTGGCCTAACAATCTAGCTCGAAAGCTCAGTGATCCAGCTCGTCCAGTTGCCGGGGCAAAATTGTAATTTACCGCTTCTTGTTATTATTTTATAAATTATGTTGTTATGTGATTATTAATGGTTGATATTATTCTCCTTAGTCAAGGATTTGTATTTCTGATTTTAAAATAATTTTATTTTTGGAAAATAGTATTTAAAAATAGCCCGTCAAAACCTCGAAAGAGAGTAATAATTATTTTAAATGGTTTTGGAATGAAATAAATTTTGAAACAAGTATTTTATGTTAGAAAATTTTAATTATGGTCTAGTTATTCTTTGACACTACAAAATGAGATCTCTAATTGTTTTATTTAACATTTGTTTAATTAAGTAAATAGTGTTTAAATTATGACTTTTATTTAAATCAATGGTTTTTTAGTGAGAGTTAAATCTCCAAATTTTTATGGTGATCAAAGTTTACAAAACCCAACCTATATGTAAGGTTGGATTAAGATTTTAAGTTTTTAAAATCATGTCTTTAGTTAAAAATCGGATTTTACCAAATCTGGGACTTATTTGCAAAATTGAAAGATTGAAAGGGGCTAATCTGCAACCAAACAGTAATCTGCTGGTTACTGTTAGGGGACGTAAGCATGAACGGCATGTAGCTGCATGCCATGGCCTGATGGCCACTCCTTCCGTGCAATTTTTCTATAAATTGAGCCCCCTCTCTGCAGATCAAACTCCCTCAAATCTTCTTCTCTCCCTCTCAGTCTCAGCTGAAAACAAACCCAGCCGACCCTCTCTACTTCTCTGTTCTTCCCATTTTTAAACTTAACCGTAGCTTAGAAGGAAGTTCTTTCAAAAATCGGATTTTTAGCCCAGGAACTCCAGTGAAGGTAACCACTGTGTTCCTTTTCAAATTCCAGTCAGTTTAGATTCAAGAAAAACCAGTTTTGGCCCTGTTTTAAGTGAGTAAAATCAGTTTGAAGTTTAAAAAAAACCATGGGTTTTCTTGTACCCATGAGCTTTCAGTGTTAAAATCCAGTGGCCTGCTGAGCTTCGAAGTTCCAAACCTCTCCCTATGGAAAGAGGACTCCCAGACGAGTCCATCGGACCGGCTAGATGTGGAAACACGAATCCGGGGAAAACCCACTGTTTCTGGATTCGTATTTCATACAGTGTCTACCGTCACTGTCTGCTGGTGCAGACAGTGAGGAAGACGACCTCTCGGACGGTCCTAGAAGACCCTTCGAACTTTCCAAGCTTCACCCGAAGCCCAAAAACGCCCGAGACTGGCCAAGACTCGCCCGGATGTTCCGAGCAGAGCTCGGAAGGACCGAACCCCACTCGGACGATCCGAGCCCTACTTCGGATGTTTCGAGACTTACAGACCCACCGAGACCAGTTTTTCAGATTTTAATCGGTTCGGAAGGACTTCGGATGATCCGAGACATGATCTTCGGAGCTCCGAAGTCAGACCTAGGATCCGAGGTCAGTGACTAGTTTAGGTGTGGTTCGGATGATCTGAAGCCACAGTACCTGGTTCTGAGGCATGTTCCGAGGGACCTAGTTTTTGAAGTGTAAAATTTTTTATTGTCATTAATTGCATATGATGTTAGTACCCCCTTTGTTAATCTAAAATTGTACTAACCCTCTTCTCTTATTACTATAGTGTATATACTATTGTATTCACTTCCAGGTCGACTCTATTGGTCGGACACTGAGTGATCTCACTTCCAGGCCGACGCTATATTTATCAGGCACTGATTGACCTCAAGGCCTTACTCAACATGTCGATCTAGTCCTATCCAGAAGACAACCGAGAATCTAGACCTAACTCAATAAGTAATCTGGTCAATGCCTAGGAGACAATATGAGTTTTGGATTGAGCACCTTTTTATTTACTATCTTGTGGATTATTGTAATTTAAAAAGGATAGAAACCAAGTAGGAGACTCAATTCCATGTACCTTGGATATTTTTGGGAAAACAAGTATGACTTTAAAATACTACTTGTGTGTATATACTTGATACTATATATTGATTGTGCACTTGTCTGTTTGTTTGAACAGAGACCGCAAAACCACACAGTTACGGTGAGGGAACTTAACTTTGCAGAAAGTGTAAACAGGTTTGTTATTTAAGATAGATCTTGAAGCAATAAGTGGTTTCAGATTTGATGAACCCACTCATGTGCCTAGACTTGATGCACTATTGTAAGAAGTGCTTATGGTAATGGTGAATGCTATGATGTTGATCATATGAATTGTGAAATACTGCTTCCACGTACCTTTTACTTTGAACCATCGCCGAGGGTGTCAGTTATGTCTACTAGACCAGGTGGGTTGACAGTAACTGGCAAGGTGTATCAGTACCGGTTTTGAGGTGTATACCGGAGATGTACTTGCAATGACGTATTTTGACCTTGTCGGGACTTAATACTATTGGTGTCAGTATAGTATCTGGGGGGTTATGTTGGATGACAGTAGTATTGGAAGAAATGATGAATTATGGACTGATGGTGATATTATGCTTATCTGTTATCAAGCATGAGATATTATTGCAACTGTTGATATTGTGCTAACCTGTTATTTACTTAACCGCACTATTATAATTCCTTCACTGGGCTAATTAGCTCACCCCACTCACCTTTCAGGAGATAAACTCGAGGAAGAGAACCCTCTATATGAAGCTTAGGGTGGATAAACTGCGGCGTTGTTTTGGGATTCCCACTTAGGGGAATACCCTTATCTTTGCTTTCTGGTTCTTGGAACCATTTTCCTTTGTAAAGTACCGGGTGTGGTACTTGATTTGTTTAAATGTGATGTACTAGAACTACCATGTATCCGTAGTTACTCTGATGATGATTTTGAAATAATAATTTGATGTTTGGAATTATGTGTATTGATGTTGTTGCTTGTGTCTCTTGGGAGGGACTTATGGTATATGTTTAAGTCCACATGTTGGGATCATGTGTGACCTCTGGGCCCAACTGTTGATCCGGTCCAGTTAGAATGCTTGAGTGTTGTCTTAGCTTTCAAAAAAAAAAAATCAGTCTCGTTCTGGGCCCACCCTTCGGGTCGGGGCATGACAGAACCCCATTGGTGGGATTTTGTTGTGGACTTGAACATTGTTTCAGCCCTAATGTATGGCCGAAACCCCTTGGGGGTCTTAACCGGCTTAAGAACCATGAGCGTAAATACAAAAGAATATGGAATGAGGGGTTGATGGAAATCAAATGGATCACCAAATTGATGTATGTATATGTGTTAAATGTAATAAGGTAATGGGATTTCACAAACGGGTGTACGATCGGCTTGATGCGATCGGTGATCGGTTTTTGGATGAAAACGCAAGGACACGATATTTGGACGTTGGTAGGATTCCTACCTTGTTGAAAACCTTGGACTATGTATATGAATGGTTGTTTTAATTTCATGTTTTGATGATCTATTTTGGTATCAAAGTGCTATGTTTTAATAATGGGATTTCAATGCTATTATGTTTATTATGAAATGGCATGTGTGCACTTACATCTCATGCATGGCATGGGAGGGATCATATGAGGGAGTCCACGCTCCATTCGGATATCCGATAAACAAACGTGGGGAGGGATCCGCACTGATTCTGGATATGATGTTGAAATGAAAAGAGGAGTCCACGCTCCGTTCGGTGGGACCGAAAAGGCATACGGGGAGTCATG
>CM023541.1:66761167-66851091 GCA_013350335.1 Chimonanthus salicifolius | reverse complement strand
AATCCATCTTAAACATAGCATCCATAATTGTAAAAACCCATCATAAGATAAATACCAAAATCAATAAAATATGACAAAAATACCATCACACATCCATGGCTTACAAATAGGTAGGAATCCTACCGAATACCGACTCGCGTCCTTTTTCGGCTTCGTCCGATAATCCGGCTACCGACACGCGTACCGCTCGCGATATCCAATACCTTATTACATACACATAATTAGTCCATATTTTAACCATTTCTAAGCCCATACATCATATCTTAGTGGGTTGCTTCATTTTGATCAATATTTACGGTTTTGCCACTACCTCTTCTCCATGGTTAATCAACCACTCACCCTTGCCTAACTAAGTTCATAATTGATTATAAACTTGGATACCTAACTTAGGTCCATTAATGATCCATTCAATTATGTCACATGACCATTAAGATTAGCCATTTAATTAATCTAACCTTATTCATTTAAACCAATCCAAAACCCCATACTTAACCCTTTAAATGGTTCACCAATGGGCCATGGGTTGAAAATACCCAATTCATCAATTTTTCCCATTTTGTTTTCTTTGGCCTACTTATACATTTGAACCCATCACAAGCCCTTCCATGAAGGGGCTTAACTTATACATTTCAATCATCATCCTTTATCACACTTTAAATCCATTTACAATCATCATCAAACCATCATAAAACCATCATTTTCCCCATTTTTTGTACTCATTTAAACTACCATTACACCACCATAGGGTTCGGCCATTCACCATGGCCGAACCCATGGTTCATGATCCAATAATTTTAACCTTAAACACTCCATTATACTTTCCTCAATTGCCTACATTTAATCATTTTAAAACCCTAAAACCATAAACATTCTCCATGCTTCCATTTTTACATAATTAAATTACACAATGTCCTCCATACCTTAAAACCCTAAGAAAATCACACATTACCTTCCAATTCCACATAATTCCATGCTTAATAACTTAATTACATTACATTCCTTAATCCATTTATTTTTTCCTTAAACTAACCCTAATTTACCCATTAGGGTTTTGTCCACTTTCCATCCTTCAAATTGATGGATTTTAAATCCATAGCATAAAATCAATAGGCCACCATTAAATTTACAAAATAAATCCCAAATCTCAAACCCGAAAAATCCAAAATTTCTTGTTTAAGAAATACTCACAATCCGTCGTCTCCTCCGATTTCCGCCGCTCCCATCGGCTTCCTTAGCCTCCTTTCTCCTTCCTTTTAATCTTTGGTAGGTCAAGATGCTTGATCAATGGTGGAAACCTCCAAGCTTAGAATTGGCCAAGGTAGGGTTTACTTGAGGGAGGGAAAGGAGGAGATGATGGGAAAGAAGATCTCAACCTTTAATCTTGAAGTGGTGGCCTTTTGTTTTGAATTTTTCTTCTCTTCTTAGCTTCCTTTTCTTAATTTCCTTCTTCTCTTCTCCTTTTTTTTTTTTTTCTCCTTCACTTGGACATGGGACGTCAATGGAGGAGTGGGAGGGATGGAGTTAGTGAAAATGAACATGAGAAAGAAAAAAAAATCAAACTTATCCCCATTTGATGACCTCATTTTCACTTTACATTAATTTTTCACCAACCAAAGATATTTTAAGATATTTTAATCTCTTTATGGTGGTGGTTATCTAAACCACCACCAAGCCCAACGTGTCTTGCCTTTGAGGTGGGGTAGCTTGGTCTCCCATTTGACCAATTTAGCCACCAATTTAATAATTTAAGTATTTAATTAATTTGGTAATTAACTTAGGTTAATTCATTTTTATTTAACCTAATTCCCATTATTCCACCCATGGTTGACCAAGTCAACCATGGTGGCTGGCCCCACCAATCATTGGCCCACTCGCCACCTCACTTGATGAGGTGGAGGTGGGTCCCGCTTGGCCACACCACCATTGTTTAATTCCAATTTTACTTAGGGTGATTAAATTTCATTAAGCCCACTCTAAATGGATCACCATTGGGCCCATGGCCCAATTACATTTCCCACTAGCCCATTTACCTTAGAGCTTAACCATCTTGACCCATTGGGTCCCAAATGGGTATTCGACCCAATTTGACCATTCTTGACCCATTTAAATAAATTTAAATCCAAACCATAGTCTATTGGGCCACACTTGGGCCTTTATCCAATTTTGGCCCATTTACCATTTATTCCACCAATTTTCTAATTTCCACCATAAAAAAAAAATAAATAATAACACATATATATTACTTTACAATTTCCGGGCCATTACAACGCTTTCATCTCTTCTATAAAATATGTACATACAATGAGCAAACCCATCATGTACATTCGTAGCCATCACTGTAGAACTTCATTCATTATCCCATGACTATGCATGAGATGCTAATGCCTGTATGCCATTTGTTAATGCATAATATATCATTTGAAACTCATATATTAAAACAAGAGTATCATAAGAAAAGCTGGGTAAAAATCGTGGTTACAAGTAGGTAGGAAACCTACTAAAGAATCACTTCAGTGTCTGTTCTTTCTTAGGCTTTATCCGGTCACCGCTCGCAGTCGTGCACCGTCACCGATATCTGTCACCTTATTCACATAAATCATGGACCAACTTTTAATCCCTTACTTTATTTGATTCCCATTTTTGAGTCTAAGTCCACAAATACCAACTCATGGTTGTGACGTTTATTTACAAACATGCCATTGCTACCAATACCTTGATTAAACTTTACAACTTACCCACAACCTTAACATGGTTCAATCATGTTTTGCCGACCAAATCAGCAAACATAATTCCATTTTTAATCACACCCACATCCATAATATGGCCCATGAAAACAGTCCATGGGGTCTATGGTTTCCATGTTTTCCAACATGAAAACCAACCCTCTTTTACATGGGGTTCGGCCCTCCGTGTTGGCCGAACCCAATGGCTATGTTTACTGTTTTTAAACCTCATATAAACATGTATAACAGTATATTAATATCAGGTTTTAACTCTCAAAGAAATCATCCAAAACAGTCCATAAAAAGTCTATGGTTTACATGTTTTTCCAACATGAAACCAACATTCTTTTACATAGGGTTCGGCCCTCCATGGTGGCCGAACCCAATGGCTATGTTTACTGTTTTTAAACCTCATATAAACATGTATAAACAGTATATTAATATCAGGTTTTAACTCTCAAGGAAATCATCCAAAAACCAACACCATATCATGGGATTCGGCCATCCAAGATGGCCGATCCCCATGGTCCATCTTTTCCAATTTTACTCCACTGATTAGACCACATATCTTCAGCCTTTTCTGATATCCAAACCCATGTTTTAACCCTCTTTAAGCATGTATTTTAAATCTTAATAAAATATGTAAAAACAGTCCCCAAATGGATGGTTTTAAATTTCAAAAACCATAACCATTAACCAACTCTTTTCATGGGGTTCGGCCACCCAAAGTGGCCGAACCCAATGGTTCATTTCATTTCTTTTTGACACCTTCTTCCATGGTTTAGACCCTTGTCAAATTCGGCCATGGTATGGCCAAATTATGACATGCAAATCCATGTTTTCAATCTTTCCAAAGCATGTATCTTAGACCTCTAAAATCGGTCCTATTCTTGCATGGTTTAATCCTTACAAAACCCTCAACACTAACCATAAAATTTCATGGGGTTCGGCCATCCAAAGTGGCCGAACCCTATGTCCATGTTTTCCATCTAATTGAGCATAAAGGAATCATATTTTAACCCTTTGATAGATTTGACCATCACATGGCCAAATCATGTCTTATTTTACCCATTTTATTAACCATAAATCAATGGGAAAAACTTACCACTTTCCTTTGCCTTTTGCTCTTGACTTTTAATCCTTGTTTCCTTAACTCCTTGCTGATTGTATGCTTGAATATTTGGTACCAAAATCCTCTGCTGTTCCAGCCAAGAACACCAATTGAAGAGAGGGAGAAGGAGATGGGAACAATTGGGTTTCCTTTGACAAAAACTGCCAACCATGGGTGTTTATTTTTTTTTTTTTTGTAGTTCAGCCCCAAAAACCTCTCAATTCCCTCATAACTTCTTGCTCAAAACGGTGGGCATTGGGTGCCATCCAAGGCACTCCTTGGCAGCTATCAATGCAGCCATTCAAATCCCCAAGCAACCCACCTCAAACCCATGCACTTATATTTAATATTTACCATGGAACTCACCAAGACAAGTCCCCAACGTGTGGGACTTGTTTTGGTTGGTTTGAGACCAGCTAAACTCTTCCAATTCCCCCTGGACTCACTGAATTTACAGCCCCTTGAGTTTCCATTTTGACTCACTCAACTCAAGGTATTTTTTATTCCAACCCAACTCATCACATTTAATGCACATGAGTTAACTCACCTTTTGATTTAATTCCAACTCACCTCAGTCCCACTCAACTGATTTGACTCGTGTTTAGCTCCCTTGAGGGTAGTCAACTCGTCCTGTTGGGTCCACTTTTAGCTCCTTGACCCGTTTTTGACTCCATGACCCAATTATGGTATTTTGGTCATTTGTAAATGGTTTTCACATATGGATCAAGCCTACCCATTTCTTCTCCACTTGATTTCCAATCAACTAGGCTTAACCCCCTTTAATTTAAATTCACAAAATGGTCAAATCATCCATTTTGACCCGATGGGTCCCATTTGGGCCCTTTGACCCATTTAGCCATTTTTGACCCAAATGATGAAAATTACCCAACCAATCAAACTTAACATTCATAATGTGCTCATATGATTTTAATTTGAGCAATGGGCCCCACTATTTCCTTATTTAACATCACAAAATAATTAATTTAACAACTTAGGGGCATTTTCGTAATTATCCACTTCATTGAGAAATTACCCATCCAATCAAACTTGACATTCCTAATGTGTTCACATGACCTTAATTTGAGCAATGGGCCCCACCATTTCCTTATTTACAATCATATTTATTGAATTCACCAATCCAGGGGCATTTTCGTAATTATTCCAATCATTGAGAATTCTTTGACCCAATTAACTATTTTGACCCAATTTGATGTACATTACTCATCCATTATAATTTGACCCTTATAATATGTTCATAGGATCTTAGTTTGAGCAATGGGCCCCACTATACTCTCATTTAACATCATAATTATTAAATTCACCAAATCCAGGGGCATTTTCGTAATTATCCATTTCATTGAGAAATTGGGTTGTTACAGCCGAACCCCATGGTTAGTGATTGTGAATTTTAGAGTTTTTATAAGAATGGAAGTATGGAGAATGGTTAATGAAAATTAGGTTTCAAATGGGTAAAAAATGGGTGATTTTAAAGGATTGTTAAGATGAAAAAATCATGGGAAATGCACATGATTATTATGGCTTCTAAAATAGCATGGAGGAGATAAACCATGAACCATGGGTTCGGCCATGGTACATGGCCGAACCCTATGGTGTTGATTAATTATTTTAATGAGAGTGAAGAGATAGAAGATGATGGAGAAAATGATAGTTTTAAATGGATTACAATGTGTATGATATAAGTTTTTAAAGGGCCAAAATGAATGAAGGTTAGTGATTTTAAAATGGATTATTTTTGGGACAAAACATGAGTCTTTGAAAATAGCATCCATAAAGGTGAACCCTAGGGTGGTGATTGGTGGTTTTAATAAATGGAAAATGATGTAGAAGAATGCTAGATTTTAATGGATTTATAAAAATGATATGTGAGGTTTTAAATGGGATGAAAATGGGGACTTGAATGGATAATTTAAATTCATTGGAGATTGGATTAAAGGGAGTAAAATGGACCCAAGAAAATGAAGATAAGGTGCCATGGGTTCGGCCACGGTGTATGGCCGAACCCATGATCCCTTTGTGGGCCACCTTTAGGGCCAAATGTGAAAGGACATATGGGATTAAATGTTTTTCAAAAATTAAATAATAGGTGGCTGATTTTATGATACTAGGTCATGATTAAATGGATCTAAGTATGAATAAGTTGTTGGACTTAGAACGTACATAAATGGATGGATGACTGAACCATGGGAGAGGAATGGCAAAATGGCAAATAAGTGCCACTTTGAAGAACCATGCCATGGCCGAACCCTATGTGGATTAGACATGAAAATCGAATACATTATGAATGATTAAATGAAGCGGATAGTTGCTGCGTTTTAGGCTCGTAAATTGGCAAAAAAATGGGATTCATCTATGTGTTTTAACCAATGGATAATGGGCTAAGATAAGGGCTTATTTGTGATAAAATTGTAACATAATTAATGGCCATTAATGGGTCTAATTAGATGGATCAATTATGAACTTAGTCATGGACTAATTTGGTAAATGTAATAAGGTATCGGACGTCGCAAACGGAACGCGATCGGCGACCGGATTATCGAGCGAAAAACGTAACGGAATGCTGGACGGTATTCGGTAGGATTCCTACCTTTTTGTAAGCGATGGATATGTGATGGTGTTTTAAATTATTTTGATTTGGCTTATGATGGATTTATGATTATGATTTATCTTATGATGTGTTTTAAGTTATGAATCATATGGATTATATTTTGATATTATGCATTATATGGCTATGTATGGTATATCAAAATTATGGTTTATCTATATACTACATAGCATAATGCACGTACATCTCATGCATGGCATGGGCGGGAAAATAATGAAACCGGAGTCCATACTCCGTCGGGGCTACCGAGAATCAGACATGGGGATAGCCTGAGGGCTATAACCGGAGTCCATGCTCCGTCGGGGCGACCGAGAATCAAACATGGGGATAGTTCGATAACCGGAGTCCATGCTCCGTCAGGGCGACCGAGAAACAAACATGGGGATGATACATTGTATGATCATATGGATGATGGGTGGGACACATGACATAGGCACCCATGGCATAGCATTCATCACATGCTTATTTTGTTATATGTTATTTTATCGGTATGTGTATTATTACTAATCCATGTGCTAGCCCTACTCGGAGTCCTACTGGGCGCGTTGACTAACGCCCTACTTCTACCCTAGCTGATGACGCAGGGGATGGCGGAAGCGGTGGACATGACAGGAGCCAAACTTAGGAGCTTGGGAAACGCAGTCTTAGTTTATTTACGTTTACATTTTGGAGATGTAATTTTAAAGTAACTTAGCTTGTCGGGTTGTATAAGTTTACATTTCTTGCGATGGTTTGGACTTTACTTATTGACGATTACATTTTGTGATATAAGTATGAACATAGGGGCATTTTGGTAATTCAATGTTGTATCTTCCCTTCTATCTAAAAACCGGTAGGATAGACTCTATTATCATGTTCCGCAATAACTATCATCCGCGAGCTTACTTCCTACGCGTGAACCATTTTCGTGGACTTAGTTCCGCGCACGCGTGGGGTTGGCCAGTTAAGGGTCGGGCTTTAGAAGCTCGGACTTAACTCGCGTCGTGGCGTCCACGCCCTTTCTCACTCTTCTATTTCAAAAAAAAAAAAAATAGACTCTGATTTTCCGAAAACGGGTGAAAAAAAGGGCCGGGCGTTACAATAACTGATCCATAAACATAAATCCATAAATGCTTCATCAAATGATGACATAGTACAAAATGTCTCATTAAAATGGTTCATGGGGTTCGGCCATACACCAGGGCCGAACCCATGATGTCTTATTTCGCATATTTTCCTTTAAATCATTTACAATCTTAGGTCCATAAACCAAGTCCCTCCATGGGGTGGGGGTGGTGGGGGGGGGGGGGGGGTGGTTTGGGTTTAATCATGCACTTAGGTTCTGTAAGTGCCCCGGTTCATCCGAGTCACTTTTATTGTCAATTAAGTGACTCAGTTGAACTTGCCTTGGATGTTTAAGAAGATCTACTATGAAGTTGAAGCGTCTACACTGAATACGGTATTGGCACACAGGTAAGTGAACCGTAGGAGACCTTAGGCTAAGTCAAATACCTTAGAAGTCAATTGGAAAAATCAGATAATAAGTGACTTTCAGCCTCGAGGCCTCATGCAAACTACCGAGGCCTCGCAGCCAGTTGTGCAGAGCTGAGTGCAGCTGACCCTGTGTCAAGCTGACTCAGTCTCTTACAGTTTTAGAAAGTTGAAATCTGTGACTGTTTAATTGAGAGGTAATTATGGTAAGTTTATTGGAAACTTGTTATGGTAAATAAAATTATCCACATGGTGAGATGGGTAATTATGGTAAATTGATTGGAAGCTTATTATGGTAAACAAATTAACCACATGGGTTGCGACCTCTCTTAAAGTTTGAATTTGAATATCCTTGGGGAGTTGTCCATAACAATTATGGAAAGGCTCCTCCATGACTTGTAATCCACCTTGCAATATTCCCATCAAGTCCTTGATTAAAGGCTAAGATAAATGATTTGCAAGTCATGCAAGGTGGAGATGAGCTGGCTGATATCTGATTGATATCTGGTTCCTATCTGAATGGATTTTTGTCTGTCAGATTAAGCAAACCATATGTGCTGTCTTTCCAAGAATTACCTCTGGCGAGGCCTCATCAGAATCAGCGAGGCCTCGCAGGCGTGACTAACTGCAGACCTGAAAACTGCTTATAAAATAAACAGTAAGGCTTCAGTTCAGAGCACCGAATACACACAGAAAAAACTCAGGAACAAGATTACAGTGTGTGATCAGTCAGCCTGCCTTCTAGACACCTTTCTTCATCATTCTTCTTAGTGAATGTTTGGGTAATCAATACCCCAATCCTAATGAAGAGCAAGGTGTTCATATATGACTATAAAACCAGTCATACCCTTGTCCTATACTGTTGTGCCAATAGTCATTTTGATGGAGCTAAACTAATGGAAAGGAGCACACAGATTCAGTAAAAAAGAAAGAGCTTAAAGGAAAACGGTCAAGGCCCAAGGCAAGTATTTCTTCTTTGTTTTATTTCAAACATTGTAAAGTGGATTAGAACAGTATGTTCGAACCACTCTAAAAAATAGGTGTAGAGGATTAGACCGATTGGGTTGAACCTTTATAAAAAACTAGGTTGTACTATTTGGGTGTGAGACCCTTACATAGTATATTTGGGATAGCCATAGAGAGGGTGAGTCCAACAGTGGATGTAGGTTCAGGTGAACCAAACCACTATATATCGTTGTGCATGTGTGGTTTGTATTAATGGTTTGATTCATTTGTTTATCACTTGCACACACGTTTATTCCGCTGCACATATTGTTAAATCTGATTTATTTTTAAAAGGGAACTAAAATTGAAACCGACCTATTCACCCCCTTCTAAGTCGTGCATACTTCTAGTAACGGAATTTCAGGTTCATCAATTAAACCCAAGGATCCATAATAGATCCATTAATTTTCTCCATGGGGTTCGGCCATGTTGGTCCTTGGTTCTTCCTTATTTCTTCATTCCAAGTTTATCATTTACGACATGTAAACCCTATTTAAAATCATTAATATATTTGCATGATTTTCATTCTTTACCGCTCATTAATATTTACCAACATCCTTCCATTATTATCATGGTCTAAATCATCTAAGTCCATCAATATCTTTCCATGGGGTTCGGCCATACACCATGGCCGAACCATGGTCCATGGTTCTTCACCAATTTCAATATTTGAGACCATTTAAAAATCAATCACATTCCTCCATTATTTCTCTCCTTAAAAACCTTTTAAATCACAAACACCCTTCCATGGGGTTCGGCCATACTACATGGCCGAACCCTATGATTCATCATTTCCATTAAAATAAATCATACATCCATGATTGATTCTTTGATGGGGTTCGGCCATACATCATGGCCGAACCTCATCTAACCCTTCCTTTGTCTTTAATGGTCCATGCATATCAACCTTAGGTGTTGGCCATGCAAGGCCAACCCATGATCTTTGATCATAATACTTTATCTTAGACATGCATGAGATCTTTTCCATACATACATAATCAATTAGAATTCGGCCATGCAAGGGCCGAACCATGATCCTTGACCATCCTTTTCTTACTTATTAAAATCTCATCAAGTACTTACCGATTCCGCGACTCCTCCGGTTTCTTTCACTCCTTCTTGCTCCTCGGATCTTCTCCCTCCTTAGCCTCTTCTTCCTCCTTGATCTTTGGCCGAGAGTGAGCTTGAGAGGTCTTGAGATGAAAATCCAAAGAGTGTAGGTTTAAGAAAGGGAGAGGACCTTGAGATAGAAAACTCTAAGTCCTTTCTCCTTTGTCAATGAGAGTGGTCGGCCTTGAGTGAGAGGGGAAAGCTTGAGGTAGAAAATATTTTAAGTGTTTCTTGTCTCGAGAGGTGGTTCGGCCAAGAGAGAGAAAGAGAGAGTGAGATGAAGACTATGGAATTGGGCGAAGAGTGGTGTATTGGTTGCTGCCCCATTGTAACAACTATGGCTCTTCACGTCCCTCATTAATATTTACTTTGGGGTTTCATCCCATGAGATGAAACTCCCAACTGTATGCCCCTTGGGTTTCCATCATGAGATGGAAACCCTCCATGTCTCCAACGTGTACTCATGGATAAAATTTGTGTAACAACAAAAACCTTTCACCTTCTCATTAATGTTCCTTTAGGAGTTTCATCCCATGAGATGAAACTCCCATCTCCCCAACATGTATGCCTTGTATATACTTTGTGTAACAACAAAACCCTCCAACTTCCTCATAATGATCCCTTTGGGGTTTCCATGAGATGAAACTCCCACCCTTTCCAACGTGTGTACATGAGGGTTTGGTCTTATGAGATGTAACTCTTCATTTACTCAGTCCATTCACTTAAAATGAAAGTCCCATTAACTTCCCATTCAACTCATCTCTTTAACTCAACTCATATCTTTAATTCAATTCTATCTAACTCACTTAAAATCAACTTATTTCCTTGATTCCATTTCCAATTTAATTCAGCCCCAATTTAATTAAGCTTGAACTCACTTGGTGGTCAACCAAGTCAACCGTGACCCATTGGACCCCAATTGGGCATTTGACCCAATTGACAACCTTGACCCAATTACATAAGTCTTACCCATTTACTTCAAGTGAATCTTATCCATAATCCGTTGGGTCTTAATTGGGCAATTGACCCAACACCTTACCCATCTAAGGTCTATTTCCATTAATTCACAAATTAAATGGACAATTTTCATATATATTCATAACTTGAAAATTCGGGGCGTTACATATATTGATCCAATATCCAAGTTTTTGTGCCTATATTAGTGAAATGGTATGAATCTTCTAATGGCACAAATTTGTGTGAATGTATTGGCTTACATTGGCATTCAAAGGTTGAGTTGCAAAACTTGTTGTCTTGTGAACTTGCATGCATCACAAGCACAAAATGTCCCATCCCTCAAATTGGTAAATCTTATAGGGATGAATTGTCTTTCCAATTGTCTTAGTATGCTCTATCTTGGAAAATCATTAGACATTGGAAATGTGTTTTTTGAAAATGTTCAAATGAGGTATATTATCCTTTCTCCAAAACTGTTTTTGGTTCGCATTCGTGAATTAAACCTTCAAATGTTTTTTGGAAAGTGTCAAGTAAGGTTTGAATGCAACACTGGTATGCACCTATGTTTTGGCTTTCAATTATTAAAGGTGAATCTTAATACCAAAAGGATTTTGATAGTGAAAACCAAAATGGTTGAGTTGTCCAAATATTAAAGGACTTGGTGCATTGTGCTCTCAAAATTTTGAGCTAAAGAGAGCACACCTTGGAATATTTTGAGAGATTTAAGCCTCATCCTCCAAGTAAATAATGGGTTTCCAAGGTTAAGATGTTTGTTCATTCATAGATCTCTTAATTGATATATATTTTGATGAATGAACTTGTTGTTTGATGCATATGTGCTTGTATTGTTGAATTTTTATGCATCATCTTTCATGAGCTATGTTCTTCATTGTTGTATGCTTTATTTAGTTCATGATGTTGTCCACTTATATGCTCTTTAATGGAAAATGTTTTATATGAGTGTTTTCCTCCTCTTGCATGCATAACTTTTGTTTTCAAAATTGGTATATTTTTTAAAATGCATGTGCCCCTCCTTCTCCATCTCCAGTTCAAAAATTGGGACTTGTTGAAGCACAACAAACTTGTACCAACATGTCTTAACCTGCTAAGTTTTCTTTCTTTAGAAAGTCCCTGATAAAACAGACAAGTCAAAAAATTCGCCTGGTCTATTCATAGACAATTCGAGTCTGTCCAGGGTCAACATGACAGACTGAATTTTTCCTCCAAATAAATCCATGATCAAGATATTAAAGATCATGCAATCAAGACATACATGCACTCACACATCAACATTCTAGAAACAGAGATGATACATACATTATGAAGTGTTAATCCATGGAATGTTTGGCTTTCCAAGTAAGATATGTACCAAAGACAAGAATAGTACATTCTAAGCTTGTAGTGAGCCAATTTTGTGTTTTTCATGTCATAGCACTTGGTCTATGTGAACTCACATGATCTCTTGTGAGTCTATTTGCAATGGTCTAAGATATGGAAATGAGTCTTAGACCAAGTCAAAACATGGATGGTTGTCTACCTCCTTAGTACCCAAATGGTCGAATTTGGGGTTTCATACACACTCATATGAATGTACCTTTGGTGACCAAGTCCCAGATTCCTCAACTCCTTCAAGACATGGTCCAATTGTCTTAGCAAGGAATCTTGCCTATGCTCCATCTTCCTTGGAGGTATGTGTCTTTTAGGCTTAGGCTTGGGTGGATTGTGACTTTTAGCTTGAGCTTGTGGAGGTTTGTGCAATGCATGAGCACTGATGTGTCTCTTCCTAAGGATGCAATTTCTCTTGATATGACCAACCTTCTGAGAAGGGTGCGAGACACTTGTCTTCACAAACACCCCATGGTTCATAGGTCCTTTTTTGGATGAGGCACGAAGTGTCGACCTATCACCATACCTCTTTCTAGAGTTCAAAAGTTTTTCTAGTATTTCTTCTCCTTGGGTGAACTTATCTTGGAATTTTTCTTTATGTTTTCTCAAGTCTTGTAATTCCAAAGATAATTTTTTTACTTATGCTTCTTGATGTCCCACAAATTTTCAACATCTTCGCAATGAATTGCAAGCTCTTCTTGAATAGTCATTTCATTTCCTTTTAGATTGACAATTTCACTTCTTAATTCTTCAAGTTGGTTAGACAAGTTACAGTTTTCAAGTTTAGCTTTGTCTAATATTTTAGCTAACTTCTCACTCTCAAGGTAAAAAAGCTTGATAGGAATCTTGAAGATCTTCATCTTCACTCTCATCTTCCTCTGTTTCAATTGTGGGGCCTGTAACACCCCGATTTCTCAATGATGTGGATAATTACGAAAATGCCCCTGGATTGGTAAATTTAATGGTTGTGATGTTGAATAAGGAAATAGTGGGGCCCATTGCTCAAACTAAGATCCTATGAACATATTATAAGGGTCAAATTATAATGGATGGGTAATGTACATCAAATTGGATCAAAATGGTTAAATGGGTCAAAGAATTCTCAATGATTGGAATAATTACGAAAATGCCCCTAGTTTGTTAAATTAAATGTTCTTAATGTTAAATAAGGAAAAGGTGGGGCCCCTTGATCAAATTAAGATCCTATGAACACATTATAAATGTCAAATTTGATTGGATGGGTAATATGCATCAATTGGGTCAAAAATGGCTAAATGGGTCAAAGGGCCCAACTAGGACCCAACGGGGCTTAATGGATTATTTGACCATTGTGTGAGCTTAAATTAAATGGGGTTAAGCTGATTTGATTGGAAATCAAGTGGAGACAAAATGGGTAGGCCTGATGCACATGTGAAAACCAAGTACAAATGACCAAAATACCCATAATTGGGTCATGGAGTCAAAAACGGGTCAAGGAGCTAAAGGGGGGCCCAAAGGGTCGGGTTGACTTTGTTGACCACAGCCAACCGTGTGGGCCCACAAATGAGTTCAATGGTGAGTTAAATCAGGTTAAGTGGAACTGATTTTATTTAATTTGAATTATGAATGAGTTGACTCAAATGCATTAAATGATTGCCAATTAATGAGGTGAGTTGGACATGTGAGTTGAGTGAGTCAAAATGGAAATCAAATGGGCTGTAAATTCAGTGAGTTAAGTGGAATATGAGGAGGTGTTTTGATCTCAAACAAACCAAAACAAGTCCCACACGTTGGGGACTTGTTATGGTGATTTCCATGCAAAACATTAAATGGAAATGATGTGAAGGTGATGAGATTACATGGGGCTGCCAAAGGTTGCAACGGTTGAGGCCAAGAGTGGTGACCATTGGTACCAAGGGGTGCCTTAATGTTCCATCGTTTTTGTCAAGAAGTTATGAAGGAATAAATGGATTTTGTGGTTGAAGAATAAAAAGGGTAGACCATCCATTTGGGCTGATTTTTGTCGTTGCAAATCCAAGATTTTCCCATCTCTCTCTCCGTCTCTCCAATTCGTTTCTCTTGGCTTGAACAGCAGAGGTTTTGGCACCAGTTATTCAAGCTTAAACCAGCAAAGAATTAAGGAAGAAAGGAAGAAATAAAAGGGAGGAAGCAAGGATCTTAGGCAAAGCAAGTTTGGTAAGTATTTATGTGTTATTTTGGTTTAATAACATGGAACAAATGGGGTGTGTATTGGGCCATGGTTATGGCCGAATACACCAAGGTTTTAACCTTGATTTATAGAAGTTTTGAAATGGTAAAGATGACCATTGGGTTCGGCCACCATGGAGGGCCGAACCCCATGTAAAAGATTGGTTGGTTTACATGTTTTGAAACATGGAAACCATGGAGTTTTGTGGACTGTTTTTGAGGTTTCTTTAAGATTCAAATGCATGTTTTTAAAGAGGGTTAAAAACATGGATTTGGATGTCATGAAGGACTGAAGGTATCATGGGTCTAAACCTTGGGAATTAAATTATGAAATGGATCATTGGGATCGGCCATCTTGGATGGCCGAACCCCATGAAATGATGTTGGAATTTTGATGGTTTATTTTGTAAGTTAAAATTATGCAAATGAGTTACTGTTTTGGGAGATTAATTTAGACATAAGATGAATGTCTAAGAAGTTCAAACCAAAGGCCATAGGGTTCGGTCAATGAGCATGGCCGAACCCCATGAAATCATATGAAATGTATGGTCATTTGGATTGAGTTTTTATAAAGTGGAAATCATGCAAAGTGATGGACAGATTTGGATGGCTTTGAGAGGTAAAATCCCGGTAATATTATACTGATTATTACATGTTTAAATGAGATCAAAAACATGTTTATGAGAACCAAGTCATGGACATAGGGTTCGGCCACCTTGAATGGCCGAACCCCATGAAAGAAATTGATGATTGTTATGAATTTGGAGAGCTAGAAACCATGCAATATCATGGGGTTTCTATGGGATTTTAAATAGAAATATGTTTGCTATTTTTATGGCTAAGATGCATGATAAATTATGTAAGATCATTAGAAGAATTGTATCCAAAGAACCATGAGGTTCGGCCATGTGAATGGCCGAACCCCATGGGTTGCTTTATGGTTTTTATTTGATTTACTTGGGGTTATGGTTACTGATTTGGGTCAGCCTTTGGATGGCTGAACCATGTATTGATCATGGTTAAAATAGCATATTAAAACCATGAGTAATCATGGAGATTATTGAGCCAAGGGAACCATTGGGTTTGGCCATGTATAGGGCCGAACCCCATGGACCATTGCATGGTTAAATAGGCTAAGTTTATGAGTAGTAATTGTTAATGGTTCCATGTTGATTTAAAAGGTTTAAAATATCCTAATGGAGAACCATTTGGTGATGGATAAAAGGGATTACAAGGTTCGGCCATGTATAGGGCTGAACCTCATAAAATGATAATGGTTTTGATATAGCTTAGCCTAGTGGCAAAGCAGTAAATGCGGATGATAATGTAAATATGGATAGATAAAGTTTAAAAGGACATGAAAGAAGGGTTAAACTAAGGTGGTATGTTTCGGCCATGGTGTATGGCCGAACCCTACCAAGACATGTTTAAAGGGTTAAGTATTTAAGAATTGACCAAGCGAAAAAGGAGGTTAAATTCTAAGTTGGTGATGTTCGGCCATGGGTATGGCCGAACCCCACAAGATGTTTTTGGGTCTTAGATATGAATGAATAAGTAATTGATAGTGTAATATGCTGATTGTTATATGGACAAGGTAACGGAAGTGAACGGTGTACAAGTCGTGATCGGGTGACGCTAAAGAAAGAACGAACACTGAAGTGAATCTTTAGTAGGTTTCCTACCTACTTGTAACCACAATTATGATTTAGTTTTATTATGTTTTTATGAGATATGTTGTATTTGATATTATGTTTCAAATATGGTTTTTAATGATGAGATATGTATTTATAAATGACATACATGTACATTGACATCTCATGCATGGCATGGGGTGATGATTATGGATTACCTTGACTTGAGAGTCCCAATGAAAGAACACCGTGAAACAACTCAATGATGAAGTGTCTTTCCACAGGTAACGAGGATTACTATGGATTACCTTATCATGTGAGTCCCAATGAAAGAATACCGTGAACAACTCAATGATGAAGTGTCTTTCCACAGGTAACGAGGATTACTGTGGATTACCTTATCATGTGAGTCCCAATGAAAGAATACTGTGAGTCCCAAATGAAAGTGTATTGTGATTTACCTTGACGGTGAGAGTCCCGTCAAGTGATGGCTATGTATGTGTGATGGGGTGGGGCTCATTACATATGCACTTACATACATAGCATTGTTTTCAGATGTTTTATTGATAATCATGTACTATGATATATATGCATGTTTTATATGCTAACCATGTGGTAGCCCTGATCGGGAACCTACTGGGCACGTTGATCTAACGCCCTAATTCTATCCTCAGAGAAGAATGCAGGTACAAGGAAAGGAAAAGAGAAGGTTGATGATATGAAGGGGAGCCATGCATAAATGTTTGAATGCTGGAAGGAATTTATAATTGTTGTTATTTGATACTTTATTATGGACATGTAATAATGTAGTTACTTGCTATGGTTTGATTAGGATATTAACAATGGTTGGTTGATTTATGTTAATTATTAATTGAGACTGGTACTTGTTATCTATTCAAGATATTTCCGCAGTTAGTCGACTTTATTCCGCAAGTCATTGTATAGTTCCATGTGTGGTTTGTTATCGTGGGTTTAGTCCACGCACACATGGGTGGCCAGTTAAGGGTCGGACTTAGGTAGTCCGAACTTAGCTCGCGTCGTGGCACCTCCCGCTTTTGTTCACTCTATGTTTCTTTTAAAAGAAATTTTTAGACTCTGATTTTCGGAAGGGTGAAAAGGGCGGGACGTTACATTTGGTATCAGAGCGAAACGGGAAGTTGAATCATCGAAGTAAGATTAAGACGGTTTCATGTCTCACTGACGGATAAGAATCCCAACTGACCGACTCTTCGGAGTCCGCTGACTGGGGGCCGGATTAATTTACTTCGAGTGACTCAGACTGAACAATCAATCTGAGAACGACAATGAAAGATAGCAAAGTAAAGTACAGTCATCATAACTGGACATATCAAACATAGCAAAGTAGGATGTACTCCCCTGATATCCCCCATCAAGAAACAAACAACAGGAATTTAGAGATTTCCCCAAAAACAAAAGAAAACAAAGAGTGATGATTTGGCAAAATCCCCAAACTGAGAAGTGATACATAATACTTAGGGAGGTTTTCCCCGAGAACAGCAGAACATCAGGATTTTCTCAAATTGAGAAATGATACTCGATATATAGGAAGTTTCCTAAAAAACAAAGAAATACAAAGAGTGCTGATTTGGCAATTTCCTCAAATTACGAATAACACAAAACTTTACTTGGAAGCTAAGTCAACTGATGTTTCCATGACTTAGGAAAAATGTCTCCAAAGGAAGAAGAACATAACGGAGAGGGTCAGAATGGTTCAAACATTCCTGAAGACCAACATAACTCCAAACCTAAAGATTCGTATCCCAGAACTCCCGTCGCCACGTCACGGTGCTCCACCCACTCAAACAAGTGGTTCATTTCACCATTGACTCATCCACAAACACTGGGGAGTCTCACCAAGCGAGAATCCGCTATAAGACACATCTCAAATATACTAACCGAAAAGTAATGCATCTAGCACACCACACAACCTAGGGTGCCTATACACTACCTCATAACCCGGTTCCATCTACCATATCACAAAGGGGACGAACCCATTATCCAATCGACATCACCTCTAACTCTGAACCATGTACAGTCCGAGAGTTCAACCGTACTCTGATACCAACTGTAACGCCCCGTCCCTCTACGGACGCTTTATCTCCGAAATATTTAGAAGTCGCAAAAGATGGTCATCGGGTCAATTTTTTTTTTTGAAAATAGGTACTACCTCCCGCTCATATACCACAAGCTCAAAAAGTCAAGAAGCACAATAAACGACATTTGACTAATTGAACATAGTTATACAGTCATCCAAACAAGTATGTAGTAATAAGCTCATACAAACTAGAGTCTCCAAGTTTAAAACATAGACATGAACATAAATGCTTAACTACTATCGCTCCTCCCCAGGTGCTTACTCAAAGGGCCCTCACGGCCCCTCCACGATCAGGGTACCTGAAAGGTAAGGGGTGAGCTAACCAGCCCAATAAAGATATAATGCTTGTCACAAGTCAGGAACATAAGTGGATATAATACTTACGAATGCAGAATATCATAATAACAAGAGCACTCGTATGCATGAAATCCAAATACACCACAAACCAATAATCCACCGACCAAAATCGAGACATCATCTCGATAGCCCACATCGGGTCCTCCAACAACTCCGGTCTCCCTATCAGTACCATCGGGAGACTAAAGAATACGTAACTGCCTCACCCACACGAGCCATGTCGAAAAACCATCTCGACAACGCCGATGATAAAACACACCACTACCTCAACCACACGAGCCTTGTCGGAAAACACCTCGACCACGCCCGGGAGAGCCAAACTCTAGGGCAGGCACCTCAACCGGCGGAACGCAATGGGGAGACCCTCATTCCCTATGGGGTCTCAACCGCCGGAGCGTAACGGGGAAGTCCTCCCAACAACCAACATCATCACGTCATTATAAACATATACACACAAAAAGATCCTCCATCTCAATAGCCAACGGTGCACTGCCCGTTGTGGGTTACTTCTTATGTATGCACATGATTTCATGATCATGTATAAGGACATAAGCATGTGTAACGATATATGCATGTAGTAAGGTCTCAAAACACAAAACCCATATTCATCATGGTCTCATTCACATGTTATGGATAGACACGTAACTCGTTATCATTAAGTCTCAAGCGTTATGTTTGACATCCAACACATTACTTATTCTCATCATGAATTTGTTCAAATGTTATAGTTATATAAACGACATAAGCGTTTATAACAATATAAGCATGTTCTAACATGATTAACCAAAATCAACATCATGCGTCATCATGCGAGTTAAAAGCACATAACAGGTTCTTTAACACACCTCTCTATGTTCGACATGATTGCATTTGCATCTTATGAATAACACTCAAAATATCATCAATATATTCCAAATATCATATTCAATATTAATTTATCCAATTAAGGTTTCTCACAATAACATATAGTAGACAAGAGTGCACCCGAATAGACCCCTTGCCACCTAATCATTATCAACGGTTCACCCTTACCGAATGGCTTGATAAATAAGAGATTCCATTCGGATCACTTCATGTCCGGAAATACATATTTGTTATATGCAATGCATGCTAAATTGTGATAAGTCCCCTCACTTGTGTGTGCTTTCGAAATCCGAGTAAAGCAAACGGGTCGAAGGATTGAAGGAGGCGATGCACGGGCTACCGAGCTCGAGAAACTGGGGCGGGTCTGTAAAACTAGGATGGTCCCGTAAAACTAGCTGAAATGGCTGAGAACGATCCTGCGAACGGGCTGGAACGAGCTAAAGAAGATCCAGAAGCACTCCAGAAAAGATCTCCAAAACACGCTGGAAGTTAGCCAGAAGTGGACCTGAACTGGGCCTGGGGCAGGGCCTAGAACTGGGCTTGGGCCGGGCCGGGCCGAGCTGATGGATCGGGCCTGGGCTGAGTTGCTTGGCCAAAAGAGAGCTCGGCTTGGATTTGCTGGGTTTGGAAAGCTTGGCTCAAAAGGCTTGGGCCAAATCTCGTGGGCCTGACGTTAGGCTCACGAATTGGGCCTAGAAAGCTTGGAGGCCTGAAAGACCAAACGGGCTGAAACAGTGAGCTGGGTTGAATAAGGAGTCCGCCTGAGTTGACTCGGGAACTTGGCCGAGTCGACTCAGTCACCCTCTGAGTCAAAGAGGGAAAACTGGGGAAAGCAAGGGAAAACGCAGGGAATCAAGAGAAAAAAGAGGAAAATCATGGAAAATCAAAAGGAAAACTCGAGAGAGAAGAAGGGGAAAGATGAAGAAGAAGATAGATACCCAGAATTAGCGAGAAAAGGGCTAGGGGACTAAGATCCGGTGGCTGCTAGTGAAGAAATCGGATTTGGACGGTGTCGGGTTCGAAGGCTACTCGTCCAACTGAGAGAGGGAAGAAGAAAAGAATGAAGCCGAGAGAGAGAGAAAGAAACAAGATGGCTGCGGCGAAATGAGGAAGGGTAAACAAAGTGATGGATGGCGGCAGCGAAAAGAGGGAGGAGAAAGAGAGATGAGGGGCGGCAAAGGGAGGAAGAAGAAAGAAGATGAGCGGCGGCGAAGAGGGAAAGAAAGAGTGCGGAGGCTAGGGTTTCAAAGGAGAGGGCAAGAGGGATTAGGGTTTGGCAAGGGAGAGAAAGAGAGATTAAATATGGGGGGTCTTAGGGTTTAGGTATCTTTTTTTTTCACAAAAAAAAGGAAAGCATCACTTTCACAGGGTATTTTTTTAAAATGGCAACCAAAATGTGATTTTCAAATGATTTAAATGACAAAAATAATTAAAATATTAAAATTACCAAAATGCCCTTTGAGCTTCAGAGCTCGAAATCGGGAGAATAGGGGCCCACCATGGAGCCTACACAATCCTCACTGCCACCAAAACACCAAAAACAACTTGGAGATCCACAAAACTCTCTAAAATCCCGAAATATCGGGCCAGGTCATTACATCCTTGGTCATTCACCAGTTCATACATGGTTCATGCATAAAGTCCTTAGCCATAAAGATTAGGGTTCGGCCATGCAATGGCTGAACCATGTCCTTGACCATCTTTTCTTACTTATGCAATCTTATCAAGTACTTACCGATTCTGCGAATCCTCCGGTTTCTTTCGTTCTGACTTCCTCCTCCGCTCTTTTCCTTTTTTAGTCTTTCTTCTTTCTTCGTCCTTGATCTTTGGCCAAGAGTGAACTTGAGAGGTCTTGAGATGAAATACCCAAGAGAGGGTTGGGCCAAAGAGGGTAGGTTTGAGAGAGGGACAAGAGTTTGGGATGGAAAACTCTAAGTCCTTCCTCCTTTGTCTTTGAGAGAGGGTCAGGCTTGAGTGAGCTTGAGAGAGGGAGAGAGATGAAATGAAGAACAGAAATCTCTTGGTTGGGAAGAGATGGATCGGCCAAGGTGTGTGTCTCTTGGGTTATACCCCTTTGTGACAACCAAAACCCTCCAACTTCCTCATAATGATCGTGTCTTCCCAAGTGTCCCTTGGCTTGGCCAAGACACCACTTGAGATGGAACACCCCTCCATCTTCCAACGTGTGACCATGGCTTTCATTTCGTGAGATGAAACCCTCCACCTCCCCAACTTGTGCATTGGATATGGTTTGTGTAACAACAAAACCCTTCATCTCCCTCATTAATGATCCGTTTGGAGTTTCATCCCATGAGATGAAACTCCCACCTCTCCAACGTGTGTACACCATGAATTTGGTCTTATGAGATGTAACTCTCCATCTACTCCCCTAACTCACTTAAGATGAAAGTCCCATTAACTTCCCATTCAACTCATGTAATAGCCCGAATTTTCAAATCAATATATATTTGGCATTTATTGATTTTAATTTGAATTTTGACATAATGGAATACCAAATGGATCAAAAGTTGGGACAAGGGTCCAAGAATGGTCCAATGGGCCATGGATTGGATGAAATCCATTTAATGGGTCAATGAGGACTAATCGGGTCAAGGATGGTCAAATTGGGCCCAATACTCATTTGGGACCCAATGGACCCAATTGAGATAAGCCTAAGGTAAGGAGGGAATTTAATTGGGCCATGGGCCCAATGTCTACCCAATAAACCATGAATTGGAATTAATACAATTAATGGGTCAATGGTAAGTAATTGGGTCAAGATAGTCAATTTGGGTCAAAGGGCCATATGGGACCCAATGGGCCAAAGTAGGTAAGCCCTAAAATAAATGGGAAAGACAAAATATAATTGGGCCATGGACCCAATGGTGATCCAATTAAGATAAATTTAATAGATTAGATAATTATAAAACTATCTAAGTTAAGATGTATCAAGATTAAGTAATATGGCCAAATGGGGCCCACCTCCACCTCACCCATTGAGGTGGCGTGTGGACCAAGGAAAAAGTGGGGCCAACCATCATGGTTGACTTGGTCAACCATGGATAAATTTAAGAAGACTAAGGTGGATTAAGGTAAATTAAATTGATTGAAATTATTGTAAAATTATCTAAGTTAAAATCAATGGAATTAAAATAACATGGCCAAGTGGGGCCCACCTCCACCTCATCAAGTGAGGTGGCGGGTGGGGTAGGTATAGGTGGGGGCCGTCCACCATGGTTGACTTGGTCAACCATGGGTGGATTTATTAGATAGATAATTTAATGGAATTAAATTGGAGGGAAATTAATTAACCTAAGTGAGGACTTAACTTAAATAATTAGGTTGATTAATTAGGGTCAACATAGACAAGTCAAAGAGGACAAGGGAGCCATGCTTGGTGGTTGGGTCTCAACCACCACCACCAAAGTCAAGCTAGCCCATGCTTGGTTGGTGAGGTCATAATGGAGGGGTATGGTCCAAGTAAGACCAATGAATGAGATGGGTTTTCCATCTCATCCCTCTCATTTCTCTCTCTCCCTCTTCACCTCTCTCAAAAAACGTCCCATGCATTCGAGAAAAGAAAAAGAGAAGAAAACTTAGAAGAAGAAGAGAAGAAAAGAGAAAGAGAGAGCAAGCCTTGGTCCACCCCTTCAAGATCAAAGGCTAAGATCTTGTTTTCCATCACCTTCCCCTTTCCCTGTCTCAATCTAACTCCATCTACCATAGCCGATCCAAGCATATTTCACCATTGATCAAGCACATCTAGCCGATCAAACAAGGAGAGGAAGAAGAAAGGAGGCCAAGGAAGTTGACAGGAGCGACAAAGACCGGAGGAGTCGTCGGATCGTAAGTATGTTCTAAACAAGAAATTTAATTTTTAGGGTTTTAAGTTTTGGAATCCATTTCCTTGGATTGGATGGTGGCCAAACCATCATAGGCTTTGAATTTAAAAATCCATCCAATGGTAGGATAAGGAATGGATAAGATGGAGGAATGGATTAAGTAATGGATTAGGGATGTTAAGTATTTAAAATAATTGTTATGGACTTGTGAGGAAATTTTGGGCCATAGGGTTCGGCCATGTAGCATGGCCGAACCCCATGGTGGCAAATTTAAATGATGGATGATGGAAGTATGGAAAAATATGGAGAAAAGGTTAGGTTTCCTAAATGCTAAGTAATTGATGATTTTATTAAGATTAGAAAGTTTAAAATGTTGGAGAATGATTAATGATAATTAGTTTCCAAATGATTTAAAATAGGTGATTTTAAATAGGGTTTAAAGGCATAGAATGGAATGAATGGATGACCATAGGGTTCGGCCATGTAGCATGGCCGAACCCCATGGTGAAAAATGGGTAATTTATTAAGATTATAAGGTTTAAAAGATAATGGAGAAAAATGATAGATTTAAATGGATTTATTGAGTATAGAATGTAATGGTTAAATGGGATGAGAATGAGGACTTAAATGAATAAATTAAATTCATTGGTGATAGGATTAAATGAGACAAAATGGACCCAAAAGAAGGGAGATAGGGTACCATGGGTTCGGCCATAGTGTATGGCCGAACCCATGATCCCTTTGTGGGCCACCTTTAGGGCCAAATGTGAAAGGACATATGGGGATTAAATGCTTTTCAAAATTAAACAATAGGTGGCTGATTTTGGATATGTTATGGAATTATAAATGGGTCTAAGTTGTGGATGAAATTTAGACTTAAAATAGACATAAGTGGGTGAATGATTAATCATAGAGGAGAGAGTGGCAAAATGGTAATTATTAGCCACTTTGAAGAACCATGGGTTCGGCCATGGTACATGGCCGAACCCTATGTGGATTAGACATGAAATCGAATGCATTATGAATGATTAATTGGAACAGATAGTTGCTGCGTTGAGGTTCGCAAATTAGAGTATTTAAATGGCCAAAGAAATTGGATTTATGTATGTGTTTTAACCTATGGATAATGGGCTAAGTTAAGGACCGATTTTTGATAAACTTGTAATATACTTAAGGATCATTGAATGGATCTAGGGTTATGATCAGTTCGGAACTTAATCATGGATAACGTGTGGACTAATTCGGTAAATGTAATAAGGTATCGGGACGTCACAAACGGTACGCGATCGGCGACGGGATTATCAAACGGAAAGCGTAACGGAACGCTACGTGGTATTCGGTAGGATTCCTAGCTTTTTGTAAGCGATGGATATATGATGGTATTTTAAATTATTTTGATTTGGCTTATGATGGATTTATGATTATGATTTATCTTATGACGAGTTTTAAGTTATGAATCATAAGGATTATATTTTAACATTATGCATTATATGGCTATGTATGGTATATCAAAATTATGGTTTATCTATATACTACATAGCATAATGTACGTACATCTCATGCATGGCATGGGCGGGAAAATAATGAAACTGGAGTCCATGCTCCGTCGGGACGACCGAGAATCAGACATGGGGATGGCCTGAGGGCTATAACCGGAGTCCATGCTCCGTCGGGGCGACCGAGAATCAAACATGGGGATAGTTCTATAACCGGAGTCCATGCTCCGTCGGGGTGACCGAGAAGCAAACATGGGGACAATACATTGTATGATCATACGGATGATGGGTGGGACACATGATATTGGCACCCATGGCATAGCACTCATTACATGCTTATTTTGTTATATTTTATTGTATCGGTATGCATGTTATCACAAATCCATATGCTAGCCCTACTCGGAGTCCTACTGGGCGCGTTGACTAACGCCCTACTTCTACCCTAGCTGATGACGCAGGGGATGGCAGAAGCGGTGGACATGATAGGAGCCAAGCTTAGGAGCTTGGGAAGCGCAGTCTTAGTTTATTTACGTTTACATTTTGGAGATGTAATTTTAAAGTAACTTAGCTTGTCGGGTTGTATAAATTTACATTTCTTGCGATGGTTTGGACGTTACTTATGGACAATTATATTTGGTGATATAAATATGATCATAGGGGCATTTTGGTAATTTAATGTTGTATCTTCCCTTCTATCTAAAAATCGGTAGGATAGACTCTATTATCATGTTTCGCAATGATTATAATCCGCGAGCTTACTTCCTACGCGTGAACCATTCTCGTGGACTTAGTTCCGCGCACGCGTGGGGTTGGCCAGTTAAGGGTCGGGCTTTAGAAGCTCGGACTTAACTCGCGTCGTGGCGTCCGCGCCCTCTCTCTCTTCTATTTCAAAAAAAAAAAAAAAGGCTCTGATTTTCGGAAAGTGGGTGAAAAAGGGCCGGGCGTTACAACTCATCTCTTTAACTCAACTCATATCTTTAATTCAACTCTATTTAACTCACTTAAAATTAACTCACTTAAAATTAACTCAATTATTTGATTCCATTTCCAATTTAATTCAGCCACAATTTAATTAAGCTTGAACTCACTTGGTGGTCCACCAAGTCAACCATGACCCATTGGGTCCCAATTGGGCATTTGACCTAATTGACAACCTTGACCTAATTAAATAAATCTTACCCATTTATTTCAAGTGAACCTTATCCATAATCCGTTGGGTCTTAATTGGGCATTTGACCCAACACCTTACCCATCTAAGGTCTATTTCCATTAATTCACAAATTAAATGGACAATTTCCATAAATATTCATAACTTGAAAATCCGGGGTGTTACAATACAACCCTTTTTTTAAACTTTTCGTCCCGAAAATCGAGCGAAGTAGGGTTTCAAACAGATTAACTAAATAGCTCAGGGTGAGTGGTTCTCATTTCCGATTTAGGTTCCCAAGTGGTTTTCCTCAGTACCATTTTAATTAGGTTTCTAGCTGCACTTTCCTGGAACTCCATCGGCTAGCTACAGACTCAGCTGATCAGTTTAACTCGGTAGTCGCCCATAGCTTCCCATTCGAGTTTCACTAGACCCTTATCTTTTCCACTAAGTACATCTCCAAAATTAAGCATATCTTCATTTGCACATAAGTCACTATGTGACTAACCCTTTTGTTCATAACTTCTACGATACCAAGTATCTTTCAACACTAACTTTCCTGTGATACAAGTCGTAATACGACTTACACCCTTTTTCTTATAACATGGGATGTAGATCGAGACATGTCCCAATCGTTAGAACAATTCGTTATGTATGAGACCAACAGGCCCATCACACGACCAACATGTCTACCATGGTACCGATAACTGGCATCAATCCAAACCACCATGGGGACCATCATCCAAGATTATACACATCCATCCCTGGTATCACTCTATCAGTGAGTATTATCTAACCATGGTTAATAACCATCCATGAATATAATCTTTCCATGGGCATAATCCATCCAGGCACATCATCTACCATGAGATATTCTATCCATAGGTACAACACTCAAATGAATAACTACGTGACTGTGGTAACAATATCAAATCATAAATATACCCTGATCCCGAGCAAGACTTAGGGCCCATGACTTACTAAGCGGAAGACCAACGTCCAACGTGATCAAGTCTACCTCGCCCTGCATCCCTTCACCCCAATGGTGATTCAGTCAAGCTCTAAGGCGGTTGGACAGCGTCTAACGAAGCTAGCACCACCCCCACGGGGTAAAGTAGTACCTAGCTCTGCGCATCCACGTACATCAAGTGTACAATTTCGTCGTGAGAGCACCCTCCAGCGCGTAGCATGTGAGGGACCCACTCCTCAACGGCAGCCCCACGGGACCAAGTCTCCGTATCTCATATCGAAGCTCCCACGCTCTCATGGCTACTTTAGGCCTTACTCATGAAATCTATACAATATCAGGCGAGGGACATACCGTACCACGTCTCCATCTAATCAAGTGACCTCGTCACATATATCTCAGTGCCAAAGTCCCCATAAACTCTTAAGTTTGCATACTTTATTGAAAATCATTTAAACTTCCATCACCATACAAGGGTTGGTAGGGTACCCACAACCCTTACAAAATCTCCCCTTTTTCCGACTTTTTCTTACCACTTCTTAGCCTAACCTTCCGTAGAAGACCCTGCATCATCACCAAAATTGAAGAAGTTGTCAGGGCATGTCGTCGACGTGTTCTCCAACATTCCAACAGTCAGACAGGGTATTATTCCCGGTCCCCCAATGTAAGGACAGTTGGTTCTCTCTTTCCCATGCCCGTGAAGTCCACAAATAGGGCAAACAACCTCAAGGGGGTAGGGACAGAAAGTACAGTTGTGCCCTTCCTGGTTGCACAACTCGTACATATACCCGGACGCCCTCTCCCCTACGGATTCTCATATCATTGGGATATCTCCCATATGCTCTTCTGGAAAAGGGGCTAGATTCACTTCGACATCCTTGGGGGATCCTACCTGGATGTCTATGTTAACTTCCACAGCGCGGTGTAGCCTGCTAGAGTTGTTGGAAGAAGAAACCAGATCTATAGGACAGCTAGGGATTCCTATGTCCCCCAACTCTGTATACTTTATGTTGCTCGACATATCTGTATCACAACAACAAAAGCATATCAATGACAACTTTGCAGTTCAAATCAAACTAATCTTTGTTTTGGGGAATTTCCTTATGTATCACATGATGTCTCTTGTTTGGGAAAATTGCCATATAAACACTCATTGTATTTCTTTGTTGTTGGGGAAACTTCCTATGTATCAAGTGTTTGTTTCTCGTTTTAGCTAATTCGGGGAAATATCTCCTATTTTGCTATGTTTGATACTTCCAATTTATAGTGATTGTACTTCCCTTGCTATCATTCCTTTTTCGTCATGTGTTGCTCTCAGATTGAATGTTTCAGTGTGAGTCTAACGAAGTAAAATTAATCCGGCCCCCGTGCAGCTGACTCCGAAGAATCGGTCAATTAGGATTCTTATCTGTCAGTGAGACATGATACCGTCTTAATCTTACTTTGAAAGATTCATCCTTCCGTTTGATACCAACTATAGCGCCCCGCCCTTTTTCACTCGCTTTCCGAAAATCAGTCTATATTTTTATTTTTTAAAAGAGTGAACGAGAGCGGGACGTCACGACGCGAGTTAAGTCCGAGCTTCTAACATCCAACAACGTTAACAAAACCACTCCATGGGGTTCGGCCATACACCATGGCCGAACCCTATGGTTCACCATCCTTTTTATTAAAAGATTTAAACCCCTTTTAATCAACTCCAATCAAATTCCTTTAATAAGTTAAATCCATAAATATAGTTGGTGGGGTTCGGCCTCACACTATGGCCGAACCTCACCCTTTTTTTTTTTTATTCTTTTGATCCAATCAAACAACATGACAACCTTTCTAAGATCATAAGCATGAATCCATAATCTTCATGCTTGAAACCGCATAAACTTATAAACAATTTCCATGGTCTTCATTATTAACAATCCAATAAAATACACCATCAACCTTCCATTAAAACCATATAAATTTATTAACCATAATCCTTCCCAAATTTTTCTTCCATAAAACAACCAATAACCTTTCATGGGGTTCGGCCCTTCATCATGGCCGAACCCTATGTTTATCAACCTCTTCTTAAATCACTGTAAATCCCTTTTAAAAACGTGCATAATCAGTCCATGGTTTTCAACCCAAAAACCCACAACTTAAACCATGTATTTCCATGGTTTTAAATCCATTAAGACATTCTCAAATGATTATCCAATCTTTTTCCATGGGGTTCGGCCATACCCCATGGCCGAACCCTGTGGTTCCCTTTTTTTTTTGAAACCAAAAACATAATATTAAAACTACTAACCGTTTATGGGATTGATTCTTGTTCTTCCCTTGCTTGATCTTTCTCTTCAAATCTTCCTCTTCTTTAAACCTTTTCTTCTTGTTGGCTGGCCTTCTTCTTCCTCTTGTTTTTGTCGAGAATAAGAACTTGAGAGAGAGAGAGATAGAGAGAGATCGGCCAAAGTGGGTAGTGTAATGCCGTGAGCCCTTGTCCTTTATCTTATAACACTCCATATGGCCAATGCTAAATAGCAATTGCCGTGAGTCCTATTGTGTTGCCTCTTTTAAAACCTCCACTTAATCAAAATAGAAATGCCATGCGCCCCATCCTTGTTTGCCTCTTATAAATCCTTTCCATTAATATTATCTTAGAAGGTGCTAAGATGGATCACTCCCTATGCCGTGTGCCCCTTGTTTCCCTTTAAAATATGTCATTCGCCTCTTGCTCCTTTCTCTTATTAAAATCCTTCCTTTAATCCCAATTAGAAGGTGCCATGCGCCCCCTCCTTCTTTTCTTTATTTAATCACCACTTAATCCTATTTTGGAAAGTGTAATGTGCCCCTTGCTCCTTTCTTTAATTAATTGATTTTTATGCGCATAACATAGATATGGAATTCCCTACCGTCGGCCACGCACAACCTTATTTAATTGTGGACATTTTCGTAAGATATACAAATCCAATTTAATTAGAAAAGTCCCTCATTAAATATTCTAGCATATCACCTAGATATGCATATCATTCATGCGCATATCCATAGATTGCATAAACAATATTCGGCCATGCAATCTTTTATTTAATTCTCTCATGCGACCATGCATATCTCTTATTTATAGATATTGCATCACTAATTAAATTCAACCCCATTCAATTATTATTGAAACCATTTACCGAAATCCGTTGGGTCTTAATTGGGCAAAGACCCAACATTTTATATAAGATCCATATCTAAAATTCATAATTTAAATGGGTAATTTCTGTAAATATTTATAACTTGAAATTCCAAGGTGTTACTATACAACCCTCTTTTTATATGTTAAGTTTAGGAAGTTTCTATTTATGAACTTTCTAATTATGGACCTAGGACCAAAAGGGTAAGTCACACATCATAGGGTTCGGCCATGGTATTGGCCGAACCCCATGAATAAAGTTTGTGGTTCAATTATGAATTTATAATTCTAAATAAATCAAGAGGAATACTATGTATGAAGACCCTGGTGATGAGCATTCCATCAGGAGATACTTTGATGATGAGCATTCCATCAAGAGGATACTATATATCCGGAGATCCACACTTCGTCGGGGCATTCGTAAAATACTCGTGGAAGGATACCTTGATGATGAGAATCCCATCAAGAGGACACTATGAGTTTATGATGGGGTGGGACTCATTGTATATGATAGCATGGCATGGCATTGAATCGGCATGATTATGACTTTTATTATCATGCAAGGTTTTGGTTTTTATCGATATGATTGGATCTCTATTATCATACACTGTTTTGATACGATGCTTTATGAGTATGTTATGATTTATTATAACTGATTTGATATTTATTACATCTAGATTTTTGGTACTAACCCATGTGTTAACCCTAACTGGAATACCTACTGGGCGCGTTGTACTAACGCCCTACTTCTACCCGTTAGTGAATGATGCAGGAAATGAGGAAAACGCTGAACGCGAAACGGGTCAGGCGTAGGAGCTTGGATGCTTTTAATTTATATTTTTTTAAGATACTCAGGGGCTTGTATTTGAGTATCTAGAATTCGGATTGTAATAACTTAGATGAATTTGCTATGGTTGGATATTTTATTGAATAATTATGATATGATAATGATGATTAAAGACTTGACGTACTTTGCTATCTGCATGGAATAGAACTTGGTTCTATTAAGATTCCGCAAATTGATGTTATGATTCCGCAGGTTATGATTTTTATTCCGCAAGATGATATTGCTATATGTGAACCATTTTCGTGGACGTTGTCCATGCACACATAGGGTTGGCCAGTTAAGGGTCAGACTTTAGAAGTTCGAACTTACCTCGCGTCGTGACGTCCCGCGCTCTATTACTCTACTCTGTTTCAAAAAAAATATACTCTGAATTTACTTGAAAAAGCGAGTGAAAAAAGGCAGGGCGTTACAAAACACATGGGTTAGTATAAAAATCCAGATATAATACATCATGTCGTATCTGTAAAACATCGTATCCAAAACAGTGTATGATAATAGAGATTCAATCATACAGATAAAAACCAGAAACAACGCATGATGATAGAGATCATAATCATGCTGATGCAATGCCATGCCATGGGTGCCATATGCCATGAGTCCCACCCATCAGCCATAACACAATCACAAAACATCCTTTTGATGGAAAGCTCTTTATCAAGGTACCACAATCACATAGTATCCTCTTGATGGAAAACTCCTCATCAAGGTATCCCCCACGGTTGCCTTACGGACACTCGGACGGAGAGTGGACTCTGGTTACCTCTTGATGGGATAATGCACATTAAGGCCTTCCTCTTGATGGAAAACTCCTCATCAAGGTACCCCCACAATTGCCTTACGGATGCCCCGACGGAGTGTGGTCCCCGGTTACATATCATCCCTTCCGTGCCATGCATGAGATGCACATGACCACATGCTATGCAATTATACAAATCATAGCATTAAAATCTCATCTTTGAAACATATCATTTATACAAAATAACTCATCAAAATAGGAATTAAAACCATCATACATATCCCACGGTATCAATGAGGTTGAATCCTACCAATGATCAACTAACGTGTCCTTTCTTTTTTGTCCGGAAACCGATCACCGATAGTACACCGCTTGTGAGGTCCCATTACCTTATTACATATCAATCAATCAAACCCATGTTCCATTTGATTTCCAATCATGGCTAAGTCCATAAACACACCTTAGTGGGGTTCGGCCATACAACATGGCCGAACCTCACTCGCTTGGTTTGGGTCCAAGGTCATTCCCTCTTTGATTCATTATTCCAAACACACATAAGCTAATCATCTAACATTCATAAAAACCCTAAGTCCATAAAACCTTCTTCATGAGGTTTGGCCATACACCATGGCCGAACCCATGGTCCTTTCATTTTCACCATTTTTCCATCTTAGCCATTTATTCTTTCCATAGCTAATCACTCCTTTTATCTATACATACTTAGGTCCATAACTGATCCATAAACATAGATCCACAAATGATTCATTAATCATGTAAATATTTCATTTATAAAATCAGTAGGTTACCCGCTGTCCACTACCCACTGTCCACTCTCCACTGTCCACTACCCATTGTCCACTGTCCACTGTCAACTACCCACTGCTCACCAAAACTCACTTGTTGGGTTCAGCCATACAACATGGCCGAACCTCACTCTTTGGCTTTGACCCCTTTTTAACCCTTGTTTTCTTTTACACAACGTGGGTCCAACACCATCCATTCTTTGATTTATTAATCTAGTAACATTCCATAGTTAAACATTTAATTCCTTAACAAATCCCTCCATTCCTTGGTTTGATAATCCATGGTTTTAAACATGCATAGATCCATAAATGACCCATTAAATGGTTCATGGGGTTCGGCCATACACCATGGCCGAACCCATGATGTCTCATTTCCCATTTTCTCCATTAATTCATTTTCAATCTTATGTCCATAAACAAAGTCCCTACATGGGGGTTTTAACCATAAACTTAGGTTCACCCTTTTAGATCATCATTAACCATATTTAAAACCAATTAAAATTACCAACATTCCCCAATCAATATCTCTCCATGGGGTTCGGCCATACAACATGGCCGAACCCATGGTCCAAGGTTCTTCATTATAACATTTGAGACCATTTAAAAATCAATAACATTCCTCCTTATTTCCATGATTGATCTTTTGATGGGGTTCGGCCATACACCATGGCCGAACCTCATCAACCCCTTTTTGTCCTTGATGGTTCTCATACATAAACTTAGGGTTTGGCCATGCAAGGGCCAAACCATGATCCTTGGTCATTCACCATTCCATACATGGTTCATGCATAAAGTCCTTAGCCATAAAAATTAGGGTTCGGCCATGCAATGGTCGAACCATGTCCTTGACCATCTTTTCTTACTTATGCAATCTTATCAAGTACTTACCGATTCCGCGACTCCTCCGGTTTCTTTCGTTCCAACTTGCTCCTCCGCTCTTTTCCTTCCTTAGTCTTTCTTCTTTCTTCCTCCTTGATCTTTCGCCAAGAGTGAGCTTGAGAGGTCTTGAGATGAAATAGCCCAAGAGAGGGTTCGGCCAAAGAGGGTAGTTTTGAGTGAGGGACAGGAGCTTGGGATGGAAAACTCTAAGTCTTTCCTCCTTTGTCTTTGAGAGAGGGTCGGCCTTGAGTGAGCTTGAGAGAGGGAGAGAGAGATGAAATGAGGAAAAGAAATCTCTTGGTTGGGAAGAGATGCATCGGCCAAGGTGTGTGTCTCTTGGGTTATGCCCCTTTGTAACAACCAAAACCCTCCAACTTCCTCATAATGATGGTGTCTTCCCAAGTGTCCCTTGGCTTGGCCAAGACACCACTTGAGATGGAACACGCCTCCATCTTCCAACGTGTGACCATGGGTTTCATCTCATGAGATGAAACCCTCCACCTCCCCAACTTGTGCGTTGGATATGGTTTGTGTAACAACAAAACCCTTCACCTCCCTCATTATTGATCCCTTTGGAGTTTCATACCATGAGATGAAACTCCCACCTCTCCAATATGTGTACACCATGAATTTGGTCTTATGAGATGTAACTCTCCATCTACTCACCTAACTCACTTAAGATGAAAGTCCCATTAACTTCCCATTCAACTCATCTCTTTAACTCAACTCATATCTTTAATTCAACTCTATTTATGTAACACCCTGGAATTTCAAAGATATCAATTTACATGAATTTATTCATATTTACGGAATTGCCATTGTGATTTATTTGATATGAATTTAAATGGGTAAGGTGTTGGGCCAATGGTCCAATCAAGACCCCAAAGGATGGTAGTTTTGTTTACAAGACAAATAAATGGATGAGATGTACTCAAACGGGTCAAGATTTGTAATTGGGTCAAATTTTGTTTAATGGGTCAAAATGGTCAAATTGGACCCAATGGGTCGAGGTGGATATATTAATCAATTTGTGAGTTCAACACTTAATTGGGTTAAGTTTAATTAATGTTTGGGTGGGATTGAGATAAATTAAATGATGGAGATGAGTTGAGTTGAATTTATGGGTTGAGTTGCATTAAAATGAATGAGTTGAGTTGGGGAGTTAAATAAATGAGTTGGATGGAATGTTTATTTCAAATAAGTGAGGTGTGTGAATGAGAATGGAGTGTTTTAAATTCTCATTTGTTAAACTATGAAAACGTTGGCTGCATGGGAGGTTTTACATGCATGTAACTCCCATCTAAATGATGAATGAAATGGCGTTACATGGGAGTTACTTGGGTGAGAGCTGTGTTTCAAATTCAAATACTTCACACGTTGGAAGGCAGCAAGGGAGGGGGAGTTTCATCTCAAAGATGAAACCCCCACATTGGGCGATGATGAGCATCAAAGAGGTGGCGGTTACACATGGGCTGCACCAAGGGTGAGGAGTTACTTATTTCAAATATTCAAATCAAGCATGAAAGATGAATGGACATGGAGTTTCATCTCATGGATGAAACTCCCAAACGGTTCACTAATGTAAGATGAAGGTTACACAAACCAAGCTATGGCTAAACCGTTGGAGTGTAACGCCCCGCCCTTTCCACCCTTCCGAAAATCAGAGTTTGAAAATTTCTTTTGAAAGAAACACAGAGTGAAAGAGAGCGGGCGGCGTCACGACGCGAGCTAAGTCCAGACTACCCAAAGTCCGACCCTTAACTGGCCACCCATGTGTACATGGACTAGACCATGATAGATAATACACACATGGAACTAAACAATGACTTGCGGAATAAACTAGACTAACTACGGAAATAGGTTGAAAAGATAGCAAGTACCAGTCTCAATTAGTAAATGACTTAAACCAACCATCCATCGTTAATATCTTAAACAAATCATAGCAAGTATCTATATTATTACATGTCCATAATAAAGTATCAAATAACATCAAATATAAATTCATTCCAGCATTTAAGCATTTATGCTTAGCTCCCCTCCTGGTCATCGTCCTTCTCTTTCCCCTTCCTTGTTCCTGCATTATCCTCTATGGATAGAATTAGGGCGTTAGATCAACGTGCCCAGTAGGTTCCCGGATCAGGGCTACCACATGGTTAGCATATAAAACATGCATATATATCATAGTACATGATTATCAATAAAACGTCTGAAAACAATGCTATGTATGTAAATGCATATGTAATGAGCCCCACCCCATCACACATACATAGCCATCACTTGACGAGACTCTCACCGTCAAGGTAAATCACAATACACTTTCATTTGGGACTCACAGTATTCTTTCATTGGGACTCACATGATAAGGTAATCCACAGTAATCCTCGTTACCTGTGGAAAGACACTTCATCATTGAGTTGTTCACGGTATTCTTTCATTGGGACTCATATGATAAGGTAATCCACAGAAATCCTCGTTACCTGTGGAAAGACACTTCATCATTGAGTTGTTTCACGGTGTTCTTTCATTGGGACTCTCAAGTCAAGGTAATCCAAAATCATCACCCCCTGCCATGCATTAGATGTCAATGTACATGTATGTCATTTGTAAATACATATCTCATCATTAAAAACCATATTTGAAACATAATATCAAATACAACATATCTCATAAAAACATAATAAAACCAAATCATAATTGTGGTTACAAGTAGGTAGGAAACCTACTAAAGATTCACTTCAGTGTTCGTTCTTTCTTTAGAGTCACCCGGTCACGACTTGCACGCCGTTCACTTCCGTTACCTTGTCCATATAACAATAAGTAAATCATATTATCCTTTATTCATTCACATCTAAGACCCAAAAACATCTTGTGGGGTTCGGCCATACCCATGGCCGAACATCACCAACTTAGAATTTAACCTTCTTTTTCCCTTGGTCAATTCTTAAATACTTAACCCTTTAAACATGTCTTGGTAGGGTTCGGCCATACACCATGGCCGAACCATACCACCTTGGTTTAACCCTTCTTTCATGTCCTTTTAAACTTTATCTATCCATATTTACATTATCATCCGCATTTACAGCTTTGCCACTAGGCTAAGCTATATCAAAACCATTATCATTTTATGAGGTTCAGCCCTATACATGGCCGAACCTTGTAATCCCTTTTATCCATCACCAAATGGTTCTCCATTAGGATATTTTAAACCTTTTAAATCAACATGGAACCATTAACAATTACTACTCATAAACTTAGCCTATTTAACCCATGCAATGGTCCATGGGGTTCGGCCCTATACATGGCCAAACCCAATGGTTCCCTTGGCTCAATAATCTCCATGATTACTCATGGTTTTAACATGCTATTTCAACCATGATCAATACATGGTTCAGCCATCCAAAGGCTGACCCAAATCAGTAACCATAACCCCAAGTAAATCAAATAAAACCATAAAGCAACCCATGGGGTTTGGCCATTCACATGGCCGAACCTCAAGGTTCTTTGGATACAATTCTTCTAATGATCTTACATAATTTATCATGCATCTTAGCCATAAAAATATCAAACATATTTCTATTTAAAATCCCATAGAAACCCCATGATATTGCATGGTTTCTAACTCTCCAAATTCATAACAATCATCAATTTCTTTCATGGGGTTCGGCCATTCATGGTGGCTGAACCCTCTGTCCATGACTTGGTCCTCATAAACATGTTTTTTATCTCATTTAAACATGTAATAATCAGTATAATATTACCGGGTTTTTACCTCTCAAAACCATCCAAATCTGTCCATCACTTTGCATGATTTCCACTTTATAAAAACTCAATCCAAATGACCATACATTTCATATGATTTCATGGGGTTCGGCCATGCTCATTGGCCAAACCCTATGGCCTTTGGTTTGAACTTCTTAGACATTCATCTTATGTCTAAATTAATCTCCCAAAACAGTAACTCATTTGCATAATTTTAACTTACAAAATAAACCATCAAAATTCCAACATCATTTCATGGGGTTCGGCCATCCAAGATGGCCGATCCCAATGATCCATTTCATCATTTAATTCCCAAGGTTTAGACCGATGATACCTTCAATCCTTCATGACATCCAAATCCATGTTTTTAACCTCTTTAAAACATGCATTTTAAATCAAACAAAACATCCAAAACAGTCCATGGTTTTGTCCTACAAAAACCATCCAATTTAACCCATTCTTTTCATGGGGTTCGGCCATCCCCAATGGCCGAACTCTATGATCAAATTCCCATCATACTTATGCAATACCATCCAAGGTCTAATCCTTGATGGATTCGGCCATACCCGTGGCCCAAGACATGTTCCATTTGTCCCATCTTTTTAAACAAAATCCATGGAAATACTTACCAAATTTTCCAAGCTTTTCCTTTTGCCTTTGCTCCTTATTTCCTATCTTTCTTTGCCTTCCTTCCTTTGTTGGTTTATGCTTGATCTACTGGTGAAACACCAGCAGCTGGTTCAGCCAAGAAGATGATGTTCTTGAGAGGGGGAGAGAGATGAGGATTTCCAAGAATTTTGGCAATGTAATTCGGCCAAATGAGTGGTCTAATCCTTTTGTTAAATTAGCCAAACCTCACTCCTTAATCCTCATTAACCCTTGTAAAAAAGGAGGAGATGCTGGGTGCCATCCAAGGCACCCCTTGATACCAACCATTGCAACCATTCACTTCAGCCCATGCATCTCATCACCTTCACATCATTTCCATTTAACGTTTTGCATGGAAATCACCATAACAAGTCCCCAACGTGTGGGACTTGTTTTGGTTTGTTTGAGATCAAAACACCTCCTCATATTCCACTTAACTCACTGAATTTACAGCCCATTTGATTTCCATTTTGACTCACTCAACTCACATGTCCAACTCACCTCATTAATTGGCAATCTTTTAATGCATTTGAGTCAACTCATTCTTAATTCAAATTAAATAAAATCAGTTCCAATTAACCTGATTTAACTCACCATTGAACTCATTTGTGGGCCCACACGGTCGGCTGTGGTCAACAAAGTCAACCCGACCCGTTGGGCCCCCCTTTAGCTCCTTGACCCGTTTTTGACTCCATGACCCAATTATGGGTATTTTGGTCATTTGTACTTGGTTTTCACATGTGCATCAGGCCTACCCATTTTTAATCCACTTGATTTCCAATCAAATCAGCTTAACCCCATTTAATTTAAACTCACACAACGGTCAAATAATCCACTAAGACCCGTTGGGTCCCATTTGGGCCCTTTGACCCATTGAGCCATTTTTGACCCAATTGATGCACATTACCCATCCAATCAAATTTGACATTTACAATGTGTTCATAGGATCTTAATTTGAGCAATGGGCCCCACCTTTTCCTTATTTAACATTACAAACATTTAATTTAACAAACCAGGGGCATTTTCGTAATTATTCCAATCATTGAGAATTCTTTGACCCAATTTGATGTACATTACCCATCCATTATAATATGCTCATAGGATCTTAGTTTGAGCAATGGGCCCCACTATTTCCTTATTCAACATCACAACCATTAAATTTACCAATCTACGGGCATTTTCGTAATTATCCACATCATTGAGAAATTGGGGTGTTACATGGAGCCTTGGGAGTTTCATTCCAAGGATGAAACCCCCAAGTGAGCATAAAAGTTTATGTTGAATGCAAATGGGAGTTACTAATGTTGTTACCAAGAGACATCACCCCTTGGGCTGGTTTTGATTAAACAAAGAGTTCTCATTTCACTCTCTCTATCTCTCTCTCTCTCTTTGCCGTCTTCTACATTCCAAGATCAAGAACAGCAGCTGGTTACTCATTTCAATCCGTCCCTGGGTGATCCTTTCATCAAGACAAAAATCAGCAAAAGAGTTTGGCACCAAGGTTTAAGATCAAATATCTATCTCTCTTTGCCTCTCAAATTCATATCACCTGGCTGAAGTGTTCCAAGGAGGTTGCAGCAAGGTTAATCTCAGTTAGGAGAACAAGAAGGAAGAGGGAAGGCTAAGGACCTAAAAAGAGTCAAAGAACCGAAGGAGTTGCGGTGATGGTAAGTGCACTATGAACCTTTGTAAATAAGTTGTTTAAGGGATGTGATCCGGCCATTGTATGGCCAGATCCATCAATGGTTTAGATCAAGTATTATGATGGTTTTCAATAACAAAACATGGACCATAGGGTTCGGTCCCTTTGGATGGCCGAACCCCATGAAAATATTGGGTGAAGTTTAGGGTTTTTAAGGAAAAAAATCCATATTATGTTTTGAAGGTGTAAAGGATTTTAAATAGAGATAAGCTTGCTGTTTTGGACCAGTTATGGGATGGCTGAATCATGTGGCTTTCATGGTTAAAGTATGGAGTCTCATATGTATATAATTGATGGAAATATTGTGTTAAGAGAACACATGGCCGAACCCCATGGACTGTTTTTGATGGCATGTTTGGGTTAAATCATATTGGAAATCTAAAATGTGTTTAATACTTTTGATTAAGGAATTACCTAGGCTTAGTTATGGAGTTAATATTAAGTTGATCAACCATGATATTAGATGGAAGGTGGGGATACAAATCAGTTTGGTGAGGTTCGGCCTTGTAGTATGGCCGAACCCCACTAATGGTGATTGATGGACTTAGTGGTTAATTTATATGGATGAATGAAGGAATTAACAAAGGACCAAATTAAGATGGTGAGGTTCAGCCATGTGCTATGGCCGAACCCCACTAAGATGGTTTTATGATAGGCGATGGAAGTTAGCAAAATTAAGCATTAGTTAGACCAATGGCAAAACTGTAAATACAAGATAAATTGTATATGTGAATGGATTGATCAAAAGACTTGAAAAGAGGGGTCCAAAATCAAGTGGTAAGGTTCGGCCATGTTGTATGGCCGAACCCTACCAAAGTATGTTTGAGGTGTGAAGTGGATTAAGTATGACTATTGGTGTTTAAGATAAATTAAACAAAAGGATAGTCTAAATGACATAGTTGTAATTATGGATGAAATGATCAAAGATAAAATGATCATATGATTGGATATATGGGCCAAAACCAAAGTGGTAAGGTTCAGCCATGATGTATGGCCGAACCCTACCAAGGTTCATTTGGAAGTTTGGCTTAATGGTATGGTTGTAATTAAATAAAGAGAGACCAAATTGTAAATAGGTGAGGTTCGGCAATGGGGCAAGGCCGAACCCCACATAATGGATTTTTGGGACTTAGACCAAATTGGAATTACATGGATGAAAGCTTGACTTGCTGTTATATAAATAGGGCCACGGGATTTGCTTGAACGGTGTACAAGTTGTAAACGGGAGACAGTTCAAGAGAAGGGTCAAACTAAGTGATCATTGAGTAGGTTTCCTATCTTTATTGTAACCACATTTCTATTTGCTGTTTTATGTTGATTTCGATAAGTTATATGAATGTAAAGTTATGTTTCTAAATGGCATGTTTGCATAGACATCTCATGCATGGCATGGGATGATGGTGTTGTAACCGGAGGCCACACTCCGTTGGGGCGTCCGAAAGACCACTGTGGGGTACCTTGATGATAAGAATCCCATCAAGAGGAATCCGGAGGCCACACTCTGTCGGGGCTTCCGAAAGACCACTGTGGGGTACCTTGACGATGAGAATCCCATCAAGAGGAGGCCATGTAGAATGGTGATGGGTGGGACTCATTACATGTTCATTTCATACATAGCATGTTTTTATGGAACTTTGACACACATGTATTATTATATTATTTGCATGTTTTATACTAACCTTGTGGTAGCCCTATTCGGAAACACTACTGGGCGCGTTGATCTAACGCTCTATCTCTACCCTTAGTGGATGACGCAGGAAAGACAAGGAATGAGGATCGAGAAGGGGACCAAGCAAAGGAGCTTGGGCGGTTTGAATGATTTGAATGGACTATTTATGGACTTGTTATTTGATTTATTTGGACAATGTAATTTGGTAATTAGATGTATTGGCATGTAATAAGTAGTTAAGTAGATGCTATGGTTTGATTGAACGATTAGTTAAGATTGTTTAGTAATTTTTGAAGATTATGATTAAGTACTTTGTTATCTAAGAATGATAATTGGAGTAGTCATAGGTTCCATTATAACCATCAGTTAGTTTAGGTTTAAGTATTTTCCGCAATTCTATTAGTACCATGTGTGGATCGATTCTTATGGACTTAGTCCATACGCACATGGGTTTGGCCATTAAGGGTCGGATTTTAGAAGTCCGAACTTAACTCGCGTCGTGACACTCCGCGCCGATCACTTGTTGATTATTATTATGTTTAAAAAAAAAAAACTCTGATAATTAGAGTGAAAAGGGCGGGGTGTTACAATTTAACTCACTTAAAATTAACTCAATTATTTGATTCCATTTCCAATTTAGTTCAGCGACAATTTAATTAAGCTTGACCTCACTTGGTGGTCCACCAAGTCAACCATGAGCCATTGGGTCCCAATTGGGCATTTGACCCAATTGACAACCTTGACCCAATTAAATAAATCTTACCCATTTATTTCAAGTGAACCTTATCCATAATCCGTTGGGTCTTAATTGGGCATTTGACCCAACACCTTACCCATCTAAGGTCTATTTCCATTAATTCACAAATTAAATGGACAATTTCCATAAATATTCATAACTCGAAAATCTGGGGTGTTACAATACAACCCTCTTTTTAAAATTTTCGTCCCGATTATCGACCGAAGTAGGGTTTCAAACAGATTACCTAAATAGCTCAGGGTGAGAGGTTCTCATTTCCGATTTAAGTTCCCAAGTGGCTTTCCTCATTACCATTTTAACTGGGTTTCTAGCTGCAGTTTCCTGGAACTCCATCGGCTAACTACAGACTCAGCTGATCAGTCTAACTCGGTAGTCACCCATAGCTTCCCATTCGAGTTTCACTAGACTCTTATCTTTTCCACTAAGTACATCTCCAAAATTAAGCATATCTTCATTTGCACATAAGTCATTATGTGACTAACCCTTTTGTTCATAACTTCTACGATACCAAGTATCTTTCAACACTAACTTTCATGTGATACAAGTCGTAATACGACTAACACCCCTTTTCTTATAACATGGGATGTAGATCGAGACATGTCCCAATCGTTAGATGTAACGCCCCGCCCTCTCCGAGATTCAGAGTCTATTTTTTTTTTTTTTTTTTATAAATTAAAGACGGAAAAGGGCGGGCGACGTCACGACGCGAGTTAATTTCGGACTTCCAAAGTCCGACCCTTAACTGGCCAAACATGTGTGCATGGTCTAAACCATGATAAACAACACACACACGGAACTAAACAAGTCATACGGAATAATGCTAGACAAATTGCGGAACTAACTGATTGCGGAATTATACTGAATAGATAGCAAGTACAAGTCATCCATTAAAATTACTTAAACCAAAGATCCATTATCAAAACTATAAACAAACCATAGTAAAGTTACTAACTATTACATGTCAATATAAATGTATCCAAACAACAGTAAACAGAAACCCATTCCAACACCCAAGCACTTAAACTTGGCTTTCCTCGCAGTCCTCGACCTTCTCTTTTCCTTTCCCTTTTCCTGCATTATCCTCTAAGGATAGAAATAGGGCGTTAGATCAACGCGCCCAGTAGGTTTACCGATCAGGGCTACCACATGGTTAGTATATAGAAACATGCATATATCATAGTATATGATCATCAAAAACTTCTGAAATCAATGCTATGTATGTAAGTACAAATGTAATGAGTCCCACCCATCACAAGTATACATAGCTATCATTTGATGGGACTCTCACGTCAAGGTAATCCAGAGTACTCCACATTTCCTCTGAATAGAACTCTCATGTCAAGGTAATCCAGAGTACTCCACATTTCCTCTGAATAGAACTCTCATGTCAAGGTAATCCAGAGTACTCCTCACTTCCTCTGGATAGGACTCTCATCATTAAGTTATTCCATAATTATCACCCCATGCCATGCATAAGATGTCAATGTATATATGTCATTTGTAAATATATCACATCATTCAAAACCCATTTGAAACATAAAACAATAACAATATAACTCATAAAAACCATGATAAAGCCAATTATAAAAGTGGTTACAAGTAGGTAGGAAACCTATGGAAACTTCGCTTAAGTGTCCGTTCCTTTTAAGCTTCAACCGATCATGATTTGCGTGCCATTCAAATCCCGTTACCTTGTTTATACAACAGCAAGTTAATAACATATCTTCTTGATTTCTAATCAAGTCTAGATCCCATAAACCATCTTGTGGGGTTCGCCCATACCCATGGCCGAACCTCACCCACTTTAATTTGATCTCTCTTTTTATTTAATCCTCATTAAAACATCTCATATTACAAATATACCTTGGTAGGGTTCAGCCATACAACATGGCCGAAACATATCATTTTGGTTTGACCCCTCTTTCAAGTCCTTTAATCCTTCTCTATTCATTTTTGCATTATTACCTGTATTTACAGCTTTGCCACTAGACTTAAACCATATTAAAACCAAGTTCCATAAAAACCACCTTAGTGGGGTTCGGCCATATTACTTGGTCGAACCTCACCAATCCAAATTAGGTCTCATTTCAATCCTTCAAACCCCCAATCATGACATATACCTCTTTCTATGGGGTTCGGCCATACTCATGGCCGAACCCAATAGATCATCCTTGGTTCTTTTATCCATTCCTCGTCCTTCACCATTTAATCATATTTTTATACCTTTTGAAATATTACAAAACCAACAATGATTTCTACCCATATACTTGAATCCAAATACCCATTCAATTGTCCATGGGGTTCGGCCATACACATGGCCGAACCCTATGGTTCCCTTGGTTCAATGATTCCATCATATGTACATAACTTAGGCTAAATACTTTTAGCCATAATAACCATATGGTTCAGCCATCCCATGGCCAACCCAAAACCCTTATCTCCATTTAAATCACATAAAAACCCCATACTATTATATGGTTTTTATCTCTCAAAACACATCACAAATTACCATATAATTATCATATCATTTCATGGGGTTCGGCCATCCCCATTGGCGGAACCCTATGGCCTATAATTTAAACCTTTTTAACATATAATTTGTGTCTGATTAAAAACATATAAAACTCCACAGTATTGCATGGTTTTTAGCCTTCAAAAACCATCAAATACCCAAATAACTTCATGGGGTTCGGCCATCCAAAATGGCCGAACCCAATGGTCCATTTTTATCATTTTAAACCACCTTTACCCAAGGTTTAGACCCTTGATGAATTCTGCCATTCCATGGCCAAATCATGACATTCAAATCCATGATTTAAAACCCTTTCAACTTGCATCTTATGTCTAATTAGAACATCTAAAACTGTCCATCATTTTGCATGGTTTTTAACTTACAAAAAAACCATCAACATAACCATATTATTTCATGGGGTTTGGCCATCCAAAGTGGCCGAACCCTATAGTCCATGTTTTCTATCTTTTTAAACATCATAATTCATACTCTAAACCCTTGGTAGATTCGGCCATACCATGGCCAAATCATGTTCCATTTAACCAACTTTATTAAACAAAATTTCATGTAAACAATTACCAATTTCCTTTGCTTCTCTTCTCTCCTTTTGATCCTTACTTCCTTCCTTCTTGCTTCCTTAGTCTTTGCTAATTAGAAGCTTGAACAATGGTGAAAACACCAAAGGGTAATTCGGCCAAGAGGGTATGTTCTTGAGAGATGGAGAGAGATAAGAATTCTAAGGTTTCTTTGGGTGACAATCGGCCAAGGGGTGTGGTGTTTTGTTTTTGTTAAACAGCCCTTGGACCCTTCATTAATCCTCATCAATCCTTGATCAAACCAAGGAGACATTTGGTGCCAATCAAGGCACCCCTTGGCACTCCCAACGTTGGAGATTTGGGTTTCCATCATGAGATGGAAACCCTCCCAATTCCCATGCCATTCCATTGGTTTTCATGCACCAACCATTAATTCCAACCCACCAACGTGTGGAACTTGTTTTCTTGGTGATGTTTGAGACCAAGGCAACTCTTCATGTCCCATCTGACTCACTTGAATTCAAGGTCCCTTTGATTTCCAACTCAACTCACCCAACTCACTACACTTAATGCCATTCATTTAATGCACTTGAGTCAACTCCATTACTTGATTTAATTCCAACTCACTTCAGTCCCAACTCAACCTGATTTAACTCATATTTGAGCTCACTTGAGGGTCCACACGGTCAACCATGGTCAACATGGTCAACTCGACCCATTGGGTCCCCATTTGGCCCATAGATCCAATTTGACGCCATGACCCATTTATGGGTGGTTTAGCCCTTTGTATGTGGTTTACCCACTTGTATGAAGCCTACCCATTTATCATTCATCTCATTTCCAATCAATTTAGCTTAACCATAATGAAATTGAGCTTACCCAATGGTCAAATAAGTCCACCATGACCCATTGGGTCCCAATTGGGTCCTTTGACCCAATTAACCATTTTGACCCAATTTGATGTACATTACCCCTTTACTTAAACTTGATCCTTATAATATGTTCATAGGGTCTTAATTTGAACAATGGACCCCACCATTTTCACATTTACAATCACATCTATTAAATTTACCATTCCAGTAGCATTTTTGTAAATATTCATATCTTTGAGAAATTGGGGTGTTACATTAGAACAATTCATCATGTACGAGACCAACAGGTCCATCACACTACCAACATGTCTACCATGGTACCGATACCTGGCATCAATCCAAACCACCATGGGAACCATCATCCACGATTATACACATCCATCCCTGGTAACACTCTATCAGTGAGTATTATCTATCCATGGTTAATAACCATCCATGAATATAGTCCTTCCATGGGCATAATCCGGGCATAATCCATCCAGGCACATCATCTACCATGAGATATTCTATCCATAGGAACAACACTCAAATGAATAACTGCATGACTGTGGTAACAATATCAAATCATAAATATACCATGACCCCGAGCAAGACTTAGGGCCCATGACTAACTAAGCGGAAGACCAACATCCAACGTGATCAAGTCTACCTCGCCCTGCATCCCTACACCCCAATGGTGATTCAGTCAAGCTCTAAGGTGATCGGACCGCGTCTAACGAAGCTAGCACCACCCCCACGGGGTAAAGTAGTACCTAGCTCTGCGCGTCCACGCACATCAATTTTGCAATTTCGCCGTGATAGCACCCTCTAGCGTATGGCATGTGAGGGACCCACTCCTCAGCGGCAACCCCACGGGACCAAGTCTCTGTATTTCATATCGAAGCTCCCACAGTCTCATGGCTACTCTAGGCCTTACTCTTGGAATCTATACAATATCAGGTGAGGGACATATTGTACCACGTCTCCATCTAATCAAGTGACCTCGTCACATATATCTAAGTGCCAAAGTCCTCATAAACTCTTAAGTTTGCATACTTTATTTAAAATCATTTAAACTTCCATCACCATACAAGGGTTGGTAGGGTAACCACAACCTTTACAAAATCTCCCCTTTTTCCTACTTTTTCTTACCACTTTTTAACCTAACCTTCGGTAGAAGACCCTGATCATCACCAAAATTGAAGAAGTTGTCAGGGCATGTCGTCGACGTGTGCCCCAACACTCCACAAGTCAGACAGGGTATTATTCCCGGTCCCCCAATGTAAGGACAGTTGGTTCTCTCTTTCCCACGCCTGTGAAGTCCACAAACAGGCAAATAACCTCAAGGGGGTAGGGGTAGAAAGTACAGTTGTACCCTTCCTGGTTGCACAACTCTCAAATATACACAGGCGTTTTCTCCCCTACGGATTCTCCTATCATTGGGATATCTCCCATATGCTCTTTTGGAAAAGGGGCTAGATTCACTTCGACATCCTCAGGGGATCCTACCTGGACATCTATGTTAACTTCCACAGCGCGGTCTGGCCTGCTAGAGTTGTTGGAAGAAGAAACCAGATCTATAGGACAGCTAGGGATTCCTATGTCCCCCAACTCTGTATACTTTATGTTGCTCGACATATCTGTATCACAACAACAAAAGCATATAATTAAGAACTGCAGTTCAAATCAAACTAATCATTGTTTTGGGGAATTTCCCTATGTATCACATAATGTCTCTTGTTTGGGAAAATTGCCAAATAAGCATTCTTTGTATTTCTTTGTTGCTGGGGAAACTTCCTATGTATCAAGTGTTTGTTTCTCATTTTGGCTAATTCGGGGAAATATCTCCTATTTTGCTATGTTTGATACTTCCAATTTATAGTAACTGTACTTCCCTTGCTATCATTCCTTTTTCATCACGTGTTGCTCTTAGATTGATTGTTTCAGTCTGAGTCTAATGAAGTAAATTAATCCGGCCCCCGTGCAGCTGACTCCGAAGAATCGGTCAATTGGGATTCTTATCTGTCAGTGAGACACGATACCGTCTTAATCTTACTTCGAAAGATTCATCCTTCCCGTTTCGCTCTGATACCAACTGTAACGCCCCGTCCTTTTTCACTCGCCGAAAATCAGAGTCTATTTTTTCTTATAATAAAGAGTGAGAGAGAGCGGGAATGTCACGACGCGAACTAAGTCCAAACTTCGAAAGCCCGACCCTTAACTGGCCAACCATACGTGTGAGTGGACCAAGTCCACTGAAATGGTTCACACATACTAAAGTTAACATGCGGAATAATCATAGATGCGGAATTATAATAGGAAACAATCCTATTCCATTTTAGATAGCAAAGTAGTCCAACAGTTACCAATAATTATCTTAACTTGAAATATCCAAAATTAACCTTTCAAACCATAGCAAATATATCTACGTTATTAGAATCCCGACTGCTAGTTACTCAAATCACATTGTCCATGAATAACTTAAATAAAACGAAACTAAAACATCCAAGTTCCTCATATTATATCCGATTTCGTTCCTCGTTTTGTCCATTTCCTGTGTCATCATCTAAGGTAGAAGTAGGGCGTTAGACAACGCGCCCAGTAGGTATTCCAATTAGGGTCAAACACATGGGTTAGTATAAAAATCCAGATATAATACATCATGTCGTATCTGTAAAACATCGTATCCAAAATAGTGTATGATAATAGAGATCCAATCATACAGGTAAAAACCAGAAACAGCGCATGATAATAGAGATCATAATCATGCTGATGCAATGCCATGCCATGGGTGCCATATGCCATGAGTCCCACCCATCAGCCATAACACAATCACAAAACATCCTCTTGATGGAAAGCTCTTCATCAAGGTATCACAATCACATAGTATCCTCTTGATGGAAAACTCCTCATTAAGGTATCTCCCATGGTTGCCTTACAGACGCCCCGACGGAGCGTGGACTCTAGGTACCTCTTGATGGGATAATGCACATCTAGGCCTTCCTCTTGATGGAAAACTCCTTATCAGGGTACCCCCACGATTGCCGTACGGACGCCCCGACAGAGTGTGGTCTCCGGTTGCATATCATCCCTCCGGTGCCATGCATGAGATGCAAATGACCACATGCTATGCAATTATACAAATCGTAGCATTAAAATCTCATCTTTGAAACATATCATTTATACAAAATAACTCATCAAAATAGGAATTAAAACCATCATACATATCCCATGGTATCAATGAGGTCGAATCCTACCAATGATCAACTAACGCGTCCTTGCTTTTTTGTCCGGAAACCGATCACCGATAGTACGCCGCTTGTGAGGTCCCATTACCTTATTACATATCAATCAATCAAACCCATGTTCCATTTGATTTCCAATCATGTCTCAGTCCATAAACACACCTTAGTGGGGCTCGCCCATACAACATGGCCGAACCTCACTCACTTGGTTTGGGTCCAAGGTCATTCCCTCTTTGATTCATTATTCTAAACACACATAAGTTAATCATCTAACATTCATAAAACCTTAAGTCCATAAAACCTTCTCCATGGGGTTTGGCCATACACCATGGCCGAACCCATGGTCCTTTCATTTTCACCATTTTTCCATCTTAGCCATTTCTTCTTTCCATAGTTAATCACTCCTTTTATCTATACATACTTAGGTCCATAACTGATCCATAAACATAGATCCACAAATGATTCATTAATCATGTAAATATTTCATTTATAAAATCAGTGGTTACCCGCTGTCCACTCCCCACTGTCCACTGTTCCACTGTCTACTACCCATTGTCCACTGTCCACTGTCAACTACCCACTGCTCACCAAAACTCACTTGTTGGGTTCGGCCATACAACATGGCCGAACCTCACTCTTTGGCTTTGACCCCTTTTTAACCCTTGTTTTCTTTTACACAACATGGGTCCAACACCATCCATTCTTTGATTTATTAATCTAGTAACGTTCCATAGTTAAACATTTAATTCCTTAACAAATCCTTCCATTCCTTGGCTTGATAATCCATGGTTTTAAACATGCATTGATCCATAAATGACCCATTAAAATGGTTCATGGGGTTCGGCCATACACCATGGCCGAACCCATGATGTCTCATTTCCCATTTTCTCCATTAAATCATTTTCAATCTTAGGTCCATAAACAAAGTCCCTCCATGGGGGTTTAACCATACACTTAGGTTCATCCTTTTAGATCATCATTAACCATATTTAAAACCAATTAAAATTACCAACATTCCCCAATCAATATCTGCAACGCCCGCCCCTTTTTACCGAAATCAGAGTCTATTTTTTTTTTTTTTGAAATAATAAGTGACAAAGGGCGCGGACGTCACGACGCGAGTTAAGTCCAAGCTTCTAAAGCCCGGCCCTTAACTGGCCAATCCTACGTGTGTATGGAACGAAGTCCACGAGAACAATTCACACGTAGACGTAAGCTCGAGAGATATTAAACTGAGTGCAGAATTAAAAATAGAGTCGTTCTTACAAATTTGTAAATAGCAAGGAAGATTACATCATTTAAATTACTGAATTCCTTCAAAATGATAATCTCCAAAATAAAATCCAAACCACAGTAAGTAATCTAAATTAGTACATTCTGACGAGCTAAGCTACTCAATTACATATTCCAAAATAAATTTAAATAAACTAAGTAGCCCGCTTTCCCAAGCTCTTACGCTTGGCTTCCGTCGCGCCCTTCCGCTGCGCCATCTCTTGCGTCATCAGCGAGGGTAGAAGTAGGGCGTTAGACAACGCGCCCAGTAGGACTCCGAGTAGGGCTAACACATGGATTAGTGATAACAAAGCATATAGATAATATTATAACTAAAAACCATACAATGAATGCTATGCCATGGGTGTCTGTGTTATGAATCCCACCCATCATCTATACCATCATGCTGTCATATCCCCCTTGACGGCAAAACCTCGTCAAGATATAAACAATCACAAATCATCCCCCTGGACGGCAAAACCTAGTCTAGATATAAACAATCACAAATCATCCCCCTTGACGGAAAACCTCGTCAAGATATAAACAATCACAAATCATCCCCCTTGACGGCAAAACCTCGTCAAGATATAAACAATCACAAATCATCCCCCTGGACGGCAAAACCTCGTTCAGGTATAAACAATCACAAATCATCCCCCTTGACGGAAAATCCTCGTCAAGATATGACCAATCACAAATTATCTCCCTTGACGGCAATGCCTCGTCAAGATATAAACAGTCACACATCATCCCCCTTGATGGAAGAACCATCATCAAGGTATCATAATTACAAACAACATCCCTGATAAATCAAACACATCAAAATATCCCCATGTCTATTTATCGGTCGCCCCGACGGAGCATGGACTCCGGTTTCATTTCATCTTTCCCCTGTCATATCCCTCCCATGCCATGCATGAGATGTAGATGCCATATGCCATGTAATATATGTAAATAATAGTCATAAAACCCCTCTTAAAACAATCACATGATTACCAAATAAATCAAAGGGAAACCATCACATAATATTTAATCCAAAACCCCTCTTAAAACATTCACATGATTTCCAAAATAAATTAAAGGGAAACCATCACATAATACTTAATCCATGGCTTACAAAAAGGTAGGAATCCTACCGAATACTGATTAGCATCTTTCTTTCGTTTCCGTCCGATAGACCCGGTCGCCGATCGCGCACCGTTTGCGATGTCCAGTAACTTATTATAAATTAATAATTAGTCCATGTTTTTAACCTTTTACTAAGCCCAAACATCATATCTTAGTGAGGTTCTTCATTTTGGCCAATATTTACCATTTTTGCCACTATTCCTTCTATGGTTATTCACCTACTCAACCATGTCATATGATCATAAAAATTAGCCCTTTAATTAACCTAGTCCTTATTCATTTAAACCCATACAAAACCCCATACTTATCCCTTTAAATGGTTCACAAAATGGGTCATTAATTACGGTTTTGCCACTGCCTCTCCCATGTTTAGACATTCCCTTAACCATATACATTTCTTTGTCCAAAATTGATTCATAGATTTGAGTCCATTAATGACCCATCACCCATGTCTTAAAATCATTAAAATCAGCCACTTAATTTAACCTAAACTCCATTAATTTAATCATATACAAACACATTAACTGTAACACCCGCCACTTTTTCACTCGCTTTTCGAAAATCAGAGTCTATTTTTTTTCTTTTTAAATGGAGAGTGAGAGAGGGCGCGGACGTCACGACGCTAGTTAAGTCCTAGCTTCTAAAGCCCAACCCTTAACTAGCCAACCCCACGCGTGCGCGGAACTAAGTCCACGAGAATGGTTCACACGTAGGAAGTAAGCTCGCGGATTATAATCATTGCGGAACATGATAATAGAGTCTATCCTACCGGTTTTTAGATAGAAGGGAAGATACGACATTGAATTACCAAAATGCCCCTATGATTCATATTTATATCACAAAATATAATCGTCCATGACTAAAGTCCAAACCATCGCGAGAAATATAATTTATATAGTCCGACAAGCTAAGTTAATCAAATTACATTTCCAAAATATAAACTTAAATAAATTTAGTATCCGCTTTCCAAGCTCCTAAGCTTGGCCTCCGGTATGTCCACCGTTTCCTCCATCTCCTGTGTCATCAGCTAGGGTAGAAGTAGGGCGTTAGTCAACGCGCCCAGTAGGACTCCGATTTGGGCTAGCACATGGATTAGTGATAACACGCATACCGATACAATAAAATATAACAAAATAAGCATGTAATGAATGCTATGCCATGGGTGCCTATGTCATGTGTCCCACCCATCATCCGTATGATCATACAATGTATTGTCCCCATGTTTGCTTCTCGGTCGCCCCGACGGAGCATGGACTCCGGTTATAGCCCTCAGGCTATCCCCATGTCTGATTCTCGGTCGCCCCGACGGAGCATGGACTCCGGTTATCGAACTATCCCCATGTTTGATTCTCGGTCGCCCCGACGGAGCATGGACTCCGGTTTCATTATTTTCCCGCCCATGCCATGCATGAGATGTACGTGCATTATGCTATGTAGTATATAGATAAACCATAAATTTAATATACCATACATAGCCATATAATGCATAATGTTAAAATATAATCCATAACACCATCATATAATTCATAAATTAAAACTCATCATAATATAAGTCCCATAATCATCAAAATAGATTAAAATAAACATCACATATCCACGGCTTACAAAGAGGTAGGAATCCTATCGAATACCACGTAGCGTTCCGTTACGTTTCCATTTGATAATCCGGTCGCCGATCGCGTACCGTTTGCGACGTCCCGATACCTTATTACATTTACCAAATTAGTCCATACGTTTTTCCATGATTAAGTCCATAATTGATCCATATACTTAGACCCATTAATGGCTATTAATTTTGTTACAATTTTATCGAAAATCAGCCCTTAACTTAGCCTTATTTTCCGTGGTTTAAAACACATACATAAAATCCGATTTTGGCCATTTCAAATATTCCAATGAGCGAGCCTAAAACGCAGCATCTATATGTTTCTTTTCATCATTCACATTGCATCGAATTTTACTTCTAACCCACATAGGGTTCGGCCATGTACTATGGCCGAACCCATGGTTTTTCAATGTGGCTAATATTTGTCGTTTTGCCACTCCCTCTTCCATGTTTAATCATTCACCCATTCATGTCTACTTTAAGTCTAAAATTCATCCATAACTTAGACCCATTTATGATTCCATAACATATCTAAAATCAGCCACCTATTATTTAATTTTGAAAAAAAAACATTTAATCCCATATGTCATTTCCTATTTGGCCCTAACGGTGGCCCACAAAGAGATCATGGGTTCGGTTATACACCATGGCCGAACCCATGATGTCTATTTTTCCAATTTCTTGGTTTCATTCTACCCTCTTTAATCCAATCTCCAATGAAATTTAAATCGTTCATTTAAAACCTCATTTTTCATCCCATTTTAAACATTACATAGTCCCATATATCCATTTAAATTTTATCATTCTTCTCCATCATTTTCTATTCATAAAAGTCCTAAAATATCACCATAGGGTTCGGCCATACACCATGGCCGAACCCATGGTTCATGGTTCACCTTTATTGGAGCCATATGAGGCCATTATTTCCTCAATGTTAGTCCATGGTTTTCTTTGCTAAAATTCCATTTAACAATCAATAATTTTCATTCATTTGGTCCCTTAAAAACTTTATATCATACACTTTCAAATCCATTGAAATTATCACTTCCTCCATCGTCTTCCATCTTTCCATTTTTATAAAAATAATTAACCATTACCATAGTTCCATTCTTATAAAAGAATTCTAAAATATAATCCATGGATTCCATCATAAAATTTTTTTCCAAAAATTTGCCTACATTTAACCCTTGAAACCCTAACCATTCTCCATCATTTTCAAACCTTAAAAACCATTAATCAATGAGCATTTAAGGACCCTAACCCTCATAAATCACTAACCATGGGGTTCGGCCACCTTGTATGGCCGAACTCTACAGTCCATGATTTCTTTAAAATATCATATTTCCATTATTTTGAGGCCACTTGAAATCATCTACATACCTCATAATTTTTCTTATTTAACACCTTTAAAACTTACCAACTTTTTAATCATTTTAAAATCTTGAAATCCTCATAAAACCATTAATCATTCTCCAACATTTTAAACCTTAAACCTTAATTAAATGTCATCCATTATTTACCATGGGGTTCAGCCATGCTACATGGCCGAACCCTATGGCCCATTAAACCATGAAAAATTAATCTCTTGTTCTTAGAGATACTTACAATCCGACGACTCCTCCGGTCTTTCTTTCTCCTCTTGATTTCCTTAGCCTCTTCTCTTCTTCTTCTCCTTGTTTAATCGGCTAGATATGCTTGATCAATGGTGGAACATGCTTGGATCAGCTAAGGTAGATGGGATTTAGGTTGAGAGAGAAGGATTATGGAGATGAGGGAGAGTTCTTCAATGATCTTGGTAGCCCAAAGTTTTCCTTCTCCTTCTCTTTTCTTCTCTTTTCTTCTAAGTTCTTCTCCCTTCCTTAGTGCATGGGACGGTTTTTGTGTGTGTGAGGAGGGATGGAGAGAGAGAAAATGGAAATGGAGACAATGAGATGAAGTCTCATCTTTTGGTTACTTCACATTAACTCCTCACCAACCAATATGCATTAATGGTGGTGGTTGGGATAAAACCACCACCTTTAATCCATGGTTTCAATTTGTGTTTTCTCAAGTGGTTTGTATTTGTTGGGATGGTTTTGACCACTTGACCAATTTAAATTAAGTTAATTAACTTAGATCACTTGATCCCTAGGTTAATTTAATTAATCACTTTCCACTTAATTTAATCTCATTAAATTCCCTCTAAGATCCACCCATGGTTGACCAAGTCAACCATGGTGGTCGGCCCCACCACTCTTGGGTCCACACGCCACCTCAATGGGTGAGGTGGAGGTGGGCCCCATTGGCCATGTTACCTTGGTCCATTTATCACCTAACTTAGGTGATTTAAATTTTATTAAATGTATCCCTCTTATTGGATCACCATTGGGCCCATGGCCCAATTAAATTTTTGTCTTACGCATTTACCTTTGGGCTTAGCTACCTTGGCCCATTGGGTCCCATATGACCCTTTGACCCAAATTGACCATCTTTGACCCAATTACTTCTCATTGACCCATCAAATGGATTTCATCCAATCTATGGCCCAATTGGGCCATTCTTGGACCCTTGTCCCAAAGGTGATCCATTTGGCATTTCATCACATCAAATTCCAAATTAAAATAATTAAATGTCAAATATATTGATTCGAAAATTCGGGCTATTACATTAACCTTACGCCAAAACGATCTACAATTGGGTCATGGGTTTGGCCATACACCATGGCCGAACCCATGATGTCTCTTTCTCCATTTTTCTTGGGTCCATTTACATTATTTGACTCCACCATAAGTCCTCCCATGAGAGGTTTCCATTACACATTTAAATCATCATTTTTTATCATCATTGGTTACATTTTTGAGTCCATCAAAGCCATCAATATTCCCCCATTATTCCCATAATTTATACCCATTAAAACCACCAATACATTACCATAGGGTTCGGCCATACACCATGGCCGAACCCATGGTTCATTGTTCATCATTCATTTGTAATATTTAAGACCATGAATGACCATTAACGTTTCTCTATGGATTCCCTCACTTACAACCCTTTAAAAAATTTCCTTAACATAACCCATTTAAAACTTTTAAACCATCAACACCCTTGCATGTTCTTGATCCTTAAAACCCTTTAAGCTAACCAACATTTCCTTATTTAAAATCCTTTCAAAATTACTACATTTAATCATTTATCACTAACAACCCTAAATCATTCTCTATGCTTCCATTCTTATAAACCCTAATACATAAATCAATCATCTACCATGGCTTTAAACCTTAAAACCCTAATTAAATTCATCCATCATTTACCATGGGGTTCGGCCATACTACATGGCCGAACCCTATGGCCTTTGATTTCTTTACCAATCCTCACCTCAAAAAATTACATATCTCCATTGCTTAAATAATTGAAATACCCAATGTACTTAATCCATTTATTTTTTTCTTAACACTAATTTATTTACTTTGTCCATTTTTCATTTCATCTTTTGAATGGATTTTAAATCCAAGGCCATGATATTTTTGGCCACATTAAATCCAAGAAATGGATTTCATAATCTCTTAAACCCTAAAAAAAAATCTAATGTCTTGTTTTAGAAATACTTACAATCCGACGGCTCCTCCGAGTTTTCTTCCTCCTCTTGAACTCCTTGGCCTTCTTTCTTCTTCTTCTCCTTGTTTGATCGGTCAAGATGAGCTTAATCAATGGAAAAATATCATAGCTTGGGTCGGCCAATATGGGGTGTACTTGAGAGAGTGAGAGGAGGAGATGGTGAGAAAGAAGATACCAAGCTTTTATCTTGGAGTGGTGGCCAACACTTGCACCTTTCTTCTCTCTTTTCTTCTCTTCTTCTTCCAAGTTTTTTTTCTTCTTTCTTTCCTTGGTGTGGGATGGTGGTGAAGAGCAAGAGAGGAAGAGAATGAAATGGGAGAGAATGAAAAGAAAACCATCTTATCCCAAGGCTTGCTTAAACTACACTTCACCTTTAATTTTCCCACCAACTACATAAGATATCTTTTATGGTTTATGCTTTTATGCTTTATGCTTTATGGTTTATGGAAAGGTTTAGTTTTCCATCTTTTGACCCCTTTGACCACCTTTTAAATAATTTAATCATTTTAATTAATTAGTTAATTACCTTAGGTTAATTAATTCCCTTTTAACCTAATTCCATTATTCTACCCATGGTTGATCAAGTCAACCATGGTGGCCGGCCCCACCAATCCTTTGTCCACACGCCACCTCATTTGATGAGGTGGAGGTGGGTCCCAATCGGCCATGTCACCTTAGTCAATTCATCACCAACTTAGGTGATTTAAATTTAATTAAATCCATTACTCTTATTGGATCACCATTGGGCCCATGGCCCAATTAAATTCACCCTTACCCATTTACCTTAGAGCTTACATTATCTTGACCCATTGGGTCCCAAATGGGTATTGGGCCCAATTTGACCATCCTTGACCCTTTAAATGAATTTAAATCCAAATCCATGTCCATTGGGCCATACTTGGGCCTTTGTCCATATTTTGATCCATTCACCATTTATTCCATCAAATTTCCAATTACCACCATTAAAATAAATAATAACCACATTTATACTGATTTAAAAAAAGTTCAGGCTATTACAATATCTCTCCATGGGGTTCGGCCATACAACATGGCCAAACCCATGCTCCAAGGTTCTTCATTATAACATTTGAGACCATTTAAATATCAATAACATTCCTCTTTATTTCCATGATTGATCTTTTGATGGGGTTCGGCCATGCACCATGGCCGAACCTCATCAACCCCTTTTTGTCCTTCATGGTTCTCATACATAAACTTAGGGTTTTGCCATGCAAGGGCCAAACCATGATCCTTGGTCATTCACCATTCCATACATGATTCATGCATAAATTCCTTAGCCATAAAAATTAGGGTTCGGCCATGCAATGGTCGAACCATGTCCTTGACCATCTTTTCTTACTTATGCAATCTTATCATGTATTTACCGATTCCGCGACTCCTCCGGTTTCTTTCGTTCTGACTTGCTCCTCCGCTCTTTTCCTTCTTTAGTCTTTCTTCTTTCTTCCTCCTTGATCTTTGGCCAAGAGTGAGCTTGAGAGGTCTTGAGATGAAATACCCCAAGAGAGGGTTCGACCAAAGAGGGTAGGTTTGAATGGGGGACAGGAGCTTGGGATGGAAAACTCTAAGTCCTTCCTCCTTTGTCTTTGAGAGAGGGTTGGCCTTGAGTGAGCTTGAGAGAGGGAGAGAGAGATGAAATGAAGAAAAGAAATCTCTTAGTTGGGAAGAGATGCATCGGCCAAGCTGTGCGTCTCTTGGGTTATGCCCCTTTGTAACAACCAAAACCCTCCAACTTCCTCATAATGATGGTGTCTTCCCAAGTGTCCCTTGGCTTGGCCAAGACACCACTTGAGATGGAACACCCCTCCATCTTCCAACGTGTGACCATGGGTTTCATCTCATGAGATGAAACCCTCCACCTCCCCAACTTGTGCATTGGATATGGTTTGTGTAACAACAAAACCCTTCACCTCCCTCATTAATGATCCCTCTGGAGTTTCATCTCATGAGATGAAACTCCCACCTCTCCAACATGTGTACACCATGAATTTGGTCTTATGAGATGTAACTCTCCATCTACTCACCTAACTCACTTAAGAAGAAAGCCCCATTAACTTCCCATTCAACTCATCTCTTTAACTCAACTCATATCTTTAATTCAACTCTATTTAACTCACTTAAAATTAACTCAATTATTTGATTCCATTTCCAATTTAGTTCAGCCACAATTTAATTAAGCTTGAACTCACTTGGTGGTCCACCAAGTCAACCATGACCCATTGGGTCCCAATTGGGCATTCGACCCAATTGACAACCTTGACCCAATTAAATAAATCTTACCCATTTATTTCAAGTGAACCTTATCCATAATCTGTTGGGTCTTAATTGGGCAATTGACCCAACACCTTACCCATCTAAGGTCTATTTCCATTAATTCACAAATTAAATGGACAATTTCCATAAATATTCATAACTGGAAAATCCGGGGTGTTACAGTACAACCCTCTTTTTAAAATTTTCGTCCTGAAAGTCGACCGAAGTGGGGTTTCAAACAAATTACCAAAATAGCTCAGGGTGAGCGGTTCTCATTTCCGATTTAAGTTCCCAAGTGGCTTTCCTCATTACCATTTTAACTAGGTTTCTTGCTGCAATATCCTGGAACTCCATCGGCTAACTACAGACTCAACTGATCAGTCTAACTTAGTAGTCGCCCATAGCTTCCCATTCGAGTTTCACTAGACTCTTATCTTTTCCACTAAGTACATCTCCAAAATTAAGCATATCTTCATTTGCACATAAGTCACTGTGTGACTAACCCTTTTGTTCATAACTTCTACGATACCAAGTATCTTTCAACACTAACTTTCCTGTGATACAAGTCGTAATACGACTAACACCCTTTTTCTTATAACATGGGATGTAGATCGAGACATGTCCCAATCGTTAGAACAATTCGTCATGTATGAGACCAACAGGTCCATCACACTACCAACATGTCTACCATGGTACCGATACCTGGCATCAATCCAAACCACCATGGGAACCATCATCCATGGTTATACACATCCATCTCTGGTATCACTCTATCAGTGAGTATTATCTATCCATCGTTAATAACCTTCCATGAATATAATCCTTCCATGGGCATAATCCATCCAGGCACATCATCTACCATGAGATATTCTATCCATAGGAACAACACTCAAATGAATAACTACGTGACTGTGTTAACAATATCAAATCATAAATATACCCTGACCCCGAGCAAGACTTAGAGCCCATGACTTACTAAGCGGAAGACCAACATCCAACGTGATCAAGTCTACCTCGCCCTGCATCCCTTCACCCCAATGGTGATTTAGTCAAGGTCTAAGGCGCTCTGACCGCGTCTAACGAAGCTAGCACCACCCCCACGCGGTAAAGTAGTATCTAGCTATGCGCATCCATGCACATCAAGTGTACAATTTCGCCGTGACAGCACCCTCCAGCGCGTGGCATGTGAGGGACCCACTCCTCAACGGCAACCCCACGGGACCAAGTTTCCATTTTTCATATCGAAGCTCCCACGGTCTCATGGCTACTCTAGGCCTAACTTATGCAATCTATACAATATCAAGTGAGGGACATACCGTACCACGTCTCCATCTAATCAAGTGACCTCGTCACATATATCTTAGTGCCAAAGTCCCCATAAACTCTTAAGTTTGCGTACTTTATTGAAAATCATTTAAACTTCCAACCATACAAGGGTTGGTAGGGTACCCACAACCCTGACAAAATCTCCCCTTTTTCTGACTTTTTCTTACTTCTTAGCCTAACCTTCCGTAGAAGACCCTGCATCATCACCAAAATTGAAGAAGTTGTCAGGGCATGTCGTCGACGTGTGCCCCAACACTCCACAAGTCAGACAGGGTATTATTCCCGGTCCCCCAATGTAAGGACAGTTGGTTCTCTCTTTCCCATGCCCGTGAAGTCCACAAACAGGCAAATAACCTCAAAGGGGTAGGGGCAGAAAGTACAGTTGTGCCCTTCCTGGTTGCACAACTCGCACATATAGCCGGGTGCTTTCTCCCCTACGGATTCTCCTATCATTGGGATATCTCCCATATGCTATTCTGGAAAAGGGGCTAGATTCACTTCGACATCCTCGGGGGATCCTACCTGGACGTATATGTTAACTTCCACAGCACGGTCTGGCCTGCTGGAGTTGTTGGAAGAAGAAACCAGATCTATAGGACAGCTAGGGGTTCCTCTGTCCCCCAAGTCTCTATACTTTATGTTGCTCGACATATCTGTATCACAACAACAAAAGCATATTAATGACAACAGCATTTCAAATCAATCTCGTTCCTCGTTTTGTCCATTTCCTGTGTCATCATCTAAGCTAGAAGTAGGGCGTTAGACAACGCTCCCAGAAGGTATTCCAATTAGGGTCAAACACATGGGTTAGTATAAAGATCCAAATATAATACATCATGTTGTATCTGTAAAACATCGTATCCAAAACAGTGTATGATAATAGAGATCCAATCATACAGATAGAAAATAAAAACAACTCATGATAATAGGGATCATAATCATGCTGATGCAATGCCATGCCATGGGTGCCATATGCCATGAGTCCCACCCATCAGCCATAACACAATCACAAAACATCCTCTTGATGAAAAGCTCCTCATCAAGGTATCACAATCACATAGTATCCTCTTGATGGAAAACTCCTCATCAAGGTATCCCCCACGGTTGCCTTACAGACGCACCGACGGAGCGTGGACTTCGGTTACCTCTTGATGGGATAATGCACATCAAGGCCTTCCTCTTGATGGAAAACTCCTCATCAAGGTACCCCCACAATTGCCTTACGAATGCCCCGACGGAGTGTGGTCCCCGGTTACATATCATCCCTCCCATGCCATGCATGAGATGTGAATGACCACATGCTATGCAATTATACAAATCATATCATTAAAATCTCATCTTTGAAACATGTTATTTATACAAAATAACTCATCAAAATAGGAATTAAAACCATCATACATATCCCATGGTATCAATGAGGTAGAATCCTACCAATGATCAACTAACGCGTCCTTCCGTTTTTGTCCGGAAACCAATCACCGATCGTACACCGCTTGTGAGGTCCTGTTACCTTATTACATATCAATCAATCAAACCCATGTTCCATTTGATTTCCAATCATGTCTAAGTCCGTAAACACACCTTAATGGGCTTCGGCCATACAACATAGCCGAACCTCACTCACTTGGTTTGGGTCTAAGGTCATTCCCTCTTTGATTCATTATTCCAAACACACATAAGTTAATCATCTAACATTCATAAAAACCCCAAGTCCATAAAACCTTCTCCATGGGGTTTGGCCATACACCATGGCCGAACCCATGGTCCTTTCATTTTCACCATTTTTCCATCTTAGCCATTTATTCTTTCCATAGCTAATCACTCCTTTTATCTATATATACTTAGGTCCATAATTGATCCATAAACATAGATCCACAAACGATTCATTAATCATGTACATATTTCATTTATAAAATCAGTAGGTTACCCGCTGTCCACTACCCACTGCCCACTGTCCACTGTCCACTGTCCACCAAAACTCACTTGTTGGGTTCGGCCATACAACATGGTTGAACCTTACTCTTTAGTTTTGACCCCCTTTTTAACCCTTGTTTTCTTTTACACAACTTGGGTCCAACACCATCCATTCTTTGATTTATTAATCTACTAACATTCCATAGTTAAACATTTAATTCCTTAACAAATCCCTCCATTCCTTGGTTTGATAATCCATGGTTTTAAACATGCATAGATCCATAAATGACCCATTAAAATGGTTCATGGGGTTCGGCCATACACCATGGCCGAACCCATGATGCCTCATTTCCCATTTTCTCCATTAAATCATTTTCAATCTTAGGTCCATAAACAAAGTTCCTCCATGGGGTTTTAACCATACACTTAGGTTCATCCTTTTAGATCATCATTAACCATATTTAAAACCAATTAAAATTACCAACATGGTCCATTGGACCATACTTGGGCCTTTGCCCAAATTTTGATCCACTTAACATTTATTCCATCAAAATTCCCAATGTCCATCATTAAAATAAATAATAGCCGCATATATATTGATTTAAAAATTCCGGGCTATTACAATACATCCTCTTTTGAAATTTTCGTCCCGAAAATTCGAGCGAAGTAGAGGTCCAAAACAGCTCATACAAAGAGCTCCAGATGAACGGCTCTCATCTCTGATTCAAGTTCCTAGGTGGCTTCCTCATTGCCATGTCGTTCCCGTACACCTTCACAAACTGAATGGCATGGTTCCGCAACACCCTTTGTTCGCTCCCGATCACTCTGATTGGCTTCTCCACATATGTCACGTCACTTTGCACGTCGACGTCTTGTACGTTCAACACATGTGAAGGATCGGGGTTGTACTTCCTCAGCATGGACACATGGAACACATCATGTAAAGATGATAACTGTGGAGGAAGTGCTAACTGATAAGCTACCTCCCCCACCCTCTTCATGATTGGAAACGGCCCCACAAATCTAGGCGACAGCTTCCCTTTCTTCCCGAATCTCATGTGTCCCTTCCGTGGTGAGACTTTTAAAAACACCAAGTCTCCCACCTCAAACTCGAGGAACGTTCTCCTTTTGTCAGCGTAGCTCTTCTGACGGCTCTGTGCAGTGAGTAGGTGTTGCCATATCAATTTGATCTACGCCGTAGTCTCTACAACTAACTCGGGTCCTATCAATGCAGGCTCACCGGCCTCTGTCCAACACACTAGTGATTTGCACGGCCTACCATACAAGGCCTCAAATGGAGCCATCTGGAAGCTTGCCTGGTAACTGTTGTTGTAGGAGAACTCCACCAGTGGCAAGTGATCCTCCCATCCACCCTTGAAGTCTAGCATACATGCTCTCAGCATATCCTCCAATGTCTGTATTGTCCTCTCCGACTGTCCATTAGTCTGTGGATGAAATGCTGTGCTAGTCAATATGTCGGTCCCCATAGCCGACTGCATGCTCTGCCACACTCTGCCAGTGAATCGGCCATCCCTGTCGGACACAATAGTCCGAGGAATACCATGTAGTCTAATGATATCCCGGATGTACTGTCGACCCAAGGTTTCTGATGAATCTGTCATCTTGATGGGAAGGAAGTGCGGGGACTTGGTCAATCGGTCCACCACGACCCATATCGCATTGTTGCCCCTTGATGACCTTGGCAGCCCCGTTACAAAATCCATGGCTATATGCTCCTATTTTCACTCCGGCACTGGTAAGGGTTTGAGTAAACCCGGTGCCTTCTGATGTTCCACCTTAACCTGCTGACAAGTTAGGCAATGAGCAACAAACTCTACCACATCTCTCTTGAGTCCATGCCACCAATAGTGCCTCTTAAGATCATGATACATCTTGGTGCTGTCCGGATGGATAGAGAGCTTGGTTTGGTGTGCCTCAACCAACAACTCTCTTCTGCAGCTCTTAGGCACATATGTCCTGCCTCGGAATACAAGACCATGTCCCAGTCGTAATTCCCATTCCGGTACTACCTCACCTGTAGACATCTTGGTCCATATCTCCTCCACCTCCGGATCTGTCCGTTGCTCTTGCTCAATCTTGGTGACCATGTTGGATCGGATGATCAGATTATATATGGTCCCATGTTGTTGAGGTAGAGTTTAAACTCTCTAATGGTATTCAACACCTCCCATTCTGTCCTGATCAAACTGGCTACTGTCGCATGTGACATACTGCTGAGGGCATCCACCACTTTGTTCTCCTTGCCAGGATGATACCGAAGTGCGAACTCATAATCTGCTAGATATTCCATCCATCTGCGCTGTCTCATGTTGAGTTCCTTCTGATCAAATAAGTACTTTAGGCTCTTATGATCTGAGAACACCTCAAACTTCTCACCATAAAGGTAGTGTCTCCAGCTTCTGAGAGCGAAGACCACTACTGCTAGCTCTAGATCATGTGTGGGATAGTGGCGCTCATGAATTTTCAGTTGTCTTGATCCGTACGCCACCGTACGATTACCTTGACTGAGTGTACACCCCAGTCCCTCACTTGAAGCATCACAGTGTACCTCATAACCTCTGCCTCTTTCCGGCAAGATCAGAATAGGAGCGGTTGTAAGCCTCTCCTTTAGTTCCCCAAATCTCTGGTTGCACAGATTTGACCACTCAAACTTGACTCCTTTCTGTGTGAGTCGGGTAAGTGGAGATGCAATCTTGGAGAAGTCCATGATGAATTTTCTGTAGTAACCGGCCAATCCCAGAAAACTGCGGATCTCGGTCACGTTCGTCGGCACTTTCCACTCCCTCACTGCCGCTACCTTAGCCGGGTCCACGGCTATACCTTCCTCTAATATAATGTGCCCCAAGAAGTTGACCTCAGATAGCCAGAACTCACACTTGCTGGCTTTGGCATATAGTTGGCTCTTCCTCAAGGTGTCCAAGACTATCCGCAGGTGTTCAGCATGTTCCTCCTGACTCTTGGAATAGACCAGAATATCATCAATGAATACAATCACAAACTGATCCAAGTAAGGACGGAATATCCTATTCATCAGGTCCATGAACACAGCCGGTGCATTAGTAAGTCCAAATGGCATGACCACATACTCATATAAGCCATACCGTGTCCTGAAGGCTGTCTTCTCTATGTCCTCCTCTCTAACCCGGATTTGATGGTATCCGGACATCAGATCAATCTTAGAGAAGTGAGAGGAACCCCTAAGTTGATCAAATAGATCATCAATCCTGGGTAGGGGATACTTGTTCCTGACAGTCAGCTGGTTCAATGTCCTGTAGTCCACACACATCCGAAGGGTACCGTCTTTCTTCTTCACAAATAATACTGGGGCTCCCCATGCTGACGTGCTGTTCCGAATAAAACCCAGTCTGAGCAGTTCATCAATCTGCTTCTTCAACTCGGTCATCTCAGCTGGTGCCATCCTGTAATGGGGCAATGATACTGAGCAGCGCCGGGATATAACTTGATCTCAAAGTCTATCTCCCTCTTAGGTGGCAAACCAAGGAGCTCTGTTGGGAATACCTCAGCATAATCTGCTACTACCGCCGGAAGTTCAGCCACTGGTGCCCCGTCTAATCTGATGCTGTTCAAGACAAGGTGGTTCAATTCTTCCTGTAGCCTTCTAGGAATGCCTTGTCTGTGAGCGTACATCATATACCGTTTTCCCTCGGTTGACCAAAATATCACCCTACGAAGATGGCAATCAATATTGGCCTGAAATGTAGCCAACCAGTCCATGCCAAATATAACATCGTACTCAACCATATCGAGTACCAAATAGTTGAACTCGAATCTGAATCCAGCGAGTTCAGTGTTCAGTGCCGTGCATATGAGTCCAAAAGATGTATCTCAGGCTGGGATACAATGATAAGTGATGTGGACAGTTTCTGTACTAATGTCCCCGTAGCAGATATGAATGCAGCAGATATAAATGAATGGGAAGCTCCAGAATCAAATAATGCCACAGCATAGGAACTACCAACTACAGCCATACCTTGAATCATGGACTGATCCACCGTTGCTGGAGGAGCTATGGTAAAAAGCCATCCAGATCCTGTAGGGTTTGGCACCCGCGCCACCTGGTTGTAAGCCCTGCGTCCTCGTGACTGAGCTGGTCTAGCTGGAGGGCGGAAGGGACCCCTAAAGTGAGAGGGTTTTCTAATCTGTGGACACTCCCTTTTGAAGTGGCCCTGTTGGCCACACTGGTAGCATGTGTCCCCCCCCGTGGAACTTGAGTGACTGATGCTGATGGGGAGGGCTGATTGGGGCGAAAACCCCCTGTAGATCCAGTGGAAGGTGAGGGTCTGCTAAAGTTCGGGCGGAACCTCTTGCTGGGTTGAAATGCACCCCTTCCACTCTGTCCTTGGCGGTTGTCAAACCGCACCATCTCATTCAACTCTTGCTCTGCTACAGTGGCCTTGCTAACCACCTCAGCCAGTGGCTGCCTTGAATATTGTCACCCTAGCCCTGATGCTTGGCCGAAGGCCCCGCTCAAACTTACGGGCCCTCCGGTGCTCGGCATCCACCATATAAAATGCATAGACGGATAGACTAAGGAATTCCCTGTGATATTCTGCCACCATCACATTGCCTTGTACCAATGATAGGAAGGCTTGAGTCTGGCGTTCTCTTTCCTCCTCCGGAAAATACTGCTCTAGAAAGGTAGCTGAGAACCATTCCCATGTCATGGTAGTCCTTTCCCCTTCCGGTACAAGTGCTTGTTGTTTTTCTACAACCTCCCACCAATTACCGGCATCCTCGATCAGTTGAGATGTAGCCAGTAAGATCCTATCAGCATGACTGGAAATCTGAAGCAGAGTCAAGATCCGAGTGATCTTTTTCAACCAATGTTCTGCTCCGACAGCCCCTTCTTTCCCGTTGAAGTACGGGGGGCGCTGTTGCTTGAAATCTTTGACCATTTTCTGGTTATTAGAGTCGTTGGTGGTCGCTTTCCCGTTCAAATGTTGTTATAGGACAGAGGTGACCACTGCTTGAACCAATTCTTTCAACTCGGGAGGCACAACAGGTAGGTTCACACTATTCTGTCCCTCCTCTTGATGAGGTGATTGTACCTCCTCTTCCTGATGAGGTGGTGGCACCTCTTCCTCTACCCGTGGGTTTCGGCAAGTCCTTCTCTTCAGAGGCATTTCCTAAGTCATCGAAAAAATATTTATTGACTTAGTTCCTTCATAAAATTGTCGTGTTCATATTTTGGCGAACTTTTGCCAAATAAGCATATTAGTTTTTGGGGGAAAACTCCCTAAGTATTGTTTCTCATTTTTGGGGGAAAATTACCAAATAATCATACTTAGTTTTGGGGGAATTTTTTCATGTATAATACAATGTGTCTTTGTTGGGGAAATTGCCTAATCATCACTCTTTGTTTTCCTTTGTTTCGGGGTGGGGGGGGGGGGGGGGGGGGGGGCGGAATCTCTAAATTTCTATTGTTTGTTGTTCAATTTGGGGATATCGGGGAAGTACATCCTACTTTGCTATATTTGATAAATCTACCACTGTTTCATCAATTTGGGGGGAAATTCTAGATGTTTTCTCATTTTTGGGGAAGTAAACCCTATCTTGCTATGTTTGATAAATCCAACTTATAGTGATTGTCCTTCCCTTGCTATCATTCCTTTTTGTCGAATGTTGTTCTCAGATTAAATGCTTCAGTCTGAGTCAATCGAAGTAAATTAACCTGGCCCCTGTGCAGTGGACTCCGAAGAGTTGGTCAGTTGGGATTCTTATCCATCAGTGAGACGTGAAACCGTCTTAATCTTACTTCGAGAGATTCATTCTTCCGATTTCGCTCTGATACCAACTGTAACGCCCGCCCCTTTTCACTACGCTACTTAACCAAAATCAGAGTCTATTTTTTTTTTTTTAAATAAAAAGTGACAAAGGGCGCGGGACATCACGACGCGAGTTAAGTCCGAGTTTCTAGAGCCCGACCCTTAACTGGCCAACCCTACGTGTGCGTGGAACTAAGTCCACGAAGAACGGTTCACACATAGAAAGTAAGCTTGCAGAATATTTAACTAAATGCAGAATTATAATAGAGTCTATCCTACCAATTTTAGATAGCAAGGAACTTACATCATTAAATTACTAAATTACCTCAAAATTATAACCTCCAAAAGTAAAGTCCAAACCATAGCAAGAAATATAAATTATTACAGTCCGACGAGCTGAGCTAAGGTACTCAAATTACATTTCCAAAATAAATTTAAGTAAACTATCTAGCCCGCTTCCCCAAGCTCCTACGCTTGGCTCCCGTCGCGTCCTTCGATTCCGCCATCCCCTGCGCCATCAGCTAAGGTGGAAGTAGGGCGTTAGACAACGCGCCCAGTAGGACTCCGAGTAGGGCCAACACATGGATTAGTGATAACAAGCACATAGGTAATAATATAATAAAAACCATAAGATGAATGCCATGCCATGGGTGCTTATGTCATGAGTCCCACCCATCATCCATACGATCATTGTGCCATGTACCTTTTGATGGAAAAGCCTCATCAAGATATGATCAACACTAGGCATCCCCCTTGATGGCAAAGCCTCATCAAGGTATCCCCATGTTTGCTTCTCGGTAGCCCCGACGGAGCATGGACTCCGGTTATATCTCATAGTACCCCTCTTGATGGATGAAACACATCAAGATATCCCCATGTTTGCTTCTCGACTGCCCCGACTGAGCATGGACTCCGGTTCCATTATTTTCCCGCCCATGCCATGCATGAGATGTAAATGCAATATGCTATGTAATATATAATTCATAGCCTTAAAACCTGTAATAACCCGAATTTTTGATAAATATATATATTGGCATTTATTCGTTTTAATTTGAAGTTTGATATAATAAAATGCCAAATGGACCAAATTTTGGGACAAGGGTCCAAGAATGGCCCAATTGGGCCATAGATTGGATGAAATCCATTTGATGGGTCAATGAGAAGTAATTGGGTCAAAGATGGTCAATTTAGGTCAAAGGGCCATATGGGACCCAATGGGCCAAGGTAGCTAAGCCCAAAGGTAAATGGGTAAGACAAAAATTTAATTGGGCCATGGGCCCAATGGTGATCCAATAAGAGGGATACATTAAATAAAAATGTAAATCATCTAAGTTAGGTGATTAATGGACCAACGTAACATGGCCAATGGGGCCCACCTCCACCTCACCCATTGAGGTGGCGTGTGGACCCAAGAGTAGTGGGGCCGACCACCATGTTTGACTTGGTCAACCATGGGTGGATCTTAGAAGGAACTTAATGAGATTAAATTAAGTGGAAAATGATTAATTAAATTAACCTAGGGAGCAAGTGATCTAAGTCAATTAACTTAATCTAAATTGGTCAAATGGTCAAAACCATCCCAACAAACACAAACCACTTGAGAAAACACAAATTGAAACCATGGATTAAAGGTGGTGGTTTTATCCCAACCACCACCATTAATGCATATTGGTTGGTGAGGAATTAATGTTTGAGTGTAGGCCACTCCAACCATCTCCATCTCTTTCCTAAACAAACATTTTCACTCTATCTCTCCCTCCCACTCACAAAAAACGTCCCCTACCCTTCAAGAGAGAAGAAAAGACTTAGAGGAAAAACTTAGAAAGAAAAGAGAAGGAGAAGGAAAAACTTTGGGCTACCAAGATCATTGAAGAACTCTCCCTCATCTCCATACTCTTTCTCTCTTAACGTAACCCCATCTACCTTAGCCAATCCAAGCATGTTCCACCATTGATCAAGCACATCTAGCCGGTCAAACAAGGAGAGGAAGAAGAGAAGAGACTAAGGAAATCAAGAGGAGAAAGAAAGACCGAAGGAGTCGTCGGATCGTAAGTATGTTCTAAACAAGAAATTTAAATTTTTAGGGTTTTAAGTTTTGGGAATCCATTTCCTTGGTTTGGATGGTGGCCAAACCATCATAGGCTTTGAATTTAAAATCCATCCAATGGTAGGATAAGGAATGGATAAAATGGAAGAATGGAAATCTTAATGGAGTTTCAAGCTTTTGGATTTTTTTTTATGGATTGATGGGCCATAAGGTTCGGCCATGTAGCATGGCCGAACCCCATGGTAAATGATGGATGAATTTTAGTTAGGGTTTGAGGATTAAAAATTTGGAAACGGTAATCCATGATTTTGAGATGTTAATAAGTAAACGTTAGTAAGTTTTAAGGGGTTTTAAATGAGGACATTTAATGAAAATATGGATGATTTTTCATGACCTTAAAAGGCATAGAATGGAATGAATGGATGACCATAGGGTTCGGCCATGTAGCATGGCCGGACCCCATGGTGAATGATGGGTAATTTATTTGAGATTATATGGTTTAAAATTATGGAGAAGGGTTAATGATATTGTGGTTTTAAAAGATTTAAAAGTTGGTAATTTTTAAGGAGTGTTAAATAAAGAAAAATCATGAGGTATGTAAATGAATTCAAGTAGCCTCAAAATGATGGAGGTATAATATTTTAAAGAAATCATGGACTATAGGGTTCGGCCATACAAGGTGGCCGAACCCCATGGTTAGTGATCTATGAGGGTTAGGGCTCTTAAATGCTCAATGGTTAATGGTTTCTAAGGTTTGAAAATTATGAGTATGGTATGTGATTTTTAAATGGGTATTAAAGGATGGAAGTGGTGGATTAAATATTTTTGAATTATGGAGATAGTGAGGAAGTGATTGGTGGTGTAAATGGACTTTAAATGTGAGTAAAGATCCAAGGTAAAAATGAGGGAAAGACATCATGGGTTTGGCCATGGTGTATGGCCGAACCCATGACCCATGTTTTTAGGTCAACTGTGGGCTAAGTTATGGTTTATACATGTGGTTAAGCAAATGGAAATTTGGGTAAGTAAATGGTAAAATTTAAATGAATTTACAAAGTGTATGATATGGGTTTTTAAAGGGACAAAATGAATGAAGGTTAGTAATTTTAAAATGGATTATTTTTGGGACAAAACATTAGTCTTTAAAATGGCATCCATAAAGGTGAGCTATGAACCCTATGTGGGTTAAAAGTAAAACTCGATACAATGTGAATGATGAAACGAAACGTATAGATGCTACGTTTTAGGCTCGCTCATTGGAATATTTGAAATGGCCAAAATCGGATTTTATGTATGTGTTTTAAACCACGGAAAATGAGGCTAAGTTAAGGGTTGATTTTCGATAAAATTGTAACATAATTAATGGCCATTAATGGGTCTAAGTAGATGGATCAATTATGGACTTAATCATGGAAAAAAACGTATGGACTAATTCGGTAAATGTAATAAGGTATCGGGACGTCGCAAACGGTATGCGATCGGTGACCGGATTATCGAACGGAAACGTAACGGAACGCTACGCGGTATTCGGTAGGATTCCTACCTCTTTGTAAGCCGTGGATATGTGATGTTTATTTTAATCTATTTTGATGATTATGGGACTTATATTATGATGAGTTTTAATTTATGAATTATATGATGGTGTTATGGATTATATTTTAACATTATGCATTATATGGCTATGTATGGTATATTAAATTTATGGTTTTTCTATATACTACATAGCATAATGCACGTACATCTCATGCATGGTATGGGCGGGAAAATAATGAAACCGGAGTCCATGCTCCGTCGGGGCGACCGAGAATCAGACATGGGGATAGCCTGATGGCTATAAGCGGAGTCCATGCTCCGTCGGGACGACCGAGAATCAAACATGGGGATAGTTAGATAACCGGAGTCCATGCTCCGTCGGGGCGACCGAAAATTAGACATGGGGATAGCCTGAGGGCTATAACTGGAGTCCATGCTCCGTCGGGGCGACCGAGAAGCAAACATGGGGACAATACATTGTATGATCATACGGATGATGGGTGGGACACATGACATAGGTACCCATGGCATAGCATTCATTACATGCTTATTTTGTTATATTTTATTGTATCGGTATGCGTGTTATCACTAATCCATGTGCTAGCCCTAATTGGAGTCCTACTGGGCGCGTTGACTAACGCCCTACTTCTACCCTAGGTGATGACACAGGAGATGGAGGAAACGGTGGACATACTAGAGGCCAAGCTTAGGAGCTTGGGAAGCGGATACTAAATTTATTTAAGTTTTATATTTTGGAAATGTAATTTGAGTAACTTAGTTTGTCGGACTGTATAAATTATATTTCTCGCGATGGTTTGAACTTTAGTCATGGACGATTATTTTTGTGATATACATATGAATCATAGGGGCGTTTTGGTAATTCAATGTTGTATCTTCCCTTCTATCTAAAAACCGGTAGGATAGACTCATTTATCATGTTCCGCAATGATTATAATCCGCGGGCTTACTTCCTACGCGTGAACCATTCTCGTGGACTTAGTTTCGCGCACGCGTGGGGTTGGCCAGTTAAGAGTCGGGCTTTAGAAGCTCGGACTTAATTCGCGTCGTGACGTCCGCGCCCGTTGTCACTTTTATTTTAAAAAAAAATGTACTCTGATTTTAGGGTGAAAAGGGGCGGGCATTACAAAACCCATCTTAAAACAATCAAATGATTACCAAAATAAATCAAGGAAAACAATCGTATAACACATAATCCATGGCTTACAATAAGGTAGGAATCCTACCGAATACCGACTAACGTTCTTTTATGTTTTCCATCCACAAATCCGGTCACCGATCGCGCACCGCTTGCGATGTCCGATACCTTATTACATATCAATAATCAGCCCATGTTTTATCCATGATTAATTCCCTAATACATGCCTTAGTGGGGTTCGGCCATATACCATGGCCGAACCTCACTATCTAGGTTTGTGGGTCCCATCTTAACCCATTAAATATTCCAATTAGTGAGTCTAAAAATCAGCAACCTTAGACTCCATAAATCAGCAATTAAGACTATTACTTAGAGCCCTTAAGTCCACAAACATCCCCCATGGGGTTCGGCCATACACCATGGTCGAACCCATGGTTCCTTATTTTGGCCATATTTACATTTTGTGCCACTACCTCTTCCATGGTTAATCATTCACGTATTCATGTACATTTTTGTCCATAAACGATCCATAACTTGGATCCATGAGTGCCTCATTTAATCATGCCATAAGATCATTAAAAACAGCCCTTTACTTAGCCTAATTTCCATTCATCTAAACACATGCATAATTCCAAATTTTAGCCCATAAAATGACCTACAAGTGGGTCATGGGTTCGGCCATACACCATGGCCGAACCCATGATGTCTTTTTCTTATTTTTCCATGGACCCATTTACATCATTTAGCTCCACCATAAGTTCCACCATGAGGGAATTTAAATCATCATTCCTTAATCATCATTAGATACATTTTGGTCCATCAACTTAACCCTAATTCCCATTTACTTTTCATGGTTCCAAAACACCTAATCCATCAAGGTCTCCCCATGGGGTTCGGCCATACACCATGGCCGAACCCATGGTCCATGGTTTATCACTGTTTTCACCCCTTTAAAACATTATATACTATACTTGAAAATCCATTTAAAACTATCAACCTTCTCCATCATTTTTCCATCTTTTTACCTACATTGAAAGATCACCATAGGGTTCGGCCATACACTATGGCCGAACCCATGGTTCATGGTTCATCCCCATCTACCATTTTTTTGAGGCCATTAAAATCATTAATCATCTTCCATGATTTTCCTCATTAAAACCCCTTAAAAAAAATCAGTAACATTTAATCATTAGAACCTTAAGATCATAAATCATCATTCCATGGTTTTAACCCTTAAAACTCCATTAAAATTATCTAATCACCTTCCATGGGGTTCGGCCATACTACATGGCCAAACCCTATGGTTTATGATTCCTTCAAAAATCACTTCTCCATGCTTTAATAATCTTAATACTTAATGTCCTTAATAGTCCTTTATTTTCCTTAACCTATCTTTCCCATTTTGTCCATTTCTCATCCTTTCCTTGGATGGATTTTAGATCCATGGCCCATAACATTTTTGGCCACCATTTAATCTAAGAAATGGACTCCATTTTTAACCTTAAAAACCTAACATCTTGTTTAGAGATACTTACCAATCCGACGGCTCCTCCGACTTCCTTTTCTCCCTTTGGATTCCTTAGCCTTCTTTTTTCTTCTTCTCCTTGTTGTTCGGCCAAGATGTGCTTGATCAAATGATATTTCCAATGTTTGGGTTCGGCTAAGGTGAAGGTAGATTGAGAGAGGGAGAGGAGGAGATGGTGAGAAAGAATATCCGAAGTCTTGATCTTGAAGTGGTGGGCCTATGCTTGAGTTTTTTTCTTCTCTTCTTCTAAGTCTTTTCTTCCTCTTTGGTCATGTGAGAGTGAGGGACGGTTTTGGAGAGGGAGGGATGGAGAGAGTGAGATGAGAATGGGATGAGATGAAAACCCATCTCATTTGGTTGCTTGAGTTAGGGTCCACCATCATTCCCTCCACCCACCAAGCATGGGCTTACATGCCTTAGTGGTGTGGTGGTGGTTGGGACAAAACCACCACCAAGCCAACGGTTTTGGTACCTTGAGATGGGGTGGTTTAGTCTTCCATCTTGACCATTTGACCATCATCATGGAGGGGTATGGGTCATCATGCTTTGGGTGGTGGTGGTTGAGATGAAACCACCACCCTAAGCCCATGGTTTGTTTGTGTTTCTTTAAGTGGTTTGGGTGGTTTCAATGAGATGAAACCACCCATTGACTTATCCGTTTGACTCCCCAATTGACCCAATTTGACTAACCTAATCATTTAATTAATTGGATCATCAGCTTAGGTTAATTAATTCTTATTTAATCCCCTTTAATCAACTTGATTCTTCTAGATTAATTCACCCATAGTTGACCAAGTCAACCATGGTGGCCGGCCCCACTAACTTCTAGCCTACCCGCCACCTCACTTGATGAGGTGGAGGCGGGCCCCATTCGGCCATGTCACCTAGGTTTTATAAATTCTAACTTAGGTGATTCACATTAACTAAATCAACTTAATTTAATTTGTTCCTCCTCAATTCCCTTTGACTTATCCATGGTTGACCAAGTCAACCATGATGGTCGCCCCACCTATGCCTTGGTCCACACGCCACCTCACTTGGTGAGGTGGAGGTGGGCCCCACTTGGTTATGCCATCTTGATCATTTCATCACTAACTTAGGTGATTTAAATTTAATTAAATGCATTTCAACTAATTGGATCACCATTGGGCCCATGGCCCAATTACATTTACCTCCAACCCATTTACCTTAGAGCTTAAATCATCTTGACCCATTGGGTCCCAAATGGGTATTGGTCCCAATTTGACCATCCTTGGCCCAATTAACCATCATTGACCATTTAAATGAATTTAATCCAATCCATGGTCCATTGGACCATACTTGGGCCTTTGCCCAAATTTTGATCCATTTAACATTTATTCCATTAAAATTCCCAATTTCCTAAAATAAATAATAGCCACATATATATTGATTTAAAAATTCCAGGCTATTACATGCGATCTTATCAAGTACTTACCGATTCCGCGATTCTTCCGGTTTCTTTCGTTCCAACTTGCTACTCTACTCTTTTCCTTCCTTAGTCTTTCTTCTTTCTTCCTCCTTGATCTTTGGCCAAGAGTGAGCTTGAGAGGTCTTGAGATGAAATACCCCACGAGAGGGTTCAGCCAAAGAGGGTAGGTTTAAGAGAGGGACATGAGCTTGGGATGGAAAACTCTAAGTCCTTCCTCCTTTGTCTTTGAGAGAGGGTCGGCCTTGAGTGAGCTTGAGAGAGGGAGAGAGAGATGAAATGAAGAAAAGAAATCTTTTGGTTTGGAAGAGATGGATCCTCCAAGGTGTGTGTCTCTTGGGTTATACCCCTTTGTAACAACCAAAACCCTCCAACTTCCTCATAATGATGGTGTCTTCCCAAGTATCCCTTGGCTTGGCCAAGACACCAATTGAGATGGAACACCCCTCCATCTTCCAACGTGTGACCATGGGTTTCATCTCATGAGATGAAACCCACCACCTCCCCAACTTGTGCATTGGATATCGTTTGTGTAACAACAAAACCCTTCACCTCCCTCATTAATAATCGCTTTGGTGTTTCATCCCATGAGATGAAACTCCCACCTCTCCAACATGTGTACCCCATGAATTTGGTCTTATGAGATGTAACTCTCCATTTACTCACCTAACTTACTTAAGATGAAAGTCCCATTAACTTCCCATTCAACTCATCTCTTTAACTCAACTCATATCTTTAATTCAACTCTATTTAACTCGCTTAAAATTAACTCAATTATTTGATTCCATTTCCAATTTAATTCAGCCACAATTTAATTAAGCTTGAACTCACTTGGTGGTCAACCAAGTCAACCATGACCCATTGGGTCCCAAGTGGGCATTTGCCTCAATTGACAACCTTGACCCAATTAAATAAATCTTACTCATTTATTTCAAGTGAACCTTATCCATAATCCGTTGGGTCTTAATTGGGCAATTAACCCAACACCTTACCCATCTAAGGTCTATTTCCATTAATCCACAAATTAAATGGACAATTTCCATAAATATTCATAACTTGAAAATCTGGGTTGTTACAGGGGAAACTTCCTAAGTACCATGTGTTTATTTCTCAATTTGGGGATATCGGGGAAATATCTACTAATTTACTATGTTTGATAAATCCAATTTAAAGTGATTGTCTTTCCTTTGCTATCATTCATTGTTGCTCTCAGATTGAAAGTTTTAGTTTGAGTCTAATGAAGTGAATTAATCCGGCCCCCGTGCAGCGGACTCCGAAGGGTCGGTCAGTTGGGATTCTTATCTGTCAGTGAGACTTGATACCATCTTAATCTTACTTCGAAAGATTCTTTCTTTCGGTTTCGCTCTGATACCAACTGTAATGCCCCGCCCTTTTTCACTAGCATAAAATCAGAGTCTATTTTTTTTTTTGAATTAAAGAATGCGAGAGAGCGGAAACATCGCAAAGCGAGCTAAGTCCGAGCTTCTAACGCTCGACTATTAACTGTCCAGCCATACGTGTACGTGGACCAAGTCCACTAAAACAGTTCACACGTACTCAAGTTAAACATGCGGAATAAATCATAGATGCGGAATTATAATAGAATCATAATTCTATTCTATTTTAGATAGCAAGGATGTCCATCACTTAGTCATAAATATCATACGTTAAAATTTCCAAAATTAACATTCAAACCATAACAAATAATCTATGTTATTATAGTCCCACAAACTAATTACTCAAATACATTATCCATGAGTAACTTAAACAAAATGAAACTTAATCATGCAAGCTCCTAAGCTTGGCTCCGATCACGTCCTCATTCAGTCCATTCCCTGTGTCATCAACTAAGGTAGAAGTAGGGTGTTAGGCAACGCGCCCAATAGGTATTCCAATTAGGGTCAAACACATGGGTTAGTATAAAAATCCAAATGTAATACATCATGTCGTATCTGTAAAACATCGAATCCAAACGGTGTATGATAATAGAGATCCAATCATACAGATAAAAACCAGAAACAGTGCATGATAATAGAGATCATAATCATGCTGATGCAATGCCATGCCATGGGTGCCATATGCCATGAGTCCCACCCATCAGCCATAACACAATCACCAAAACATCCTCTTGATGGAATCTCCTCATCAAGGTATCACAATCACATAGTATCCTACTTGATGGAAAACTCCTCATCAAGGTATCACAATCGCATAGCATCCCTCTTGATGGAAAAGTCCTCATCAAGGCATCACAATCACATAGTATCTCCCTTGATGGAAAAGTCCTCATCAAGGTATCACAATCACATAGTATCCCTCTTGATGGAAAAGTCCTCATCCAGGTATCCTCATGAATGCCTTACGGTCATCCCGACGGAGCGTGATCTCCGTTACATTACATCCCTCCCATGCCATGCATGAGATGCAAATGCCAACATGCTATGTAATAGTACAAATCATAGCATTTAAAATTCCATAATTGAAACATATTGTTTGATACCAAAATAACTTATCAAACATGAATTAAAATCATCATATATACATATCCATGGTTTTCAATGAGGTAAGTATCCTACCAATGATCAACTAACGTGTCCTTGCGTTTTTGAAAATCGTAGCATTAAAATCTCATCTTTGAAACATATCATTTATACAAAATAACTCATCAAAATAGGAATTAAAACCATCATACATATCCCATGGTATCAATGAGGTTGAATCCTACCAATGATCAACTAACGCGTCCTTGCGTTTTTGTCCGAAAACCGATCACCGATCGTACACTGCTTGTGAGGTCTTGTTACCTTATTAAATATCAATCAATGAAACCCATGTTCCATTTGATTTCCAATCATGTCTAAGTCCATAAACACACCTTAGTGGGGTTCGGCCATACAACATGGCCAAACCTCACTCACTTGAATTTGGGTCCCTCTTTTTATTTATTAACCACTCCCACATAAGTTTAACCATTTAAGAAACATAAGTCCACAAAATATTCCCATGGGGTTTGGCCATACACCATGGCCGAACCCATGGTCCATCATTCTCATCCCATTTACATCTTAGCCATTATTTCCATAGCTAATCACTTAGCTTATTTACATATGACTTAAGTCCGAACAATGATCCACACATGATTCATTAAGCATAACATAAAACCCTAATAGATCTCTCCATTCCTTGACTTGATCCTTTATTCATTTAAACATGCATAGATCTATGAATGAATCCATTAATATTTCTCCATGGGGTTCGGCCATACATCATGGCCGAACCCATAGTCCTTGGTTCTTCCTTATTTCCTCATGTCAAGTTTATCATTTACAACATGTAAACCTTATTTAAATCACTAACATATTTGCATGATTTTCATCCTTAAAACCCTTTAAACAACAATAATCTCCCTCCATTTCATAGCTTGATGATTCATCTCTTAAATCATACATGAATCTACCAAATGATCCATCAAGGGGCCATAAATGGTTCATGGGGTTCGGCCATACAACATGGTTGAACCCATGATGTCATTTTCATCCTCTTTTCTTAAATCATTTACAACATTAAATCCATAACCAAAGTCCCTCCATGGGGGGGGTTTAATCATACCCTTAAATCCATCATTTTAGACCATCCTCTACCATATTTAAAACCCATTAACATTACCAATATTTCTCCATCATTTTCATGGTCCAAAAATACCTAAGTCCATCAATATCTCTCCATGGGGTTCGGCCATACACCATGGCCGAACCCATGGTCCATGGTTCTCCACCCTTTACAACATTTGAGGCCATTTACATTGCTAATATACTTCCATCTTCTCACCTTTAAAAACCCTTTTAAAAATCATTAATATACCTCCATGGGGTTCGGCCATACACCAGGGCCAAACCCTATGGTTCATCATCTTCTCTTTAAATCATATAACCAAGATTTATATTCTTTGATGGGGTTCGGCCATACATCATGGCCGAACCTCATCCAGCCCTTTTTGTTGTCCTTAATGGTTCTCATACATATAACTTAGGGTTTGGCCATGTAATGGCAAAACCATGTTCTTTGACCATCTTTTCCATGCTTATAAAATCTTATCATGTACTTACCAATTCCGCGACTCCTCCATTTTTTTCACTCCTTCTTGCTCCTTCAATCTTCTCCCTCCTTAGCCTCTTCTTCCTCCTTGATCCTTGACCGAGAGTGAGCTTGAGAGGTCTTGAAATGAAAACCCAAAGAGAGGGTTCGGCCAAAGAGTGTTGGTTTGAGAGAGGGAGAAGAGCTTGAGATAGAAAACTCTAAGTCCTTTCTCTTTTGTCTTTGAGAGTGAGTCGGCCTTGTGTGAGAGGATACTCCAAGTGTTTCTTGTCTTGAGAGGTGGTTTGGCCAAGAGAGAGAGGGAGAGAGTGAAATGAAAACCAAGTTTTGTCTTTGTTCAATGAGAGTGGTCTGCCAAGGGTGGTGTCCTTTGGTTGATGCCCTTTTGTAACTCCCACGACTCTTTAGCTCCTCATTAATACTTTCTTTGGGGGTTTCATCCCATGAGATGAAACTCCCAACCTTATGACCTTTGGGTTTCAATCATGAGATGGAAACCCTCCATGTCCCAACGTGTGCTCTTGGTTAACCTTGTGTAACAACACCAACCTTTCACCTCCCTCACTTAATGCTTCCTTTGGAGTTTCATCCCATGAGATGAAACTCCCATGTCCCCAACGTGTTTCCATGGTATGCTTTGTGTAACAACCAAAAACTCTTCATCTAATCACTTAACTCACTTAAGATGGAAGTCCCATTAACTTCCCATTCAACTCATCTCTTTAACTCAACTCATATCTTTAATTCAACTCATTTAACTTACTTAAAATCAACTCATTTCCTTGATTCCATTTCCAATTTAATTCAGCCCCAATTTAATTAAGCTTGAACTCACTTGGTGGTCAACCAAGTCAACCATGACCCATTGGGTCCCAATTGGAGATTTGACCCAATTGGCAATCTTGACCCAATTAAATAAATCTTACCCATTTATTTCAATTGAACCTTATCCAATATTCGTTGGGTCTTAATTGGGCCATTGGCCCAACTCATTACCCATCTAAGGTCCATCACCATTAATCCACAAATGGATAATTTCCGTATATATTCATAACTTGAAAATCCGGGGTGTTACATTTCTGGGTTAACCCAGCCCTTCTATTAGGATCAGGACCGACCCATCTACTCGGCCCACTGGCCCAAACCCAACCTAGGGGACTGGTTTGGATTTGGCCTAGTTGGGCCAAGCCCAGACTCGGTCCAGTGTTGGGTTGGCCCACTCGTTCGGCCCAGTTAGGCCCAGACCTAGTCCGGCCCTTTTCTAGCAGGCCCAGTTCTTTGGCCCGGCCCGTTTCCAAGCTCGACTATGATTAGAACCCAGTTTCGGCCTGACCCGTTTTCAGAGCCCGTTTTGGTCCCAGCCCAGTTTTAGGCACGTTTTCAGTCCGAATTCCTTTTAGTCCGTCATGTCTTATTCACTTATTTGTTCTTCCTTGTCTTAACAGTTGAGCTCCCTTAAACCCATCAAGCCGCTTGCTCTCCTCGGATTTTCGACTCCACACACTCTGTGAGGGGATTTATCACTGCTTTAGCATACATTTGCATCTCTTAAACTTTGACCTTGGACTTGGAGTGACTTGAATGGGGCCCTTCGTTTATTGTGCCACTCGGTAAGGGAACCATTGGATGAATCTGTGGTGAGGGATCCATTCGAGTGCACTCAGGTCAACTTTATGCAGAAAAAAAAAAAAATAATATTTCTGATCGGACAAATGAACACTGAACATGATGCTTGAAATTGAGTGACAACACGTGGTGTATTTAACTATTTCACATGAATGAGTTTATGATGAAAATAAGATATGCATTGGGTATCGAATATGATGTATGAGATTTAATGATGACATGTGGTATGTTTACGTATAACTAGAATGAGATCATGAGCATGGGGAATTGTGACTTGTCATAAGTTTAAGCTGTTGTATATGATCATGATATTGAGTGTATGCATTGGAGGGATTATTCATATGTGTCTATGTTAATGATTATGTGATGAGTTGATTGTTGGGAGGACTTCCCCGTTACACTTCGGCGGTCGAGACCCCCATAGGAGATGCAGGTTTCCCAGTTGCATTCCGGCGGTTGAGGCGGTTATGTATGGCATGGTCTCCGGTTGGATTGGTTGGGAGACTAAAGTTGTTGGAGGACCATGTGAGTTATGGAGGCGATGCCCCAGACTGGTCAGAGGGACCAATTGGCTGGAATATAGTTGAACACTCGTGTACAAAGACATTCATTCTATGATGATGTTCTTCCATTCATGCATAAGATGCATATGTTGCTGACAGGTGATATGCATTATCTTTTCACTGGGCTGGTTGTATTGTGTAGTCTCCCGATGACATTAGTAGGGAGACCGGAATTTGCTAGAGGACTCGGTGTGGGTTACCGAGATGATGTCACGGATCTGACTGGTGGATCACTATTTGATGAGGTTGAGTTTTACGTGCGCTTGAGCACCTTTATTATCATGATGTTCTCGCATTCATGCATATGATTTTTTTTTTTATTGCTGACATGTGATATGTTTTCTCCCTTCATTGGGCTGGTTAGCTCACCCCTTATCTTTCAGGTACCCCGATTGCGGAGGGGCCAGATGGGCCCTTTGAGCAGACCCCCGAGGAGTAGTAGTCGAAGTTGGATATTTTACATTCATGTTCATGCCTTAGTTTGAGAGGCTTTTTGTCCCATTTGGACGAACTACCGTATGTTGTTGTATGGATGATTGTATAATCGTATTCAAATAGCTTATGGTTATTCATTATATAGTATAATGAGTTTTGTTCATCTAGGTTGTTAAACAGGGAGGGCAGTGGCCCCTCTTTTAAAAAAAAAACCAAGTATCTTATTTTTTCGGTAGTGTTTTGAGATGTTTCGGAGATAATGCGCCCGTAATGAGACGGGGTGTTACATTGAGAGCACAATGCACCAACTCCATTAACATTTGGACCACAAAATCATGTTTACTTTCACAATGACCATCAACAAGATTTTTGGCATTAAAATTTAACTTTGAAAGATCATGAAAGCCAAAACAAAGTGCATCAAAACAGTTTTTGGAGAAAATATGATTTTTCTTATTTGAGCAACTATCCAAACTTTTATTTCCAATGTCTAATGATTTTCCAAGATAAAGCATAACAAGAACATTGGAAAGACAAAAATACATCCCTATGAGATTTGCAAATTGAGGGATGAAAAAGTGTGTGCTTGTGATACATGTAAGTTCACAAGGTAACAAGTTTTGCAATCCAAACTTTGAATGCCAATGTAAGTTAATACATTCACACAATAATTTGTACCATTTGATCGACCAAATTATAATTTTTGCACAAATTCAAGGATCTTGGATCATTTTACCATTTCAAGTCCAACTTAAGATTTTTGATCCAATCCAATCCAAAGACCTTGGGCATGTAAATTTACCAATTTAAACAACTTTGCCCATGTGTAATGTCATATGGTAAGGCATTCTAAGGTTTAACAAAACTTGGTTCTTATGAACTAAATACATTCCACATAAAATTTCCACATAATCAAAATAGGAATGAAAACCAAGCACACGAACCATGTATTCATTTCACATATTTTATACCAATAATAAGCACATGGAAATGAAGTATGAAACAAGTATGGCATTTGAACATATTCAACATGATAAGGACTCACGGAATGCCATAATCACAAACACTTGCCAAAAATTCTCAAATGCACTGTAATGCCCCGCCCTTTTTCACTCGCCGTCTGAAAATCATAGTCTATTTTTTTCTTTTGAAAAGAAGAGTGAGAGAGAGCGGGACGCCACGACGTAAGCTAAGTCCGAGCTTCCAAAGCCCGACCCTTAACTAGCCAACCATATGTGTGCGTGGACCAAGTCCACTAAAACGGTTCACACATACTCAAGTTAACATGCTAAATTATAATAGGAAACAATCCTATTCCATTTTAGATAGCAAAATAGTCGGACACTTACCAATGATTATCTTAACTTAAAGTATCCAAAATTAACCTTCCAAACCATAGTAAATAATCTACATTATTACAGTCCCGACTGCTAGTTACTCAAATCACATTGTCCATGAATAACTTAAATAAAACGAAACTAAAACATCCAAACTCCTAAGCTTGGCTCCGATCTCGTTCCTTGTTCCGTTCATTCCTGTGTCATCAACTAGGGTAGAAGTAGGGCGTTAGACAACGCACCCAATACGTATTCCAATTAGGGTCAAACACATGGGTTAGTATAAAAATTCAGATATAATACATCATTTCGTATCTGTAAAACATCGTGTCCAAAATAGTGTATGATAATAAAGATCCAATCATACAGATAAAACCAGAAATAGTGCATGATAATAGAGATCATAATCATGCTGATACAATGCCATGACATGTGTGCCATATGCCATGAGTCCCACCCATCAGCCATAACACAATCACAAAACGTCCTCTTGATGGAAAGCTCCTCACCAAGGTATCCTCACAAAACATAGTATCCTCTTAATGGAAAACTCTTCATCAAGGTATCCCCACAGTTTTCTTACGGACGCCCCGACGGAGTGTGGTCTCCGGTTACCTCTTGATGGGATAATGCACATCAAGGTACCCCTCACGACTTACGGACGCCCCGACGGAGCGTGGGTCTCAGGTTACCTCTTGATGGGATAATGCACATCAAGGTACCCCTCACGACTTATGGACGCCCCGACAGAGCGTGAGTCTCCGGTTACCTTCCATCCTTCCCATGCCATGCATGAGATGCAAATGACATCATGCTATGTAAAAATACAAATCATAGCATTTAAAATTTCATAATTGAAACACATTGTTTGATACCAAAATAACTTATCAAACATGAATTAAAATCATCATATATACATATCCATGGTTTCAATGAGGTAAGAATCCACCAATGATCAACTAATATGTCCTTTGCGTTTTCGTCCAAAAACCGCTCACCGATCGTACACTGTTTGTGAGGTCCCGTTACCTTATTACATATCAATAAGTTAGACCAGCGTTCTGTTTAATTTCCAACTGTACTTAAGTCCACAAAACACCTTTGTGGGGTTCGGCCATGTAATAGCCCGGAATTTTTAAATCAGTATATATGTGGCTATTATTTATTTTAATGATGGAAATTGGGAATTTTGATGGAATAGATGTTAAGTGGATCAAAATTTGGGGCAAAGGCCCAAGTATGGTCCGATGGACCATGGGTTGGATGAAACTCATTTAAATGGTCAATGATAGTTAATGGGGCCAAGGATGGTCAAATTGGGCCCAATACCCATTTGGGACCCAATGGGCCAAGAGGATTTAAGCTCTAAGGTAAATGGATAGGAGGGAATTTAATTGGGCCATGGGCCCAATGGTGATCCAATTAGTTGGAATGGATTTAATTAAATTTAAATCATCTAAGTTGGTGATGGAGTGGTCAAGGTGACATGGCCGAATGGGACCCACCTCCACCTCACCAAATGAGGTGGCGTATGGACCAAGGATTGGTGGGGCCGGCCACCATGGTTGAATTGGTCAACCATGGGTGGATACATGGAGGGAATTTAAGAAAATGGAATTAGGTTAAGTGGAAATTAATTAACCTAAGTTAATTATCTAATTAAATAAAATTAAACTATCCAAAAGGTGGTCAAATGGTCAAATGGAAGACCAAATCACCTTATTGCAAGACACCAAAAAAACGTTGGCTAAGGGCGGTGGTTTATCCCAACCACCACCACTAAGCACATGAACCCATGCTTGGTTGGTGGGAGAATTAAATGGTGGAGTGTAGGTCACTCAACCAAATGAGATGAATCTTATCTCTTTTCTCCATCTCTTTCCATCTAACTCTCATTTCACTCTCTTCCTTTCTTACTCTCTCATTTCCGTCCCTCACACCCCAAGGAAAGAAGAAGAAAACTAAGGAGAAAAGAAGAAGAATACTTAGAAGAAGAGAAGAAAAAACTCAAAGCATAAGCCACCACTCCAAGATCAATGCTTAGTATCTTCTTTCTCACCATCTCCTCCTCTCCCTCTCTCAAACACACCCCATGTTGGCCGAACCCAAGCTATGATGTTTTCACCTTGATCAAACACATCTTGACCAAAGATCAAGGAGAAGAAGAGAAGAGAAAGGCTAAGGGTTCAAGTGCAGAAAAAGAAAAGTCAGAGGAGCCGTCGGATTGTAAGTATCTCTAAACAAGATATTAGGTTTTTATGGTTTAAAAATGGAATCCATTTCTTAGATGGTGGCCAAAAATATCATAGGCCTTGGATCTCAAATCCATCCAAGGAAAGGATGAGGAATGCACAAACCTTAATGGGTAAATTAGGTTAAGAAAAATAAAGGAGGTACTAAGGACATTATGTATTTTAATTAATTAAGCATGAATGAATGATGGACCATGAACCTTATGGTGATGGTGTTAGAATTTTAATGGGGTTCTTAAAAATGGAAACCATGGAATATGATTTATGATTTTTAGGGTTTTAATGATTAAATGTAGTGATTTTTAAAGGGATTTTAAATGAGGAAATTCATGAAGATGTGAATGATTTTTGTGGCCTTAAAAGGCATGAATGAATGATGGACCATGAACTTATGGTGATGGTGTTAGAATTTTAATGGGTTTAGAGAATGGAGGCTATGTTAAGTGGTTAATGATTTTTAAAGTTTTAAATGAATGAATGATTAGTGATTTTTTTTTTTAGGGGTTTTTAAATGAGGAAAACCATGGAGAGAATGGTGATGTATGTGTAATGTTGATGAGTGTAAAAGATGGAAAAAAAAAATGGGGGATGTGTTTGTAGTTTTGATGGACCAAAATGTACCAAATTGATGATCAAAGATTGGTGATTTAAATGCATGGTATGAACCTCCTTATGGTGGAGCTAAATGAGGGAAATGGGTCCATGGAAAAATAAGAAAAAGACATCATGGGTTCGGCCATGGTGTATGGCCGAACCCATGACCCAATTTATGAGTCATGTGATGGGCTATGTAATAGCCTGAATTTTTAAATCAACATATATATGGCATTTATTTATTTTAATAATGGAAAAATAGGAATTTTCATGCTATGGATGTGAAATGGATCAAATTTTGGGGCAAAGGCCCAAGTATGGTCCAATGGACCATGGATTAGATGGAATTCATTTAATTGGTCAATGATGATTAATTAGGTCAAGAATGGTCAAATTCGGTCAAATACCCATTTGGGACCCAATGGGTCAAAATAGTTAAGCCCTAAGGTAAATGGATAGGAGGGAATTTAATTGGGCCATGGGCCCAATGGTTATCCAATAAGAAGAATGGATTGCATTGGAAATTAAATCATCTAAGTTAATATTAATTGGACCTAAGTGACATGGCCAAATGGGACCCACCTCCACCTCACCAAGTGAGGTGGCGTGTGGACCAAGAATTGGTGGGGCCGGCCACCATGGTTGACTTGGTCAACTATGGGTGGATTTCATGGAGGGAATTTAATGAAATTAATTTAAGTGGAAATTAATTAACTTAATTTAATGATCAAATTAATTAAGTTGACTAAGCTAATCTAGTCATGGTCAAATGGTCAAAACCACTCTAAGAAACACAAACCACCCAAACAAACACAAAATAAACCATGTACTTAAAGGTGGTGGTTTTATCCCAACCACCACCATTAAACACATTAACCCATGTGTGGTAGGTGGGGGACCTAATGATGAGTTAGCAACCAAATGAGATGTTTTCATCTCATTCTTCAAACCTCTCCACCGCTTCACTCTCTTTCGTACTCTCAAAAAACGTTCCTTACCCAAGGAAAAGAAAAGAGGAAAGCTAAGGAGAGAAGAAGAAAATAAAAGAGAAAAAAGAAATCCAAGCAAACCAAAAGGGGAGGGAAAGGTCTAGGGTTCTCATCACTTGTCTCCATCCCTTTCTCATCTCATTCTCTCCCTCACTCCCTCTCCCAAAACCGTCCCCTCTCTTCCAAGGATAGCACAAGAAGAAGAAGAGAAAAAGACTTAGAGAAGAAGAAGGAGAAAGGCTAAGGAGATCAAGAGGAGAAAGAAAGTCGGAGGAGCCGACCGGATTGTAAGTATTTCTTAAACAAGAGGTTACATTTTTTTAAGATTTAAAAAGAGATCATGAAATCCATTTTCCTTGGATTGGATGGTGGCCAAAAACATCTTGGGCTTGGATTTAAAATCCATCCAAAAGATGTAGTGAAAAATGGATAAAATGGGAGAGATTGATTAAGAAAAATAAATGGACATAAAGGACATTATGTATTAAAATTTATTTAAGCATGGATATATGTGATGTTTGAATGAATGATGGAGGTAATTAAGTGATTTAATAAGATTATGAAGAATGGAAGCCATGGAGGATGATTTAGGGTTTTAAGTTTTTATTGATTTAATGTGGGTAATTTTAAAGGGATTTTTATGAGAAAAAAAAAAATCATGGGAAATATTGATGATTCTCAATGGCCTAAAAGGCATGGATGGAATGAACCATGAATCCTATGGTGGTGTAATGATGGTTGTAAATGGGTTTAAAAGGATGAAAAATATGGAGTAGGTGTTATTAAATTGGAGGCTTAAAAGGATCAAATGGTTGTAATTTTAAAGGGATCTTAGTGAAGAAAAGCATGGTAGGTTATTAAATGATTTTTAATGGGGTTTTAGTGAATGGAAACCGTGGAATATGATTCATGATTTTTAAGATTTTAAATGATTAAATGTAAGTAATTTTTAAAGGGGTTTTTATGATGAAATTCATGGAAGAGGTAAATGGTTTGTATGGCCGAACCCTAGGGTGTTGTGTTGTAAATTTAAATGTATTTTTTTTTAGTATGGTATGTAATGTTTTAAAGGGGCTGATTTTTGATAATTTTGTAACATAGTTAATGGTCATTAATGGATCTAAGTAGATGGATCAATTATGGACTTAATTATGCATGGATTAAATGAATGATAATCATGGAAAGGAAGAGTGGCAAAATGGTAAATATTGGCCAAATTCAAGAACACCCTGGGAGGATGACCATGGACTTGAGTAGGTTCAAAAATGATCTTATGGTAACGGAATTAATGGACCTTAAGTATGGTTAATATTGAACCACTTGTAGGTCATGTTATGGGCTTAAATTAGAATTATGTAGGTAATTAGATAAATGGAAAATTAAATGAGTTAAGGACTGATTTGTTAAATGAATATATCATGGTCAATGGAACGTTAAGGGATCCAAGAGTATGGATCAATTATGGGCTAAGTATGGGGTTTTACACGTGTTTAAATAAACAAGGATTAGCTTAATTAAATGGCTAATTTTAATGATCATATGACATGGTTAATGGGACATTAATAGATCTAAGTTTGTGATCAGTTAGGGACTTAATCATGGATAAAATATGGACTGATTTGGTAATGTATAATAAGGTATCGGGACATCGCAAACGGTGCGCGATCGGCGAACGGATTTATAGGACGAAAACGCAAAGGGACGCTAGTCAGTATATTGTAGGATTCCTACCTTTTTGTAAGCCGTGGATTATGTGTATGTGATGGTTTCCGTATTTTATTTCAGTAATTATATGATCTATCTTAAGATGGGCTTTAAATGCTATGGATTATATTTTAAATGCTATGGTTTATATGTTAAATGCTATGGATTATGTGTTAAATGCTATGGCTTATAATTCCAATGCTATGGATTATATGTATTAAAGATATGAATTATATATATCTATACTACATAGCATAATGCACTTACATCTCATGCATGGCATGGGCGGGAAAATAAAGGAACCAGAGTCCATGCTCCATCGGGGCGACCGAGAACAGACATGGGGATAGCCTGATAGGCTATAACCGAGTCCATGCTCCGTCGGGGCGACCGAGAACAGACATGGGGATAGCTTGATAGGCTATAACCGGAGTCCATGCTCCGTCGGGACGACCGAGAAACAAACATGGGGACGCCTTGACGATGTTTTGCCGTCAAGGGGGATATGACATTTATGATGATACAGATGATGGGTGGGACACATGACATAGACACCCATGGCATGGCATTCATCATATGGTTTTATTATATTGTTATCAGTATGTTTGTTATC
>CM023541.1:66569219-66761067 GCA_013350335.1 Chimonanthus salicifolius | reverse complement strand
TTATTAACCAGGATAGATGATACTCACTGATAGAGTGATACAGGGATGGATGTGTATAACCGTGGATGATGGTTCCCATGGTGGTTTGGATTGATGCCGGGTATCGGTACCATGGTAGACATGTTGGTAGTGTGATGGACCTGTTGGTCCCATAGAAGACGTATTGTTCTAATGATTGGGACATGTTTCGATCTACATCCCACGTTATAAGAAAGAGGTGTTAGTCATATTACGAATTGTATCACAGGAAAGTTAGTGTTGAGAGATACTCGGTGTAGAAATTTTGAACAAAAGGTGTTAGTCACATAGTGACTTATGTGCAAATGAAGATATGCTTAATTTTGGAGATGTAGTTAGTGGAAAAGATAAAAGTCTAGTGAAACTCGAATGGGAAGCTATGGACACTACCGAGTTAGACTGGCCAGCTGACTCTGTAGCTAGCCGATGGAGTTCGAGGAGAATGCAGCTAAAAACCTAGTTAAAATGGAATTAACGAAAACCTTGAGCATAGGCTCGCATTGGCAGGCTACCTCACTAACAAATTTTCAATGGGGGGCAAGGTCATCACTAACGTCACACAGAGAATTAGATGAATGAACGTATTGAGCGAGTACGTATGGAAAATATCTTGGTAGCAGGTAAAGTGAAATAGAGTACATTGATCTACATGAGATCGCAAATGGGCTCACGAGAAAAAGAGATAACATGAGACAGAGTAAATTTTGCGAGAATGAAACTCATAGGTTGATATGAGTGATTTTGATGTAATTAAGTGGTGTAGACCACGACAAGTTGTATAATATTATGGCCACTTGTCAAAGATGTAATGAATTACCAGAATGCCGGTTAGCAAATGTATTGGAAATTTAAATTCCAGGTGTTGTATTGTACTGCATAGGTCCTGTGATGGTTGCACTGTATATTTGTGTGCAATGGATGGTATGAATGGCATTGGGTAATCAAATTTAGAAAGTATAACATGTGGCTTGTGGGAATAAGACCCCATAGAACGTGATATGAATGTGTAAAGACATCCTTGAAATACATCAATTGATGAGAGACCGTAGTAAACATAAATGTATGATAGAAAACAGTGATAGTATAAATGCAAGGACTTGTGTTCGGTGTATTGCCCTGAAGGGAGTACAATATCCATATTAGAGAAAAAACGTAATGAATAGGTAAATACTAGACCTATTGGTATAGGAAGTGATTATACGGAGATGGAAGGAAGCAACGAACACTGCTGATATGACTATTGTGCTTCCCCATTTGGTTTTGAAAGCCATATGGATAGTGGGATGGTTAGCAGGGAAGCGACATGACGATGAAGGAACGAACTTGAGAATATGGATAGAAGATAAGAGTGTTCTATCCGAGATGATTGGAATGGAAATAAGTAGAACCCAAGCCCTGTCAAAATTTTTCGGGACGAAACTTCTAAAAGGTGTTAGTATTGTAACAACCCGGATTTTCAATTCATGAATAAATATGGAAATTGTCCATTTAATTTGTGAATTAATGGAGATGGACCTTAGATGGGTAAGGGTTGGGTCAATTGCCCAATTAAGGCCTAACGGATTATGGATAAGGTTCAATTGAAATAAATGGGTAAGATTTATTTAATTGGGTCAAGGTGGTCAATTGGGTCAAATGCCCAATTGGGACCCAATTGGTCATAGATGAGCTAATTAGAAGTAAACGGGTAAGGTTTGATAATTGGGTCTAATAACCAATTAAGATACAAGGCATGAGATCCACCTCATCAAGTGAGGCGGCATGTATGTGACATGGCTAAGTGAGCCCCAAGTGCCATGTGTCATGGTTGACTTGGTCGACCACCAATTGAGTCCAAGCTTAATTAAAGGTGTGGCTGAATGAAATGGATTAAGTTCAATTGAGTGAGTTCAAAATGGAATCAAGGAATTGAATTAATGAATGAGTACAAGTCTTGAGTTTAAAATATTGAGCTAAGGTGAGTTGAGTGGGAAGTTAATGGGACCTTCATTTTAAGTGAGTGGAGTGGGAAGATGGAGGGTTTCCATCTCATGGTGGAAACCCAAGGGACACATGTTGGAGGTGAATGGATGCCATGGTGAAGACCAAGGGACACCTTGGTTGGTCAATAGTTAAGATGGCTGGTGGGGGGGGCGGGGGGTGGTTTCCATCTTGAATGCACAAGTTAGGAAGGTGGAGGGTTTCATCTCATGGATACACATTGGGGAGATGGAGGGTTTCCATCTCATGATGGAAACCCAAGGGGCACATGGTTGGGGAGTTTCATCTCATGGGATGAAACCCCAAAGGAAACATTAATGTGGGAGGTGAAAGGTTTTGGTTGTTACAAAGGGGCATAACCCAAGAGACACCACACCTTTGGCTGATTGGATCTTATTGGAACAAAGAAATTGTGCTCTCAAACTCTCCCTTGGCCGATCCTCTCACTAAGACAAGAAAGACATAGAAATTTCTATCTCAACTCCTCTCCCTCTCACTCTTTGGGCCGATCTCTCACAAGACAAGGAAATGACTTTGGGTTTTCCATTTCTCCTCCTCTCCCTCTCTCAAACCTCTTCCTTGGTCAAACCACTCTTAGGATTTTCATCTTAATCAAGGCACCACTCTTTGGCTAAAGATCAAGGAGGAAGAAAGGAAAGACTAAGGAAAGAAAGAAGATCAAGGAGGAGAAATAAATGACCAAAGGAACGAAAGAAGATCAGAGGAGTCGTGGAATCGGTAAGTGGTACTTGTCAAGATTTTATTAAGTAAAAAGAGATTAAAGAGAATATTCCATATAGGTTGGAAATGGTTGGCCAAAAATGTTATGGGCCATGGATTCAAAATCCATCCATGGAATGAGATGGAAAAATGGACAAAACCCTAGATTGTTATGTATAAAGATCATTGAGAACTCAAAAGGGATTGGATGAGGTTCGGCCATGATGTATGGCCGAACCCCATCAAATGATCAAATCATGGACATGTGGTATTTAAGATGGGAAAAGACAAAATAAGGAACCGGGTTCGGCCATGTTGTACGGCCGAACCCCATGAAGGACTTTTTCATGGACATGGGTGTATGATGAACCCCATGGAAATAGGTTATTAGTTTTAATGGGATTGTTTTAAAGGATGAAAATAAGGAAGGAATGTTGGTGATTTTAAAGGGGTTGTAAATGTTGTAAATGATGAAGAACCATGGACCATGGGTTCGGCCATGTTGTATGGCCGAACCCCATGGAGAAATGTTGATGGTTTTAAAGATGGTTAGACCATGGAAAATGGAAACAAAGGACAATGGGTTCGGCCATGTGTATGGCCGAACCCCATGAATTATTTTGATGAGTCATTTTGGTAGATCTATGCATGATAAGTGATTGAATGACCAAGTTAAGAAAGGAGGGTTAAAATGGAAAGAAGATGAAATTAAAGAACCATGGGTTCGGCCATGTCGTATGGCCGAACCCCATGGATAATATTTGATGGATTTAGGTGTTGTTTTTATCAAGTTAAATGATTAACTTAAGTGATGGGATTAATAAATCAAAGAATGGATGGTGTTGGACCTATGTTGTGTAAAATAAAACAAGGGTTAAAAAAGGGGTCAAAACCAAAGAGTGAGGTTCGGCCATGTTGTATGGCCGAACCCCATAAGTGAGCTTTAGTGGACAGTGGACAGTGGGTAGTGGACAGCGGGTAACCGGCTGATTTTAGAAATGAAATATTTATATGATTTTCCAAATGGTTAGGTTAAATTGGAAGGATGAAGGGAATGGTTTAAATCAATTGGAATAATTAAATTGGTTATTTTATGGAATTAAATGGATCACCAAATTGATGTATATATATGTTAAATGTAATAAGGTAACGGGATTTCACAAATGGTGAACGATCAGCTTGACGCGATCGGTGATCGGTTTTTGGACGGAAACACAAGACCCGTTATTTGGATGTTGGTAGGATTCCTACCTTATTGAAAACCATGGAATATGTATATATGATGATTTTAATTCATGTTTTGATGAGTTATTTTGGTATCAAATGATACGTTTCAATTATGGAATTTTAAATGCTATGATGTTTATTATTACATAGCATGTTGGCATTTGCATCTCATAGCATGGCATGGGAGGGATCAAATGAGGGGAGTCCACGCTTCCATTTGGTTTCCGATAAAACAATCGTGGGGAGGAATCTACACTGATTCCAGGTTATAATGATTGTGATGTAAATGGAGTCCACGCTTCGTTCGGTGGGACAGAAAAACAATCGTGGGGAGGAATCTACACTGATTCCTATGGATTTGTAACCGGAGTCCACGCTCTGTCGGGGTGTCCGTAATGCATTTGTGGGGGTACCTTGATGTGCATTATCCACCAAGAGGGATGTATGATTGATTTGTAACCGGAGATCCACGCTCCGTCAGGGCGTCCGTAAGGCATTCGTGGGGATACCTTGAAGAGGATTTTCCATCAAGAGGATACTATGTGATTGTGACATGGATGATGGGTGGGACTCATGGCATATGACACCCATGGCATGGCATTGACTTGCATAGTTTTAATATTATGTTATCTATGTGATTTTCATACTAATCCATGTGTTGACCTTACTTGGAGTACCTACTGGGCGCGTTGTCTAACACCCTACTTCTACCTTAGATGATGACATAGGAAATGGACGGAATGAAGGACGCGATCGGAGCCAAGCTTAGGAGCTTGGATAATTTAGTTTCACTTTATTTAAGTTTATTCATGGACAATGCAATTTGAGTAGCTACTATTTGGGAATGAAATAGCTTAGACTATTTGCTATGGATCGATTGATGATTAATCTGGATTAAGTTAATTTATATTGATTGCCTTCCTTGCTAAGTAAATGTTGTAATCCGATGTTATTTTCGCAATGGGTATTCCGCAAGTCGTAGTATCGCGTGCGAAATGTTTTAGTGGACTTGTCCACGCACACTCATGGTTGGCCAGTTAAGGGTCGGGCTTTGGATGCTCGGACTTAGCTCACATCGTGACGTTCCCGCTCTCTTTCACTCTTTAATTTTTTTTAGACTCTGATTTTCGGCATAGTGAAAGGGGGCGGGGCGTTACAGGTTGTGGGGTGCCCCTTGGTTTATGTCTTTTTGTATAACAACCTTGTCTCTTCACTCTCCCTCATCATGGTTTGTCTAACCAATGAGGCTCTTAGTTTAACCAAGGAGACCCTTGGCTTCCCAAGAGTCCCTTCGCTTTTGAGGTGAAGACTCTTGGGTTCATGGCTTTTGAGATGAAAGCCCTTCATCTTCTCAACTCAAGCAAAAACTTAATTCAACTTGAACTCAATAGTCGTTGAACAAGTCAGCCATGTCATGGCCGGCCATGAATGTGGTGACTTAGTCACCACATGGCACTTGGGTCCCACTTGGCCATGTCACTTGATGATGTGTCATCCTTGCTTAGTTGGCTTCCATGTGATGACATGTATGCCACATGGCAATGCCACATCACTCACACGCCATCTTACTTGATGAGGTGGACCTTGATGCATTAAATGCACTAATTTATCCAATTCAACTAATTTAATTATATTTACCCAATTACTTTAAAATCAAGCTCATTCATGACCCATTGGGTCTTAATTGGGTAATTGACCCATTTCCTTGCCCATATAATGTCCATTTCCACTTTTTAATCTTAAATTCAATTCAATTGCAATCAAATAGACCAATCCAATATATTTATAATCTAAAGAAAATCCGGGGTGTTGCAATATTACCTTCTTTTTAAAAATTTAGTCCTGAAAATCGAGCGAAGTAGGGTTTCAAACAAATCATACAAATAGCTCAGGATGAGCTGCTCTCATTTCTGACTCCAGTTCCCAAGTGGCTTTCTCATTACCGTGTCGGTCTCATACCACTTTGACGAACGGAATCGCTCTATTCCGTAACACCCTTCATTTCGTTTCAATTATTCAAACAGGCCTCTCGACGTAAGAAACGTCGCTTTGCACTTCTATATCTTGCACATTCAGCACATGTGATGGGTCAGGGTTGTACTTCCTCAACATGGAAACATGGAGATTTAAGTCCATCCATTTTTCTTTCTGAAGCGCATTAAGTCGTTGTGGATCTCATCATTCTTCAATTTTGGTCATATTCTGAGAACGCCATTAAAATTGAGTTAGTACATTTGAAATTTTTTAGACTTTATTTAAAACAAGGAAATCACTGTATAAAACTTAGGATATGATTTAGGCCATTTTCGGATCGTTTGAGCCTTCATGCCTACCTATCTTTCGTCAAAATTTATCCTGACAGTTCCCAGTTGAGCCTTTAAGTTAGCATGTTTTCTTGATCAACCATGTTTACCAAACCCAACTCTGATTTTGGAGTTTGAGCCTCATTAAAAATATGTCTTGACCTATTCATAAAAAATGTTAGAGATGACAAATATTGGGATGATACTAAAAAAACAAGGGCACAAGAAAGTAAAAAAAAAAAAAACAACATAAAAAGAAAGGGAACATCCTGACATAAAAAAAAAGGATATGAAAAAGAAAGAAAGAAAAAAAAAAGATGAATATTTTGAAAAGTGCTGAAAAGAAAAAAAATAGAGGAAGAAATATCCCGTCATATATCTTAAAGACCTCTAACCTTTTGATCAAAATATTTATTCTTAGAGTCTTATTATCCTTCTTTGATTTGACACGATCCCAAGCCAAGTTTCGTCCTATTAAAAGTCCTCTTGATCTTAAGTAGAAATATGGTATTTCATGTGGAGAATAGAGGAAGAAAAATGATAATGTATAACTCAACGTTCTTAGGAAAGTGGCGTCCATTCATGAGATCCAACAATTATTTTCTTTGTCATATACCGTTTTTCTAATACATATGTGAGAAATTTTGAATTTGAGTACACAAACTCCGCTCACATATACCTTTGAGAGAAAATAACCCAACCTCTGAGCGTTAATCTTTCTGAGAGATATCAAGTGAGGTTTGAAGTCAAAACATATTTTCCGATGTTGGGTACGAAACTTGTGTCTATTTGGAAACGAAAACTAATTTTAATATTGGCTAAGCACACACTACACTCCGAATATAAGTCTTATAAAATAAATTTTGGAATCGTATGATGTCTAAATCTTTATGAACTTGTTTTTGCCGAATCTGAAACTAAGGCTATATAAAAATTGATGTTTGTGGGTATCATCACTGAAAGCCCTCACGAGACTATAGCTCGTCCATTAGGGGTAACCTAGGGGTTTAAAGGCTTATTGCATACGCTAAATGCAATCGAGAGTGCCAGCGAAAGTGGTGTAGATTAGGATTTGAATGTCTAGTTTTTAGTTTTTGTTTTGCTCAAGGACTAGCAAAATCTAAGTTTGGGGGTATTTGTTGAGCATTGGAAATTACCATTTTACCCTTTAATTTTGAATTAGTTAGCCTTTGATTTGTAAATATTAGATGCGTTTAATAGAGTTTTTAAGTTTTGCAGTATATTTGTGAGAATACAAGAAAAAGGAATTAAAATGGAGAAAAGTGGGCCATAATCCTATTTTTGAAAATTTTATAATTTTTACCACCTAATTTGATTTGGAATTATTGTAAATTATTATAATTCAGATCCGGATATGAGAGTTTGAATTATAATAATATTTTTTAGACTGTGTAAAGGTGGTAGAAAATTATAAACGCACAAATAGACCCACTGTTCAAATCTGAAGCCTGAAGACAAAGTCTGCAATTGGAAGCCAATGAGCCAAAGTCCACAAATATTCCGGGCCAGATAAAAGTCCAAGTATAAGATCCAAGTCCAAAAGATCAAGCGGGACCAGTGAATTTCGTTTGAATGATGATGTCTTATCTGCAAAATTCGGCGTTTGAAAAAGACAGTGGATTTGGATAAAAGATAATGGATTTGAATAAAAGACAGGGATAAAGATAAAAGAGTTTGAACCAAAGGAGATATAAGAAAGAAAGATAAGAAAGAGAGGGATAAGGAGGAACAGAGATAAGGAGATAAAGGAGTTAACCGATCTCCACAGAGAGAAATTTTGAATTTGAATGATCCCTTATCTTGGTTGAATTTGAAGGGTCCCTTATCTCATCTCTTCTCACTCCTATAAATTGATAGCTTTGGGTCCATTGAAGATTGAACCGGGCAAGACATCGAAGGGACTGAAATTGGACGACGAAAGACAGGAGAAAAATAAATAATTAAACCAAAGGATAAGCTAAATGGCATAATGGTAATTATGATGAAATGATCCAAGATGAAAAAATCATAGGAATGGACATGTGAGCCAAAACCCAAGATGGTAAGGTTTGGCCATACAGTATGGCCGAACCCTACCAAGGTTCATTTGGGAGTTTTGGGTTAATCAAAATGGTTTAGATAAATAAGGGTGACCAAAGTTTTAATGGGTGAGGTTCGGCCATGGGTTTGACCGAACCCCACTAAGTGGTTCTTGAAACATTAGGCTTTGCTGGAAATTAGGTAGACAAATGATTAACTTGCTGCTATGTACATAAGGTATTTGGATTTCTAAAACGGTGTACAAGCCGTGATCGGAAGACGGTTCAAAGGAAGGGACAAACAAAGTAACATAGTGTAGGTTTCCTACCTTGTTGTAACCACATATGTTATTTGTTGTTTTATGTTTATTTGAATAAGTTATTTGAATGAAATGTTATACTTACAAATGGCATGTTTGTATATACATCTCATGCATGGCATGGGATGATGGTGTTGTAACCGGAGGCCACACTCCGTCGGGGCGTCCGAAAGACCACTGTGGGGTACCTTGATGATGAGAATCCCATCAAGAGGAATCCGGAGGCCACACTCCGTCGGGGCGTCCGAAAGATCACTGTGGGGTACCTTGACGATGAGAATCCAGTCAAGAGGAGGCTATGTAGAATGGTGATGGGTGGGACTCATTACATGTTCATTTCATACATAGCATGTTTTATGGAATTTTGACACACATGTATTATTATATTATTTGCATGTTTTTACACTAACCTTGTGGTAGCCCTATTCGGAAACACTACTGGGCGCATTGATCTAACGCCCTATCTCTACCCTTAGTGGATGACGCAGGAAAGTCAAAGAATGAGGAACGAGAAGGGGACCAAGCAAAGAAGCTTGGGCGGTTTGAATGATTTAAATGGACTTTGAATGGACTATTTATGGACTTGTTGTTTGATTTATTTGGACAATGTAATTTGGTAATTAGATGTGTTGGCATGTAATAAGTAGTTACGTAGATGCTATGCTTTGGTTTATTTTGGATGGTTTGGAATGAATGGTAGACTAAGGTTATTTAGTAATATTGGAGAATAAATCTTGTACTTTGCTATCTTAAGTTATAAATTGAGTAGATATAGGTTCTATTATAACCTCAGTTAGACTAAGACTAAGTATATTCCGCATGTTGTATTAGTACCATGTGTGGATCAATTTTATGGATTTAGTTCATACGCACATGGGCTTGGCCAGTTAAGGGTCGGATTTAGAGATCCGAACTTAATTCGCGTCGTGACACTCCGCCCCAATCACTTGGTTGATTATAATATTTAAAAAATAAAAATAAACTCTGATTATTAGAGTGAAAAGGGCGGGGTGTTACACCACAAATCTGGGTGACAACTTCCCTTTCTTTCCAAACCTCATATGTCCATTTTGTGGTGAGACTTTCAAGAATACTCGGTCTCCCACTTCAAATTCAAGAGATCTTCTTCTTTGTTCAGCGTAGCTCTTCTAACGACTATGTGCCATGAGCAGATGTTCTCGTATCACCTTGATCTATTCCATGGTTTCTGCAACCAGATCAAGTCCAATAAGAGGAAGCTCACCAGCCTCTGTCCAACACACTGGTGATCTGTAGGGCCTACCATACAATGCCTCAAATGGAGCCATCTTGAGGCTTGCCTGGTAATTGTTGTTGTATGAGAACTCAACCAATGGTAGATGATCTTCCCAACCACCCTTGAAGTCTAGTGTACAGGCTCTCAGCATATCCTCGAATGCTTGTATTGTTCTCTCTGACTGACCTTCGGTATGTGGATGAAAAGTTGTGTTGTACAACAAATTTGTCCCCATAGTCGATTGCATGCTCTGTCATACCCTGCCAGTGAATCTGTCGTCTCTGTCGAACACAATAGTCTTGGGCATACCATGTAGCTAGATGATTTCCTTGATATACCGCCATCCCAAGTCTCAGACGAGTCTGTCATCTTGATAGGGAGAAACTGTACAGACTTGGTCAGACGGTCCACTATAACCCAGATTGCATCGTTACCCTTTGAAGACCTCGGCAGTCCTGTCACAAAGTCCATAGAAATGTGTTCCCACTTCCATTCGGGCACGGGTAGGGGTTTGAGCAGTCCTGGCGGCTTCTAATGTCTGTCTTACTTGCTGACAAGTAAGCAGCGAGAGACAAAGTCAGGCACGTCTCTTTGGAGTCCATGCCACCAATAATGCCTTTTCAGATCATGGTACATTTTGGTGCTACCCAGATGAATAGAGATGTTCAAATGATGAACTTCTGTCAACAACTTTCTTCTACAGCCTTGAGGTATATATGTCCTACCTCGGAATAAGAGACCTTGTCTAGGTCGTAATTCCCATTCTGGTATGACCTCTCCAGTCGACATTTTGGCCCAAATTTCTTCTACTTCAGGGTCTGTCCACTGTTCTTGTTCAATCTTGGAAACCATACTGGATTGTACCATCAGATTATACATGTTCCCATGATTTTTTATGTACAAATTGAACTCTCGGATGATAGTCAGCATTTCCCATTCTTGTATAATCAGACTGGCCACAATTGCATGTGAAATTCAGCTGAGGGCATCGACCACTTTGTTTGCTTTGCCAGGGTGATACCGTAGTGCAAATTCATAGTCTTGTAGATACTCCATCCATCTGCGCTGTCTCAAATTAAGTTCTTTTTGATCAAACAAATATTTTAAGCTCTTATGGCCTGAAAACACCTCAAATTTCTCACCATATAGATAGTGTCTCCAGCTTTTGAGAGTGAAGACCACTGCAGCTCGTTCCAGATCATGATTGGGATAGTTACGTTCATGAATTTTCAGTTGCCTTGAACCATATGCCACCGCATGATGACTTTGAGTGAGAGAGCACCCAAGTCCTTCTCCTGAAGCATCACAGTATACTTCATATCCCTTGCCTCTCTCCGGTAAAATCGGAATGGGAGCGATGGTAAGCTTTTGTTTCATATCTTCAAACCTTCGATTGCATACGTCAGACCATTCAAATTTGACTCCTTCTGAGTTAGTCGGGTGAGTGGAGCCGCAATCTTGGAGAAGTCCATAATAAACTTCCGATAGTAGGCAGTCAATCCTAGAAAGCTGCGGATTTCAGTCACATTCTTCGAAGTTTTCAAGTCTCTAACTGCTGCTACTTTAGCTGGGTCCACGACTATTCCATCTTCTGATATGACGTGTCCCAAGAAGTTGACCTCAGATAGCCAAAACTCGCAATTGCTTACTTTGGCATATAGCTGATTCTTCTTTAGTGTGTCCAGGACTATCCTCAGATGCTCAGCATGTTCTTCCCAACTGGTGGAATAAACCAGAATATCGTCAATGAAGACAATTACAAACTTATCTAGATAAGGACGAAATATTCTGCTCATCAGATCCATGAACAAGGCTGGTGCATTTGTGAGTCCAAAAGGCATGACCACATATTCATACAGTCCATACCGAGTTCTGAAAGGCGTCTTTTCTATGTCCTCATCCCTAACACGGATTTGATGGTAGCCTGACATAAGATCATTCTTGGAGAAATAGCTGGAGCCTCTGAGTTGATCGAACAGATCATCAATTCTGGGGAGAGGGTACTTGTTTCTAATAGTCAGCTGATTCAACTTCCTGTAATCCACACACATTTGAAGATTACCATCTTTCTTTTTTACGAATAATACCGGTGCTCCCCATGATGAGGTGTTGTGCTGGATGCATCATAGTCTAAGCAACTCATCAATTTGTTTCTTCAGTTCAGACATTTCTACAGGAGCCATCTGGTAATGAGGCAATGATACAGGAGTAGTGCCAGGATAGAGTGTAATCTCGAAGTCAATCTCCCTTTTTGGAGGCAAACCAGGGAGTTCTGTCGGAAATACCCCTGCATAGTCTTTCACTACAATAAGTAGTTCAACCACTAACCCCTTGTTCAGTCTGATGTTGTTCAGTACGAGATGGCTCATTTCTTCATGCAACCTCCTGGTCATAGGAATGCTCTGTCTGTTGGCATGCACTATAAACCTTTTTCCCTCGGGTGACCAGAATATCACCCTGTGAAGGTGACAGTCAATGCCGGCTTGAAAGGTAGCCAAGCAGTCCATGCCAAATATGATGTTGTATTCTGTCATCTCGAGTACTAGATAGTTGAATTTAAATCTAAACTCAGCAAGTTCAGTATTTACGGAGGTGTAGATTTGACCTAGTGATGTGTCTCCAATAAGGGATACAATAGTAATTGCAGTGGATAGTTGTTGTAGTAAGGTACCAGTAGAAGATATTAAGGTAGCAGATATAAAGGAGTGGGATACTCCTGAATTAATTAATGCCAAAGCATAAGAACTACCAACTACTGCCATACCTTGAATGACCGAGTGATCCACTGTCTTTGGAGGAGGAACTAAGGTATATAGCCGTCTCGATCATGTTGGAATGGGTGCCCGTCCTGTCTGGTTATGTGCCCTGGATGCTTGCGACTGATCTGGTCAAGCTGGAGGACAAAAATAACCCTTGGAATAAGAAGGTCTATTGTTCTACGGACACTCCCACTTGATATGGTCCTACTAGCCACACTGATAACAGGTAATAACACGTCGAGGAGACTGATAGATGGGTCCTGATGTGGAGGGCTGACTAGGACGAAAACCACTAATGGAAGCAGTGGAGGCTAAGGGTCTCCCAAAGTTGGGTCTGAAATTCTTCCGAGGGTGGAAAGTACTTCCCCCTCCATGGCTTCGTCTGTTCTCCACAAATCTAACTTTCTGCATTAGCTCTTGTTCGGCTATACTGGCTCGACTGACCACTTTTGCCAAAGTAACTCATTTGAAAGTAGTAACTTTGGCTCTGATGTTTGGTCGTAGGCCTCGCTCAAACTTTCGGGCCTTCTTATATTCTGTGTCTACCATGTATAGGGCATAGCATGATAGACGGAGGAATTCTTGATAATATTCTGCGACAGTCATGATGCCATGAACCAAAGCTATGAATGCTTTTGTCTGGCATTCCTTCTCCTCCTCTGGAAAGTAATGGTCCAGAAACATTCCAGCGAACTGGTCCCATGTTATCTCTGTTCTATCCGCTGTTGGAATCTGCACGTGTTGATGATCTATAACCTTTCACCATTTACCGGCATCATCTACCAGTTGTGAGGTAGCCAACAGTATTTGGTCCTGGTCATCGGTGATCTTAGGCAGTTTCAAGATCTTCGTGATATTCTCGATCCAATTCTCGCTCTTGCGGGTTCCTCCTCCCCTTTGAAATAAGAGGGACGATGCTGTTGGAAATCTCTGACCATTGTTCGGTCCTGAGATTCATTTGTGTAACACCTGTAATAGCTGGATTTTCAATGCAATAAATATATTGGCTATTATTTATTTTATTTGTTAAAAAATAAGATTCATAGATGGAATAAATGTTTAATGAATAAGAATTGGGGCAATGGCCCAAGTATGGTCCAATGGATCATGGATAAGATTAATTCTATTTAATTGGGTCAATGTGGTCAATTGGGTCAAATGCCCAATTGGGACACAATGGGTCAAGATGGATTGATGATTAGGGTAAATGGGTAAGGAATGGATTTAATCGGGTCATGGACCCTGTAATGCCCCGTCCTTTTTCACTCTACGTTTTTCGAAAATCAGAGTCTATTTTCTTTTTTTTATATATAAACAAAGAGTGATAGAGAGCGGGACGTTACGACGCAAGCTAAGTCCGAACTTTTAAAGTCCGACCCTTAACTGGCCAACCCTATGTGTGCATGGACTAAGTCCATGAAAATGGTTCACACATAACAATATAAACATGCGGAACTAAAATCATAACATGCGGAATTATAATAGAACCTAGTTCTATTCCATTTCAGTTAGCAAAGTACGTCAAGCCCTTATCCATAAATTAAAATATCATAATTATCCAAATAAAATATCCAACCATGGCAAATCATTTAAGTTATTACATGTCCGAAGTCTAGTTACTCAAATTACAATCCATAAGTAATTTAATCAAAATATAAAGTAAAAGCATCCAAGCTCCTATGCTTGGCCCGTTTCGTGTTTATCGTTCTCCTTGTTTCCTATATCATCCACTAGGGTAGAAGTAGGGAGTTAGAACAACGCGCCCAGTAGGTATTCCAATTAGGGCTAACACATGGTTAATATAAAACATATATAATAATATCATAGTGTCAAAAACCATATAAACCATGCCATGCCATGATGTCAAATGCAATGAGTCCCACCATCACAAGTACACATAAGTACCCCCACATAGGTCTTTCGGACGCCCCGACGGAGTGTGACCCCTCCGGTTTCTTCCTGATGGAAAAGCACATCAAGGTATCCCACATAGGTTTTTCGGACGCCCCGATGGAGTGTGGCCCCTCTGGTTACATATCCTTCACCCCATGCGATGCATGAGATGCTAATGAATCACATGCTATTTTATCATATAAACATAGCATTTAAAATCACAATTTGAAACATATCATTTGCAACGTAAATTCATCAAATCAAGATAAAAACTTTGTACATTAAACCCATGGTTTCAAAGAGGTGGAATCCTACCAAAGACCACTAACATGTCCTTGCGCTTCCATCCAGTAACCGCTCACAATCGTACACACCTTATGAGGTCCCATTACCTTATTACACAACAATTGATTAAACCCATGTTCCAATTGATTTCTTATCATATCTAAGTCCAAAAGCACCTTAGTCCATAAACCATAACCGGGTTAGGGAGGAGAACATAGAAAAGACAGCATTCAGAAAGCGGTATCGGCTATATGAGTTTGTAGTCATGCCGTTTGGACTCACCAATGCACCGGCTATATTCATGGCCCTAATGAACAGGATTTTCTGTCCTTACTTGGACCAATTTGTCATTGTATTTATTGATGACATTTTGATTTATTCTAAGACTCAGGAAGAACACGCTGAGCACCTGAGGATAGTTCTGGATACTTTGAGGAAAAACAAATTATATGCTAAAGCAAGCAAATGTGAATTTTGGCTATCTGAGGTCAACTTTTTGGGGCATGTAATATCAGCAGAAGGTATAGCCGTGGACCAGGGCAAGGTGGCCGCAGTAAGTGATTGGAAAACACCGAAAAATGTGACTAAGATCCATAGCTTTCAAGGATTGGCTGGTTATTATTGGAAGTTTATCATGGACTTCTCCAAAATTGCATCTGTAGCGCCCCTCCCTTTTCTCCCTAAATTTCAGAGTATTTTTTTTTTTTATATTAACAAACTGAAGAAAGGGGAGAGTGCCACGACGCGAGTCAAGTCCGAATCCGAAGATTCGACCCTTAACTGGCCCAACTAGTGTGTGCACAAGGAAAGACTCCACGTAAACTTAGCAACACACTAACTCACAATAATGCGGAAATAAGTACATCTATTTAAATTCATCATTCAATCTTTCTCAATCTAAGCAAAGCCTGACAATAATCCTGATAACGTGTACTTCTCAAATAAAGGTTCATTACATTAACTAAAACTTCTCAAAGTTACTCAATCAACTTAAATGTTCATTCTCTACTAATATTAACAAGTAGACTCTTCGCACAATCCTCTCTTGCGCCATCTTCGTCTATGCATGACTGACGCTTGGTCCAGCCTCATCACATTTCTCCTTTCCTGTGTTAACTTCTAAAAGAATAGAATATTGTGGGCTTAGTCAACGCCCAGTAGGATTTCCCATCAAAGGGGGTATCAATATGACATATATAAAATCAGGGAAAACATATACAGTTCTTCATATCATATAATTCAGTTGAAAACATTCCCACCCCATATTTCAAAATCAATTCATAATCAATATGTATAAAGCATTTGAAATCAAATCATATTCATCTCATATATCAATTCATAATCAACATACTTTTGATAACTCATTAAATCAACATAATGCAAATGCCATGGTACATGAATTAATGCAAACCCCTCTCATGCCCATGCATTTCCTTCTATCACACTTTCCATTCGAACAGTTCTAATCATTGGCCATTATGTCCGTAGCTTTCCTGGGGCACCAGATGGGAGCTACTACCCAATTCCTAGTATTTAACCGGAGTTACCGGGGGTATACCATCACCCATACTATCCTGCGCAGGTTTTGGGTCTCTCACCCAGGAGCTTTGAGCCCATCTTAATTGCCCAATTCCTGTGTTCATGGACGCGGCCATACCAAATAGTTATGGTATATCATATTCCTCATGTTAGAGTTTAACATCCTCTAACCATTATCTCAACTATTCTCATCCCCACCAGATGCATGCTTTCATGCTCATGCATCGATAAATCATTCAAAATATGCATTGAAATTAAATATAATCTCCACATACATAAGAGTCATGTGATACATCAAGAAAGTAGGAAAACCTACCTGATCAGTAAAGTTCTGTGAATGAGTTGCTATGGGGTACGTACAGCTCTTAGATCGCCCTCCGATCCTCTGGTTACATTCATTAATCAAGACATACTATATAATCAGTTCGAGATCATGATTTCCAACCTCATATTTATTAATATCATTAATCTTTCATTTAATGGTATCTCTTTAATTCTAAGTTCTTAGGAGTTAATAATTTTCCCTATTAATCCTCACTCTCAACCTCTCAGATCTGACCAAATTGGATAACTGTCCAACTTGGCCAAAATCCCATGGGGACCACCTCTTGTGGCCTCCACACTGGTTTCAGATAATAAGTAGGTGGGTTCAATCATGTGTTGGAATCTTTCAATATCAGTTTGGAAAAGAAGATCATGGAACAAAACCATCTCCATCAGTAGAAAGTATATGCCATCCATCTGGCATTTAAACCCAATACATTGTTTTCAATTCTTTTGAGTCAATTCTTCCCTTAACCATATAAATAGTAAATCCTATGCTTTCATAGCCCACTTGTAAATAATTTCCAAATGTCTTCATGAACTCATGGTTCATATTTTGGATCGGACGGGGCACTCTGTACACATCTGAAATCAGATGTGCAGCACCCTTGACAAATACTGCAGCTGAACAAATGTCCAGGCAAACCTCTAACCAAGTAAGGTTTCCATAGAACTTTCTTTTCAAAACCTCTCTTCTCTGTTACTGTTATGAATTGGTTGCTGATCAGTCACAATCAAAGAGTTCCAATAGGGGCAGCATGTATCGATGCTGAGAAAGATAAGGTAAAAGGCACAGGGATGAATGGAATCAATTTTAGTTCACATTTCTAAGCATCTTTTGGGCATCTTCATAAACAAGTTTCTGGCATTCTCCATTTGTCCAGCATGTGAATAACAAATTATCATTGTAGTCCATGATGCATTGTCTCGTTGAGGCATTCTACTAAATAAATTAAATGCATCCCCTAAGTATACCAATTCCACATAACCAGGCAACAACACACTATAAAGAGTAATTTCATGTTTCTTTCATCTATTCCAATATATCTGCAAGTGTTTTTCAAAAGTAGTAGCTACAACACTTGTATTTGTCACATTGCATTTGATATACTTATCAAGAAGGGGACCCATGACATAGGCATTTGATTCAAACCCAACTCTGATCAAATACCCATGTATCTGTTTAAAACTGAATAAGGTTTCAAAAAGGACTCAGTTTCATTTGTTCTATTTGAAGGCCAGCAATTGAAGTGAGGCAGTCCATTCAATGTGGTTCTATGTCATTGAATTCACTTGATAATGTTATGGGGAAAATAGTAGCAATAAAGATATCATGCCACTGATATGATGTATAATTTCGGCACTGACCCAGTGGACCAGTCACAGTGCCAGCACCATAGAAACCATAAGACAGGAGAAAATAAGGATACCATTGGTGTATTTATATACTGCCCAGCAGTTTCTTTCTTAAAAACAAACAACCATGGAGCTACTGAAGAATAGAGTTTTGTATGACTAAATAAGAATAGAACAGTGTATGGCTTCCAAATATGAGGAAATCAAGTAATACTGTTTGAGATTTTTGGAATGTAAATGGAAGGCCAAAATCAAATGTGTTACCAGATTGCAGTGGGGCATTTCATCAAACAGGTGGTGATTTCCCTGTTCCTACCTTCTCTAATCAGCCATCACCCCTTGCAGCACCACGTGCAATGCCAACACAAATCCCCCAGTCTATGGGTTGCTGTCTCAGAAAAACGGCTACTCCTGCTGCTCTACTGCCCACCGATTCTAAACTCCAATCCTCCTCGGGTCCCAAACCCATATCCGATCCAGTTTTTTTTTTTTTTTCTTGTCTGGCTTGTAACATAAATGGTAAAATCGGAGGGAGAGAGATAAAAAGAAATGGGTTTCCTTCCGACTCTTAACTCCGGCATGATCGGCCAAAACTTCCCAACTGATATTCCCACTTTGTTTATGCTCTCCATCGTCAAACCCATTTCTCCCAAATGTATATAAGGTTACTTGAAAACCCAGTTATCTTTATTACCCTTTTTATAATAAAATGTTAAGAAAACTTATTAAGCATATCAAGAACAATAATTTAATAATAAGAAAACAAATGATCTTTTCTTCATTAATTCCGACCCCCTTTTACAATCCCAATTTATTAAACAATTTCAGGGATTTGAACCTGATTCTTGAATTGGGGAGCGTACCCGATAATTCCCGAATCAATCTCATTTATAAATCCATACTCGTCCAGGGTTGATTCTGAATCACCCTAGAATCTTATTTAAATCTAAATATCAATATTAAAATTGAACCAACCTTTATTGAAGCTTTTCGTAATCCCTTTTCTTCTTCGCTCTTCCTTCTTATCTTTTCTTTCTTTTTTCCTTGCTTGAGAGTAGCAGTGTATAGAATAACAAAAGTGGTGTTCTCGATGGAGTGTTTGGAAGTATGGAGTTTGCACTATGAAGCAAAGAAGAGGAAGATGGTGCCATGTGCTTATGATAAGGTAAGAAAGTAACTGCCGCCTACCAGATGGGGAAAATGGGGGTGCCGTGCGCATGAATAGTAGGAGATACTGTTCACGGCACTGTTCATGTAGTGGAAGTGGATGACTTGGTCAACCCTTATCTTGGATTTTTCCATTCCCTCTTTGCCCTTCAGTCTTTTAAGATATTCCATTTGAGTCCCTTTTGACTTGGTGTGACACGTGACCGATTCTTTTCCAGTACATTTCATGAATTTATTCCCACTTATATTATTTGACATAATTTTAATTTCATAAACATAAATCTCATTCAATTTCTCTAAATTAACTGACTAAATCTCAATTAATTATTAATACTCCAATATTTATATTTTCTAAAATTTCGGGGCGTCACAGCATCTCCAATGGCCCAACTCACTCAGAAAAGAGTCAAATTTGAGTAGTCAGATGTTTGCAACCGGAGATTTGAAACGCTGAAGGAGAGACTTACAACTGTACCTATCTTAATTTTGCCGGAAAGAGGCAAGGATTATGAAGTACAATGAGATGCTTTAGGAGAAAGACTGGGTGTTCACTCAGTCAAAGTCATCGTGTGGTGGCATACGGATCAAGACAATTGAAAATACATGAACGTCTCTATCCTACGCACGATCTGGAACTGGCAGTAGTGGTCTTCGCTCTTAAAAGCTGGAGACACTATTTATATGGCGAGAAATTTGAAGTGTTTTCCAATCGTAAGTGTAAACACCCCGCCCTTTTCAACATAAAAATCAGAGTTTATTTTTTTTTTTTTTAAATCTAATAATCAACCAAGTGATGGGGCGGAGTGTCACGACGCGAGTTAAGTTTGGACTTCTAAAGTCTGACCCTTAACTGGCCAAGCCCATGTGCGTATGGATTAAGTCCATAAGAATCGATCCACACATGGTACAATAAACTTGCGGAATATACTTAGTCTTAATCTAACTGAGGTTATAATAGATCCTAAGACTAATCCATTTTTTAACTTAAGATAGCAAAGTACATAATCATAATCTCCAAAAATTACTAAACAATCTTAACTAATCGTTCAATCAAACCATAGCATCTACTTAACTACTTATTACATGCCAACACATCTAATTACCAAATTACATTGTCCAGATAAATCAAATAACAAGTCCATAAATAGTCCATTCAAAGTCCATTTAAATCATTCAAACCACCCAAGCTTCTTTGCTTGGTCCCCTTCTCGATCCTCATTCTTTGTCTTTCCTGCATCATCTACTAAGGGTAGAGATAGGGCGTTAGATCAACGCGCCCAATAGTGTTTCCGAATAGGGCTACCACAAGGTTAGTATAAAAAATACAAATAATATAATAATACATGTGTGTCAAAATTCCATAAAAACATGCTATGTATGAAATGAACATGTAATGAGTCCCATCCATCACCATTCTACATAGCCTCCTCTTGACGGGATTCACATCGTCAAGGTACCCCACAGTGGTCTTTCGGACGCCCCGACGGAGTGTGGCCTCCGGATTCCTCTTGATGGGATTCTCATCATCAAGGTACCCCACAGTGGTCTTTCGGACGCCCCGACGGAGTGTGGCTTCCGGTTACAACAACATCATCCCATGCTGTGCATGAGATGTCTATGCAAACATGCCATTTAGAAACATAACTTTATATTCATATAAGTTATCGAAATCAAAATAAAACAGCATATACAAATGTGGTTACAATAAAGGTAGGAAACCTACTCTATGTTACTTTGTTTGACCCTTCCTTTGAACCGTCTTCCGATCACGGCTTGTACACCTTTCTAGAAATCCAAATACCTTATGTACATAGCAGCAAATTAATCATTTATCTACCTAATTTCCAGCAAAGCTTAATGTTCCAAGAACCACTTAGTGGGGTTCGGCCATAACCATGGCCGAACCTCACCCATTAAAACTTTGGTCACCCTTATTTATCTAAACCATTTTGATTAACCCAAAACTCCCAAATGAACCTTGGTAGGGTTCGGCCATACTGTATGGCCAAACCTTACCATCTTGGGTTTTGGCTCACATGTCCATTCCTATGATTTTTTCATCTTGGATCATTTCATCATAATTACCATTATGCCATTTAGCTTATCCTTTGGTTTAATTTATCTTAAACAAAGTTCATCACCAAACCACTTTAGTGGGGTTCGGCCATACACATAGCCGAACCTCACCACTAGTTTTTGATCTTTTAAATCCTTCACTCATCCATACAAATTAATCACCAAGTCCATCAATCATCATTAGTGGGGTTCGGCCATACTACATGGCCGAACCTCACCAATCTGATTTTTATTCCTCTTTCCATCATCCATGATGGCTGATTATATACCTATATTAAGTCCATAGACAAACCTATCTTATTCTTAAATCAAAGCACATAATGATTACATAATTTCCATCCTACACTTAATCCAATTATCCATAAAAAACAGTCCATGGGGTTCGGCCATACACATGGCCGAACCCTATGGTTCTCTTAACACAATACTTCCATCAATTATATACCTATGAGACTCCATACTTTAACCATGAAAACTACATCATTCAACCATCCCATAACTGGTCCAAAACAGCAAGCTTATCTCCATTTCATAATATAGATTTTGTCTTTCAAACACCATAAAAAAAATCACCAAGTTTTCTCATGGGGTTCGGCCATCCAATGGGGCTGAACCCTATGTTCCATTTTTTACCATTTTTAAATATCATAATCCTAGATCTAAACCATTGATGGATCTGGCCATACAATGGCCAGATCACATTCCCTTAACCAACTTTATTTATCAATGGTTCAAAGTGCACTTACCAATATCACGACTCCTTCGGTCTTTCACTTCTTGATCTTTTTCTCCGATTTGATCTTCCGTTCCTTTCCTAATCCTTCCCTCTTCCTTCTTATTCTCTTGGCTGGGACTGGTCTTGCTGCAAGCTCCTTGAGATAATTCAGCCAGGTGATATGGATTTGAGAGAGAGATAGAATTTTGGTCTTAAACCTTGGTGCCAACCTCTTTTGCTGATTTTTTTCTTGATGAATGGATCAACCAAGGACTGATTGATATGAGATACAATCAGCCAACAATCTTTGTCTTGTGAGATGAAGACCGTCCAAGGGAGAGAGAGAGATATCCAATTCTTGATTCCAAATGGGGTGATCGGCCAAAGAGATGGGTTTTGATTAAACCCATGTGTAACTCCCATTGTCTTAACCCAAAGTCTTTTATGTTACTTGGGGGTTTCATCTATGAAATGAAACCTCCCCAAGCTCTCAACGTCTCCCATGGATGGTGTTTGTGTAACCTCCCCTTTCCTTAAGGTCTCACATGGGGGTTTCATTTTAAGATGAAACTCCCATGTGCTACACCGTCCCTCCATTGGTTGCCTCTTTGTTTTGGCTTGTGTAACAGCCACCTCTCTAATGTGTAACTCCATAAAACAGCAGCTCCATTCAGCTCCATTTGATCCTCATCAACGTCCCATGTGGGAGTTTCATCATTGAAATGAAACTCCACTCCTCCAAGTGTGAACACACTTTGTAACTCCCATTGGTTTAATATCTATTTTGGAGTTTCAACTTTTAAATAAAAAACTCTCCATGTTCCAACGACTAGCCCCTTGGTTAACCTTGTATTTGTAACTCTCAAACAGCCATTTTTTTAGCTTAAGTAATCACTACCTCTCCAATATGTAACTCCCTGAAACGGCACCTTCCATTTATCACCTAACATGGAATTTCATGCATTGGATGCCCACCCATGCATCCAACGTGTTTTACAACTTACATTTAAAACATAACCCCTCCATTTGGAGCTTCATGCAAAACATAACACTCCCATACAATTCCAACGTGCATATGGATTTAAACTTTTGAAATACAACTCCCCACAATTGTAACTCCCAAAACCATCACCCATTCATTTTTTAGAATGGGAGTTACATGCATGGAAAGCCTCTCATGCAGCCAACGTGTGGAGTGATTTTAATTTGAAATTACAAACCTTCTCCCTCACATTTATTCAACTCAATCATTTAATTTAACTCCATCAAAACTCAATCATTAAGTCAACTCAACTCATAAATTTTGTAACTCAACTAATAACTTCATCTCAACTCATCACCATCATTTAATTTATCTCAATCCCACTCAAACATTAGTTAAACTTAACCCAATTAAATTTTGAACTCACAAATTGATTAATCATATCCATCTCGACCCATTGGGTCCAATTTGACCACTTTGACCCATTTAACGAAATTTGACCCAATTATGATTCTTGACCCGTTTAAGTACATCTTATCCATTTATTTGTCTTCTAAACAAAACTACCATCCTCTGGCTCTTGATTGAACCATTGACCCATTTAAATTCAAATCAAATATATCACAATGGCAATTCCGTAAATATGGATAAATTCATGTAAATTGTTATCTTTGAAATTCCAGGGTGTTACAGTAAGAGCTTGAAATATTTGTTTGATCAGAAAGAGCTCAACCTGAGGCAGCGCAGATGGATGGAATATCTGGCAGATTATGAGTTCGCACTTCGTTATCACCCTGGCAAGGTGAACAAGGTGGCATATGCCCTCAGCTGCATATCACATGCATCAGTGGCATGTTTGATCAGGCCAGAATGGGAGATGTTGAATACCATACGAGAGTTCAATTTATATATCAATAACCATGGGAGTATGTACAACTTGATCATACAGTCCAACATGGTTACCAAGATTGAACAGGAACAGCAGATAGACCCAGAAGTAGAGGAGATATGGGCCAAGATGTCTACTGGTGAACTTATACCGGAATGGGAATTACGACCAGGACAGGGTCTTGCATTCCGAGGAAGGATATTTGTGCCTAAGAGCGGTAGAAAAGAGTTACTGATTGAGGCACATCAGACCAAACTCTCTATTCATCCGGGCAGCACCAAGATGTATCACGACCTGAAGAGACATTACTGGTGGGACGGACTCAAAAGAGATGTGGCAGAATTTGTGGCTCATTGTTTAACATGTCAGCAGGTTAAGACGGAACATCAGAAGCCACCAGGGTTACTCAAACCCTTACCAATGCCGGAATGGAAATGGGAGCACATCTCCATGGATTTTGTGGCAGGGTTGCCAAGGTCTTCAAAGGGCAACGATGCAATATGGGTCGTGGTAGACCGACTGACCAAGTCTGCACATTTTCTTCCTATTAAGATGACAGACTCATCTGAGAGTTTGGGTCGGCGGTATATTAGGGATATCATCAGAATGAATGGTATTCCTCGGACTATTGTGTACGACAAAGATGGTCGATTCACCGGCAAAGTATGGCAGAGTATGCAGTTGGCTATGGGAACAGATCTACTGACCAGTACAGCATTCCATCCATAGATTGATGGGCAGTCTGAGAGGGCAATACAAACATTGGAGGATATATTGAGAGCATGTATGCTAGATTTCAAGGGTGGATGAGAGGATCACTTGCCGTTGGTACAACAACAGTTACCAGGTAATCCTCCAGATGGCTCCATTTAAGGCATTATATGGTAGACCATGTAGATCACCTGTGTGCTGGACAGAGGCCGGTGAGCCTGCACTGATTGGACCTGAGTTGGTTGCAGAGACTATAACGCAGATACAGTTGATACGGCAGCATCTATTGACTGCACAGAGTCGTCAGAAGAGCTATGCTGACAAGAGGAGGAGGTTTCTCAAATTTGAAGTGGGGGACATGGTGTTCTTGAAAGTCTCGCCACGAGAGGGACACATGAGATTTGGAAAGAAGGGGAAATTATCGCCAAGATATGTGGGACCATTTTCAATCACTAGAAGGATGGGGGACGTGGCCTATCAATTGGCACTCCCATCACAGTTGGCATCTTTGCACGATGTGTTCCATATATCGATGTTGAGGAAGTAAAATCCTGATCCTTCTCATGTACTGAACATGCAAGACATAGAAATCCAAAGCGACGTGATATATGTCGAAAAACCTGTCTGAGTGGTGGACACAGAACAAAGGGTATTACAGAACCGAGCGATTTAGTTTGTCAAGGTGGTATGGGATCGACATGGCATTGAGGAAGCCACATGGGAATTCGAATTGGAAATGAGAAAGCTCATCCTGAGCTATTTATGTAAATGTTTGAAACCCTACTTCACTCGATTTTCAGGACGAAATTTTTAAAAAAAGGGTTGTATTGTAACACCCCGGATTTTCAAGTTATCAACATATATGAAAATTACCCATTTAATTTGTGAATTATTAGATATGGACCTTATATGGGTAAAGTGTTGGGTCATTGCCCAATTAAGACCCAACGGATTGTGGAATTGGTTTCAATAAAAAAATGGCAATGAAACATAATTATAAATAAGGGATATGGATTAAGAATATGCGCATAAAGGGATTACCAAATAAAATAGGTGGCTTGGCCGTGTATATGAGATATTTAATCCATGATATGCGCATGGAGTGGAAGCCAAGGAAGGATATACGTATGAGGTGTATGGAGATATTGTGCATACGGATGGAAAGATTTTAGGATTGCATGGCCGTGTGTGACATATGCATATCCATGAGATATACGTATACAAGATAAGATATATTAGAGTATCTTTTTAAAAAGGAGTCCCTTTCCTAGTTAAAAACGGCATCCATAAAATAAGGGAGGGGCGAACGGTAATTGCTATCTCAGCACCTACTAAGTTAGGATCAGGTGGAAGTTTATAAAAGAGGCAATAAGAGGGGCGCATGGCACCTTCTAAATTAGGACCGATTGCAAGTTTATAAAAGGCAAACATGAGGGGCACATGGCATTACACAAATCATCAAGGGTCTTGATGCTGGTGTGCTCTGACTGTAACGCTTCGCCCCTTTTCACTAAGATCAGAGTCTAATTTTTTTTTAAAAAAAGAGTAACAAAGGGCGCGGACGTCACGACGCGAGTTAAGTCCGAGCTTCTAAAGGCCGGCCCTTAACTGGCCAACCCTACATGTGCGTGGAACGAAGTCCACGAGAACGGTTCACACGTAGACGTAAGCTCGTGGAATATAACTTAATGCGGAACATTATAATAGAGACTATCCTACCAGTTTTAGATAGCAAGGAAGTACGGCGCTTAAATTACTAAAATACCCCTAATTCATAATTATATCTCAAAATGATAATGTCCAAAGTAAAGACCAAACCATAGTAAGAAATCTACATTATTACAGTTCGACAAGCTACATTACACAAATTACATTTCCAAAATAAATCTTAAATAAACTAAGTAGCTCGCTTCCCCAATCTCCTAAGCTTGGCTCCCGTCTCGTCCTTCGTTTCCGCCATCTCCTGCGTCATTACCTAGGGTAGAAGTAGGGCATTAGACAACGCGCCCAGTAGGACTCCGAGTAGGGTTAATACATGGATTAGTGATAACAAAACATATAGATAATATCATATCAAAACTATGCAATTTGGTGCAATGTCATGTAATGGGTGTCCTATGTCATGAATCCCACCCATCAAGCTGATCATCATGGTACAATTCCTTTTTTCAACCATACATAATGTCCCCCTTGATGGCAAAGCCTCCTCAAGGTATAACTACAAATACGAATATCCCCTTGATGGAAGTGTAACGCCCGCCCCTTTTCACATTAAATCAGAGTCTATTTTTTTTATTTTTTTTTTCAATAGTAACAAAGGGCGCGGACGTCACGACGAGAGTTAAGTCCGAGCTTCTAAAGCCCGGTCCTTAACTGGCCAACCCTACGTGTGCGTGGAACGAAGTCCACGAAGAACAGCTCACACGTAGACGTAAGCTCAAGGAATATTACAACTAAGTGCGGAATTAACAATAAAGACTATCCTACAAATTTGAGATAGCAGGGAAGATAACATTCATAATATTACCAAAATATCACAACGTCTCAACTTCCAAAATAAACCAAAATATAAGAAGTAATCTAATTATACAGTCCGACAAGCTAAACTGTTCAAATATACATTTCCTAAAAATAAACTTTAATAAAGTAAACAATCCGCCTCCCCAAGCTTCTAAGCTTGGCTCCCATCCCGTCCTTCTGCTCCGGCATTTCCTGCGTCACCAGCTAGGGTAGAAGTAAGGCGTTAGACAACGTGCCCAACAGGACTCCGAGTAGGGCTAACACATGGATTAGTGATAACAAAGCATATAGATAATAGTATAACGAAAACCATAAAATGAATGTTATGCCATGGGTGTCTGTGTTATGAATTCCACCCATCATCCATACCATCATGCTGTTATATCCCCCTTGACTGCAAAACCTCGTCAAGATACAAACAATCACAAGTCATCCCCCTGGACGGCAAAACCTCGTCCAGATATAAAACAATCACAAATCATCCCCCTGGACGGCAAAACCTCGTCCAGATATAAAACAATCACAAATCATTCCCCTGGACGGCAAGACCTCGTCCAGATTTATAAACAATCACATATCATCCCCCTTGATGGAAGAACCATCATCAAGGTATCATAATTACATACAACATCCCTGATACATCAAACACATCAAAATATCTCCATGTCTGTTTATCAGTCGCTCCGACGGAGCATGGACTCCTGTTTCATTTCATCCTTCCCCTGTCATATCCCTCCCATGCCATGCATGAGATGCAGATGCCATATGCCATGAAATGAATATAATAACAAACCATGACATTTAAAAAAAATCCCATCAATAAAACATATAACTTGATTACCCAAAATAGATCAAGCAAAGCCTCAATAATCACATCATAGCATTAAAACCCATTTTAAACCAATCATATGCTTACCGGAATAAATCAAGTAAAAACCCCTACATAATACATAATTCAAAACCAATCTTAAAACATACCATATAATCTCCAAATAATTCAAGGAAACCATCACTCAATCCATGGCTTACAAAAAGGTTAGAATCCTACTGAATACCGACTAGCGTTCTTTCTTCCGTTTCCGTCCGACAGACCCGGTCTCCGATCACGCACCGCTTGCGATGTCCGGTACCTTATTATACATATCAATTAGTCCATGTATTAACCATTTAAGTCCATAAATCACATCTTAGTGGGGTTCGGCCATGTACCATGGCCGAACCTCACTAAGTTTTGCAGGTCCCATTTAGTCCATTAAATATTTTAATCATATGGGTCTAAAAACCAGCCACCCTAGGCTTTATTAATCACTCATAAGGTTGTTACTTAGAGTCCCTAAGTCCATGACCACCTCCCATGGGTTTCTTCATTTTGGCCAATATTTACGGTTTTGCCACTACCCTTCCATGGTTACTCATTTACTTAATCCATGTACATTATGGTCCATAATTGATCCATAACTTAGACCCATTAATTGATTCACAAAATGGTTCCATTGATGTCTCATTAACCATGATATGCATATTAATAATTTAGTCCTTAACTTAGCCTAATTTTTCCATTCATCCAACCACATACACACACCCTTCCTTAGTCCATAAAATGACTTACAATTGAATCATCATTCTTAACCACATCTTGGGTCCCTAATTGATCCATCAACCATACAACAAGACCACTTACCTCAACCATCTAATTAACCTAATTCCATTAATTTTTAAACACATGCACACAACTTAAACCTTAGCCCAAAGAGGACTCTCAATGAGTCATGGGTTTTATTAAAACTAGCCCCTTTAATTCAACCTAATCCCCACTTTTCCTTGAGTCTTTTTCACCACATTTAGATCCATAATAAGCCCTCCTATGAGGAGGTTTACATCATGCATTTAAATCATCAACTTTGATCATCACTTGATACATTCTTGAGTCCATTAATGACCCCTTTAATCATGACATTTAAATCATCCTTCCTTAATCATCACGAAATACATTTTGGTCCATTAGTTTAACCATAACTCCCATTTATGTTTTCATGGTTCCAAAACACCAAATTCATCCAAATCTCCCCCATGGGGTTCGGCCATACACCATGGCCGAACCCATGGTCCATGGTTTTACTTTTAAAAAAACTCATTTCCACCCATTTAAAACTTCAAAACTTTAACCCCTTCCATGGTTCCCATTCTTCAAAACCCCATTGAAATCACTTAGCCACCTTCCATGATTTCCTTCCCTAAAAACCCCTTAAAACTTACAAACCTTTGACCCCTTTTTAAGCCTCCAATTTATTAGTACATTATTCCATACCTTCCACCCTTCCAAACCCATTTAAATTTACAAACACATAACCCTAAAAACTCCATTAAAGACCCTTAATTACCTACATTTAACCATTAAAATCTTAAAATCCTAAATCATCCTCCATGGCTTCCATCATTTATAAACCCTAATAATTCACTTAAACACCTACCATGGGTTCATGGTTCATCATTCATTGGTGACATTTAAGATCATTAGAAGCATTAACCTTCATCCATTAACTTCCACAATTTCACACCCAAAAATCATTACAACACCTCACTATAGGGTTCACCATGGCCGAACCCATGGTTCATGGTCAACCATTTATTCATGTCTTTTAAGACCATATAAGCCACTTTACATCTTCATAAATTTCCTCATTCAAGATCCCTAAAAGAAAACATCACTACACTTAATCATTATGAGCCTCAATATCCTTAACCATTCTTCCATGGTTTTAAACCTTAAAATTCCATTAAAATTCCCAAATTTCCTTCCATGTCTTCCATTCTTCACAACCTTACTAAAATCATTCAATCAACCACCATGGGGTTCGGCCATACTACATGGCCGAACCCTATGGTCCATGGTTCTTTACAAACATTATATACTCTATGCTTAATTAAACTTAAATCCATAATGTCCTTTCATTGTTCTTAATCTATTTATTTTCCTTAACCCTAATTTACCCATTAGGGTTAATCCACTTTCCATCCTTCAAATTGATGGATTTAAAACCCATGGCATAAAATCATTTGCCCACCATTAAATTTAACAAAAATGAATCCCAAATTTTAAATCCTAAAAATCCAAAACTCTTGTTTAAGAAATACTCACAATCCGTCGTCTCCTCCGACTTCCGCCACTCCCATTGGCTTCCTTAGCCTCCTTTCTCCTTTCTCTTGATCTTTGGTCGGCCAAGATGCTTGACCAATGGTGAAAACCCCCAAGCTTAGGATAGGCCATAGTAGGGCTTGATTTGAGAGAGAGAGGAGAGGATGGACATGAGAAAGAAGATGGTAGATCTTGACCTTGGAATGGTGGATCATGCTTGCACTTCTTCTCTTCTTTCTTCTCTTCTTCTCTTCCTTTTTTAATTTTCTTCTTCTCTTCTTGGAGTGTGGAACGGCCATGAGAGATATGAAAAGAGGGAGAGAGTGAAAGGGCTCGTTGGAGTGGAGAGAAATGAGATAAAAAAAAAAATCATAAGATACATGCCACATTAAGTCTCCCGCCAACCAAGCTTAGATATTTATCTTGCTTTATGCTTTATACTTTGTGGTGGTCGGATAAACACTACAAACCAACGTTTTGGCCTTTGTAAATGAGGTGGTTTGGTCATTCAATTTTGACCATTTGACCACCTTTATGATTATTTAAACATTTAATTAATTAGATAATTAGGTTAATTTAATTCCCATTTACTTAATTCCTTTTGTTTAAATTCGTTCATGCATCCACCCATGGTTGACCAATTCAACCATGGTGGCCGGCCCCACGAATCCTTGGTCCACATGCCACCTCATTTGATGAGGTGGAGGTGGGTCCCAATTGGCCACGTCACTTAGGTCTAATTAATACTAACTTAGGTGATTAAAAATCAATTCAATCCACTTCCCTTATTGGATCACCATTGGGCCCATGGCCCAATTAAGTTCTCTCCTATCCATTTACCTTAGAGTTTGCATTATTTTGACCCATTAAGTCCCAAATGGGTATTGGGCCCAATTTGACCATCTTTGACCCTTTAAGTAAACTTAAATCCAATCCATAGTCCATTGGGCCCTAGTTGGGCCTTTGTCCATATCTTGATCCATTTACCATCTATTCCATTAGATTTCCAATTTCCACCATTAAAACAAACAATAACCACACATATTTTAGTTTACCAATTCCGGGCCATTACATTATTCATTATTGACGAATTAAATGAATTCCATCCAACCCATGGTCCATTGGACCATACTTGGGCCTTTGCCCAAATTTTGATTCACTTAACATTTATTCCATTAAAATTCTCAATTTCCATCATTAAAATAAATAATAACCACAGATATATTGATTCACAAATTCTGGGTCATTATAGGAAGTACCATCATCAAGGTATAATAATAAATACAACATCCCCCTTGATGGAAGAACCATCATCAAGGTATAATAATAAATACAACATCCCCCTTGATGGAAGAACCATCATCTAGGTATAATAATAAATACAACATCCCCCTTGATGGAAGAACCATCATCAAGGTATAATAATAAATACAACATCCCCCTTGATGGAAGAACCATCGTCAAGGTATAATAATAAATACAGCATCCTTGTTTGAATAACCTTATCAACATATCATAGAGCCCATAGTAACCTCCCTGATGAATCAAACACATCAAATATCCCCATGTTTGTTTATCGGCCACCCCGACGGAGCATGGACACCGGTTTCATTTCATCCTTCCCATGCCATATCCCTCCCATGTCATGCATGAGATGTAGATGCCATATGCCATGTAATATATATGATAGCACAAACCATGGCATTTAAAATCCCATCAATAAAACATATAATTTGATTATCAAAATAGATCAAGCAAAGCCTCAATATACACATCATAGCTTTAAAACCCATCTTAAGACAACCATATGCTTACCAAAATAAATCAAGGAAAAACCCATACATCACACATAATCCATGGCTTACAAAAAGGTAGGAATCCTACCGAATACCGACTAGCGTCCCTTTACATTTCTGTTCACGAATCCGGTCGCCGATCGCACACCGATTGCGATGTCCCGTACCTTATTACATACGAATAATCAGTCTGTGTTTTTAACCATCATTAAGTCCCTAACTCATGCCTTAGTGGGGTTCGGCCATACACCATGGCCGAACCTCACTATGTAGTTTTGTGGGTCCTGTTTAATCCATTAAATCTTTTAATCCCATGAGTCTAAAAATCAGCCACCCTAGGCTTTATTAATCACACATAAGGTTATTACTTAGAGCCCCTAAGTCCATGATCATCTTCCATGGGGTTCTTGAATTTGGCCATTATTTACGGTTTTGCTACTACTCCTTTCCATGACTAATCACTTCATTTATCCATGCATAATTAAGTCCATAATTGATCATTAACTCAAATCCATTAGTGACCCATTTAATCATGCCATAACATCATTAACGTCAGCCATTTAATTAACCTAACCCTTATTCATTTAAACACATACATAGCCCCATACTTAGCCCATCAATTGGCTTGTAAAATGGGTCATGGGTTCGGCCATACACCATGGCCGAACCCATGATGTCTTTCTCCCCATTTTTCTTGGATCCATTCACAACATTTAGATCCACCATAATTCTTTCCATGAGGAGATTCCATGATGCATTTAAACGACATTGAGTCCATTATCTTAACCACATTCTCCATTCATTCCATGGTTCCAAAATACCCAAGTCCACCAAAATTTGTCCATGGGGTTTGGCTATACACCATGGCCGAACCCATGGTCCATGGCTCACCTTTATTTGCAACATTTGAGGCCATGCATAATCACTAATTTTCCTCCATGGTTTATCATTATTTCCACCCCTTTAAAACATTATAAACTATGCTTAAAAATCCATTTAAACCATCAACATTCTTAATCATTTTTCCCTCTTTTACACCATTTAAATTTACAAACACATCACCCTAGGGTTCGGCCATACACCATGGTCGAACCCATGGTTCATGGTTCATTCCCATCTACCATTTTTGAGGCCATTAAAATTCATTTTCATATCCCATGATTTTTCTCATTTAAAACCCCTTTAAAAATTACCAACACTTAATCATTAAAACTTTAAAACCCTAAATCATCCCCCATGGCTTCCATTATTTATAAACCCTATTAAATCACTTAATCACTTACCATGGGGTTCGGCCATCCTACATGGCCGAACCCTATGGCCCATAATTTCTTCCAACCTTACATACCTCCATGCTTAAGTAAATTTTAATACATAAAATCCTTAATGCATCCTTCATTTTTTGACCTAATTTACCCATTAGGGTTTGCCCATTTTTCATCCTTTCATTGGATGGATTTGAGATCCAAGGCCCATGATAATTTGGCCACCATTAAAGAAATGGATTCCATTTTCAAACCATAAAAAACCTAATATCTTGTTCAGAGATACTTACAATCCGATGACTCCTCCGACTTTTCTTTCTCCTCTCGGATTCCTTGGCCTTCTCTTCTCTTCTTCTCCTTGATTGGTCGGCCAAGATGAGCTTGATCAAATAAAAGCCATCAAAGCTTGGTCGGCTAAGATGGAGTGTGTTTGGGAGAGGAAAAGGAGGAGAGGATGGGAAAAACTAACCCAAGGCCTTGGTCTTGGAGTGATGGGCCAAAGCTTGCACTTCTCCTTTCTCTTTTCTTCTCTTCTTAGTTTTCTTCTTCTTTCCTTGGAGGTGAGGGACGGTTTTGAGGGAGAGTAAGAGAGGGAGAGAGTAAAATGAGAGTGGGATGGAGAGAATGTGATGAAGACTCACCTTATCCTTTTGGTTACTTAAGTTACACTCCATCATTAACTTTCCCACCAACCAAGCACGGACTGCCATGCTTAGTGGGGGTGGTTGGGATAAATCCACCATTAGCTAACGGTTTTTTGTGTTTGAAATGGGTGGTTTGGTCTTCCCATTTTGACCATTTGACCCTCATTTGATTAGCTTAATTAATTAATTAATTAGATCATTAGGTTAATTAATTCCCATTTAATTTAATTCCATTTCCTTACATTCCCTCCATGCATCCACCCATGGTTGACCAATTCAACCATGGTGGCCGGCCCCACCAATCCTTGGTCCACACGCCACCTCACTTGGTGAGGTGGAGGTGGGTCCCATTCGGCCATGTCACCTTGATCACTCCATCACCAACTTAGATGAATTAAATTTAATTAAATCCATTCCAACTAATTGGATCACCATTGGGCCCATGGCCCAATTACATTCACCTCCTACCCATTTACCTTAAAGCTTAAATTATCTTGACCCATTGGGTCCCAAATGGGTATTGGTCCTAATTTGACCATCCTTGGCCCAATTGACCATCATTGACCACTTAAATGAATTTAATCCAATCCATGATCCATTGGGCCACACTTGGGCCTTTGTCCAAATTTTGATCCATTTACCATCTATTCCATCAAATTTCCCAACTTCCATCATTAAACCAAATAATAGTCACATATTCATTGATTTAAAAATTCCAGGCTATTACACTGACAAGAAGGTTCTTGGCTGTGTGAAAGATCAAGAAGAAGAAGGAAAAGGCTAAGGAAGAAAAGGATCGGAAGAACCAATCGGAGCGAAGGGAAAAGGAAGGAGTCGCGGAACCGGTTAGTATTTGATAATTTTGTTTAAAAGAAAGGAACCATAGGGTTCGGTCATGTTGTATGGCTGAACCCCATGGGAGGACTTTGGTTATTTTTAATGGAAGTTTGAAAGATGAAAATCATGGAAGTGGTTCAGAAAGTTATATGGGTTTAAATGGTTGAAGAGGAGTTGATGAACCATAGGGTTCGGCCATGATGAAGGGCTGAACCCCATGGAGGAACATTGGTTATTTTTATGGGTTGGAAACCATGGAAAGACGTGGTTTAACTTATGGGTTTTTGAGGAATGAAAATCATGGAATATTATGATGATGTTAAAGGATTTAAAATGGACAAGAATTATGGAATTATTACTCACATAGTTAGATCATGGAGATGATGGCAAAATTGTAATTATCGGCTAAAATGAAAGATTATGGGTTCGGTCATGGTGTATGGCGGAACCCCATGAGGTCTTTTATGGACTTAAACTATTAAGGAATTTATATTGGATGAATGATTTTTAAAGAGAGGATTATGAACCATAGGGTTCGGCCATGGTGTATGGCCGAACCCCATGGAAAATACTTATTAATTTAGAAAATATCTAATGGTGGATTGTTTTTGGAAGGAACCTTGATTTATGGATTCAAGTATGGAAATTAATATAATTGGAAAGTTATACATCATAGGATTCGGCCATGGTGTTTGGCCGAACCCCATGAATCAAGTCTATGGTTCAATTATGGATTTATTATTGTAAATAAATTAAGGAGCAGGATGGAACCATGATATCATGGGTTCGGCCATGGTGTATGGCCGAACCGCATGAACCAATTTTTATGGGTCATGTATGGACCTAATATGATTAAAGGAAGGGAGGATTAAACTAAGTAATTAGCTATGATAAAAAGAGGAATGGCAAGGATGTAATTAAGTGAAATCAATGGACCATGGGTTCGGCCATGGTGTACGGCCAAACCCTATGGGGAATGTTTGCTGAACTTAAGGTTTAATGTATGTTAGATGATTAATCGGTTTATGATTAGAATAATGGAATGAAAGCAATGGATGGCAATATTGTAAATAGGTGAAAATAATGGACATAGGGTTTGGCCATGCTGTATGGCCGAACCCCATGAACTATTTGATGGATCATGTGTTTGAATTAAAGAACTATGTATGGTAGATTAAAATGAATGAAATGTTAACTAAGGATTAGACCAATGGCAAAGTTGTAATAAAGGATGAAAGTGATGGATCATGGGTTTGGCCATGGTGTATGGCCAAACCCCATGAGGAATGTGTATGGACTTGGACTTTATGGTAAATCAAATGGGACATGGTTTTAATTGATTGATATATTATAAGGTAACGGGACCTCACAAGGTGTGTACGATCGTGAGCGGTTACTGGACGAAAGAGTACGGACGCGTTAGTGGTTTTTGGTAGGATTCCACCTCTTTGAAACCATGGGTTTAATGTACAATGTTTCTATCTTATTTTGATGAATTATATTGTAAAGGATATGTTTCAAATGTGAGTTTTAATGCTATGTTTATTATATAAAATAGCATGTGTTTCATTAGCATCTCATGCATGGCATAGGGTGAAGGATATGTAACCGGAGGGGCCACACTCCGTCGGGGCGTCCGAAAAACCTATGTGGGATACCTTGATGTGCTTTTCCATCTAGAAGAAACCGGAGGGTCCACACTTCGTCGGGGCGTTCGAAAGACCTATGTGGGGGTACTTTTATGTACATGTGATGGGTGGGACTCATTGCATTTGATATCATGACATGGCATGGTTTATATGGTTTTTGACATTATGATATTATTATATATGTCTTGTACTAACCATGTGTTAGCCATAATTGGAATACCTACTGGGTGCGTTGTTCTAACGCCCTACTTCTACCCTAGTGGAGGATACAGGAAACAAGGAGAATGATGAAAGCAAAACGGGTCAAGCATAGGAGCTTGGATGCTTTTAATTTATATTTTGATTAAGTTACTTATGGACATGTATTTGAGTAACTAGATTTCAGACATGTAATAATTTAGATGGTTTACTATGATTGGATATTTATTTGGATAATTATGATATTTTATTTATGGATAAAGACTTGACGTACTTTGCTATCTGAGATGGAATAGAACTAGGTTCTATTATAATTCCGCATGTTATGATTTTAATTCCGCAAGTTTTATATTGTTATGTGTGAACTGTTTTTCATGGACTTAGTCCATGCACACATAGGTTTGGCTAGTTAAGGGTTGGCCTTTAGAAGTTCGGACTTAGCTCGCATCGTGACGTCCCGCTCTCTATTACTCTTTGTTTATATAAAAAAAATAAACTCTGATTTTCGGAAAGGAAAGCGAGTGAAAAAGGGCGCGGCGTTACACGTAATACCCTTTGTTCTGTGTCCACCACTCGGACAGGCTTTTCGACGTATGTCACGTCTCTTTGGACCTCTATGTCTTGTATGTTAAGTACATGAGAGGGATCAAAATTGTACTTCTTCAACATCGATATATGGAACACATCGTGCAAAGATGCCAACTGTGAAGGAAGTGCCAATTGATAAGCCACGTCCCCCATCCTTCTTATGATTGAAAATGGTCCCACATATCTTGGCGACAATTTCCCCTTCTTTCCAATTCTTATGTGTCCCTTTCATGGCGAGACTTTCAAGAACACCATGTCCCCCACTTCAAATTCAAGGAACCTCCTCCTCTTGTTAGCATAGCTCTTCTGATGACTCTGTGCAGTCAATAGACGCTGCCGTATCAACTGTATCTGCGTTGTAGTCTCTGTAACCAACTCAAGTCCAATCAATACAGGCTCACCGGCCTCTGTCCAGCACACAGGTGATCTACATGGTCTACCATATAATGCCTCAAATGGAGCCATCTGGAGGCTTGCTTGGTAACTGTTGTTATATGAGAATTCTACCAATGGCAAGTGATCCTCCCATCCACCCTTGAAATCTAGTATACATGCTCCCAGCATATCCTCTAGTGTCTATATTGTCCTCTCAGACTGCCCATCAGTCTGTGGATGGAATGTTGTGCTAGTCAGTAGATCTGTTCCCATGGCCGACTGCATACTCTGCCATACTCTGCCTGTGAATCGACCATCTCTGTCGGACACAATAGTCCGAGGTATACCATGCAGTCTGATGATATCCCTGATATACCGCTGACCTAAAGTCTCAGATGAGTATGTCATCTTAATGGGAAGAAAATGTGCAGACTTGGTCAGTCGGTCTACCACGACCCATATCGCGTCGTTGCCCTTTGAAGACCTTGGCAACCCTGTCACAAAATCCATGGAGATGTGCCCCCATTTCCATTCCGGCACTGGTAAGGGTTTGAGTTACCCTGGTGGTTTCCGATGTTCTGTCTTAACCTGCTGACAGGTTAAGCAATGAGCCAAAAATTCTGCCACATCTCTTTTGAGTCCGTGCCACCAGTAATGTCTCTTCAGGTCGTGATACATCTTGGTGCTACCTGGATGAATGGAGAGTTTTGTCTGATGTGCCTCAATCAGTAACTCTTTTCTGCAGCTCTTAGGTACATATGTCCTTCCTCGGAATACAAGACCCTGTCCCGGTCATAACTCCCATTCCGGTATGACTTCACCAGTAGACATCTTGGCCCATATCTCCTCCACTTCCGGGTCTATCCGTTGTTCCTGTTCAATCTTAGTAACCATGTTGGATCGTATGATCGAATTGTACATACTCCCATGGTTATTGATATATAAATTGAACTCTCGTATGGTATTCAGCATCTCCCATTCTGTCCTGATCAAACATGCCACTGATGCATGTGATATACGGCTGAGGGCATCTGCCACCTTGTTCGCCTTGCTAGGGTGATAACGAAGTGCGAACTCATAACCTGCCAGATATTCCATCCATCTGCGCTGCCTCAGGTTGAGCTCTTTCTTATCAAAAAAATATTTCAAGCTCTTATGATCGGAAAACACTTCAAATTTCTCGCCATATAAATAACGTCTCCAGCTCTTGAGAGCGAAGACCACTGCCGCCAGTTCCAGATCGTGCGTAGGATAGAGATGTTCATGCATTTTCAATTGTCTTGAACCATAAGCCACCACACGATGACTTTGACTGAGTGAACACCCAAGTCCTTCTCCTGAAGCATCGCATTGTACTTCATAACCCTTGCCTCTTTCCGGCAAAATTAAAATAAGAGCAATTGTAAGTTTCTCCTTCAGCGTTTTAAATCTCCAGTTGCAAACAACTGACCACTCAAATTTGACTCCTTTTTGAGTGAGTCGGGTTAGTGGAGATGTAATTTTGGAGAAGTCCATGATAAACTTCTGATAATAACCAGCCAATCCTAGAAAGCTATGGATCTCAGTCACATTTTTCGGTGCTTTCCAATCTCTTACTGCCGCCACCTTGCTCTGATCCACGGCTATACCGTCTGTTGATATTACATGCCCCAAAAATATGACCTCAGATTGTAATAGTCCGAATTTTTAAATCAACATATATATGCCATTTATTTATTTTAATAATGGAAAAAAATTGGAATTTTGATGTTATGGATGTTAAATGGATCAAATTTTGGGGCAAAGGCCCAAGTTTGGTCCAATGGACCATGGATTGGATGGAATCCATTTAAGGGGTCAATAATGGTCAAAGTGGGCCCGATAACCATTTGGGACCCAATGGAGCAAAGTGATTCAAGCTCTAAGGTAAATGGTAAAAACTAATTTAATTGGGCCATGGGCCCAATGGTGACCCAATTGATTGAAATGGGTTGAATTGGAATTAAACCACCTAAGTTAATGATGGGGTGATTAAGATGGCATAACCAAGTGGGCCCCACCTCCACCTCACCAAGTGAGGTGGCGTGTGGACCAAGGAAAAGGTGGGGCCGACCATCATGGTTGTCTTGGTCAACCATGGATAAATTAAGGGGACTAAGGAGAATTAAAGTAGATTAAGTTGATTAAATTATTTTAAATCATCTTAGTTAAGATTAATGGGGTTTAAGTGACATGGCCAAATGGGGCCCACCTCCACCTCATCAAGTGAGGTGGCGGGTAGGGTAGGTGTTGGTGGGGGCCGTCCACCATGGTTGACTTGGTCAACCATGGGTGGATTTCTTAGAAAGAGAATTTAATGGAATTAAATTAAATAGGAATTAATTAACCTAAGTAAGGATTTAATTTAATTAATTAGGTTGGTCAAATTAGGGTCAAATGAATAAGTCAAAGAGTGGTTTCATTCCATTGAAACCACCCAAGGAAACATAAAAGAAACCATGGACTTAGGGTACTTAAGGTATGGGGACCCATACCCCTCATCATATGGTCAAGTGATCAAAGGGAGGAAGACCAAACCACTCCCTCACAAAGAGGTCAAACCGTTGGCTTGGTGGTGGTTTGGTCTCAACCACCACCACCAAGGACAAGGGAACCCATACTTGGTGGGTGAAGGCCATCATGGAAGTGTATGGTCTAAGGAACCAAGGATTGGATGGTTTTCACCTTACCACTCAAGCCACTCTCATTCCTCTCCTCCTCCCTCTCATTGCCGACCCCATCCAAGGAAAAAGAAGGAGAAGAAACTTAGAAGAAAGGGAAGAAGAAACCAAGTGTTGGCCGACCACCCCAAGACCAAAGCTTGAGATAATTTTCTATCCCCTCCTCCCCTCCCCCTCTCTCAAAATCTAAACCTACCTTAGCCGAACCCTAACCTTGGAGACTCCATCTTGATCAAGCACATAGTGGCCGAACAACAAGGAGAAGAAGAAGAAAAAGGGCTAAGGAAATCAAAAGGAGAAAGAAGGGCCGGAGGAGTCGTTGGTGTGGTAAGAAATTCTTAAACAAGAATTTATATTTTTTAAAAGGTTAAGATATGTTTATGGAATCCATTTCTTAGAATGGATGGTGGCCACAAACGTTATGGGCCCTAGACCTAAGATCCATCCAATGATAAAATGAGAAATGGATGAAATGGGAGAGACAGATTAAGAGAAATAAATAAATGGATTAAGCATGGAAGTATGGGTTTTTTTGAATGGATTGATGGACCATAGGTTTCAGCCATGTAGTATGGCCGAACCCCATGGTAAATGGGTGATGATTTTAATTAGGGTTTTAAAGTTTAAAGCCATGGAGAATGATTATGATTTTTAGGGTTGTAAATGATTAAATGTTGGAAAAATTTAAAGGGGTTTAAATGAGGAAAAAATCATGGCGTGTATGAATGATTTTATGGCCTCAAGAGGCATAGGAAAATGGTGAATCATGAACCATGGGCTCGGCCATGGTGTATGGCCGAACCCTATGGTGATGGAATGATGTAATTAATGGTTATAAAAGTATGGAAATTAAGGGAGAAGGTTAATGGTAATTAAGTGGATTCTTTTTAGTATTTTAAACAAGGTTTTAAAAAGGGTGGAAATGAGATTTTTAAAAATAAAAACTATGGACCATGGGTTCGGCCATGGTACATGGCCAAACCCCATGGGGAGACTTTGAGGAATTTTGGTGTTTTGGAACCATGGAAAAATAAATGGGAATGATGGTTGATTTAATGGACAAAAAAATGTACCTCATGATGATTAAGGAAGGATGATTTAAATGTATGATTTAAATTCATTTATGGTAGGACCAAATGAGATAAAATGGACCCAAGAAAAATGGGAAAAAGGCATCATGGGTTCGGCCATGGTGTATGGCCGAACCCATGACCCATTTGTAGGTCATGTTATGGGCTAAAGATTGAATTATGCATGGGATTAGATGATTGGAAATTTAATTAAATTAAGTGGCTGATTTTAGGGATGTTATGTCATGGTCAATGAATCATTAATGGGGCTAAGTATATGGATGAATTATGGACAAAAATGCACATGGATGGAGGAAATATTAAACCATGGAAGTGTAGTGGCAAAACCGTAATTATTGGCCACAATGAAGAACCATGGGTTCGGCCATGGTACATGGCCGAACCCCATGTAGGTTGGACATGAACTTAGGTGCGTTAAGATGACATTATGAGTGATTAAATGAAGCTTAGGGTTGCTGCGTTTTAGGCCCACAAAATAGAATGTTTAATGGGCAAAAATTTGGAATTATGCATGTGTTTAAATCAATGGAAATGAGGCTAAGTTAAGGGCTGATTTTGATAATCTTGTAACATGGTTAGGGATCATTAATGGATCTAAGTTTGTGATCAGTTAGGGACTTAATCATGGATAAAATATGGACTAATTTGGTAAATGTATAATAAGGTATCGGGACATTGCAAACGGTACGAGATCGGCGACCGGATTATCGAACGGAAACGTAAAGGGACGCTAATCGGTATTCGGTAGGATTCCTACCTTTTTGTAAGCCGTGGATTATGTATATGTGATGGTTTCCTCGTTTTATTTCGGTAATTATATGATTTATTTTAAGATGGGTTTTAAATGCTATGGATTATATTTTAATGCTGTGGATGATATTTTTAAGGCTATGGATTATATTTCAATGCTATGGATTTTATATTAAGGATATGAATTATATATATACTACATAGCATAATGCACTTACATCTCATGCATGGCATGGGCAGGAAAATAAAAGAACCGGAGTCCATGCTCCTTCTGGGCGACCGAGAAGCAAACATGGGGATAGCCTGAGGTGCTATAACCGGAGTCCATGCTCCGTCGGGGCGACTGAGAAGCAAACATGGGGACACCTTGACAAGGTATTGCCGTCAAGGGGGATATGATATTGTATGATGTTATGGATGACGGGTGGGACACATGACATAGGCACCCATGGCATGGCATTCATTTTATGGTTTTATTATATTGTTATCGGTATGCTTGTTATCACTAATCCATGTGCTAGCCCTACTCGGAGTCCTACTGGGCGCGTTGTCTAACGCCCTACTTCTACCCTAGCTGATGATGCAGGAGACGGCGGAAACGGTGGACGCGACGGGAGCCAAGCTTAAGAGCTTGGGAAAGTGGCTACTTAGTTTTATTTAAGTTTTATTTTGGAAATGTAATTTAAGTAGCTTAGCTTGTTGGATTATAATAATTACTATTTCTTGCTATGGTTTGGACTGTACTATGGACGTTATCGTTTTGAGATATAATTATTAACATAGGGGTATTTTAGTAATTTAAGCGTCTTACTTCCTTGCTATCTAAAACTGGTACGATAGCCTCTATTATAATATTCCGCATATAATTATATTCCGCGAGCTTACTTCCTACGCATGAACCGTTCTCGTGGACTTCGTTCTGTACACGCGTGGGGTTGGCCAGTTAAGGGCCGGGCTTTAGAAGCTCGGACTTAACTCGCGTCGTGATGTCCGCGCCCGTTGTCACTTTTGTTTCCAAAAAAAAAAAAATTAGACTCTGATTTCGGTGAAAATGGGGCGGGCGTTACACAGATAGACAAAATTCACATTTGCTTGCTTTGGCATATAATTTGTTTTTCCTCATAGTGTCCAGAACTATCCTCAGGTGCTCAGTGTGTTCTTCCTGAGTCTTAAAATAAATCAAGATGTCATCAATAAATACAATGACAAATTGATCCAAGTAAGGACGGAAAATCATGCTCATTAGATCCATGAACACAGTCGGTGCATTGGTGAGTCCAAACGGCATGACTACAAACTCATATAGCCCATACCGAGTTCTAAAGGTTGTTATTTCTATATCCTCCTCCCTAACCCGGATTTGATGGTATCCGAACATCAGATCACTCTTAGATAAATAACTGGAACCTCTAAGTTGATCAAATAAATCATCGATCCTGAGTAGGGGATACTTGTTCCTGACTGTCAGCTGATTCAGCTTTCGATAGTCTCCACACATACGGAGTGAACCATCCTTCTTCTTCACAAATAAAACCGGAGCTCCCCAAGCCGATGTACTGTTCCGAATGCAACCCAGTCTGAGTAGTTCATCAATCTGCTTCTTTAGCTCAGACATCTCTGCTGGTGCCATCCGGTAGTGATGTAATGACACTGGTGTAGTGCTAGGGTACAGCTTGATTTCAAAATTAATCTCCCTCATGGGAGGCAAGCTAGGGAGTTCTTTTGGAAATACGTCTGCATAGTCCTTTACTATTGTCGGAAGTTCAGTCACCGATGCCTTGTTGATTTGGATATTATTCAATACTAAGCGATTCAACCTTCATGCAATCTGCTTTGTTTGTCAGTACGTACCACATGTTGTTTTCCCTCGGGTGACCAAAATGTCACCCTGCGGCGATAACAATCAATGTTTGCCTTAAAGCTAGCCAACCAGTCCATGCAGAAAATAATATCATATTCTGTCATATTGAGTACCAAATAGTTGAACTCAAATCTGAGTCCAACGAGTTCAGTGTTCACTGTTGTGCATATAAGCCCCAATGATGTGTCTCCGACGGGGGATACAATGGTGAGTGATGTGGACAGTTTTTGTACCAAAGTTCCAGTTGCAGATATGAATGCAACAGATATGAAAGAATGGAATGCTCCAGAATCAAATGAAGCAAAGGCGTAGGAATTACTGACTACAATCATACCTTGAATCACAGAGTGATCCTCTGCTGCTGGAGGAGCTAAGGTAAATAACTGTCCCGATCCTGTAGGCGCTCGTCCCGCCTGGTTAAATGTCTTGCCTCCTCCTGAGTTAGCTGGTCTAACTGGTGGGCGAGATGAACCTCTGGAATAAGAGGATTTGTTGAGTTGTGGGCATTCCCTCTTAAAATGGCCCGGCTGATCACAATGGAAGTAGTTGTTCACCCCTCTGGGAGCCTGAGTGACTGATGCAGATGGGGAGGGATGATTGGGACGAAAGCCCCATTTTGACCCAGTGGATGGTGAGGGTCTGCTAAAGTTCGGTCGGAACTTCTTGTTGGGCTGAAATGTACCCCTCCCACTCTGAGCTCATCGATTGTCAAAACGCGCTAACTCAGCCATCTCTTGCTCTGCTATAGTGGCCTTGCTGACCACCTCTGCCAATGTGGCTGCCTTGAATATGATTACCTTGGCTCTAATGCTTGGCCGAAGGCCTCGTTCAAACTTGCATGCCCTCTGATACTCTGTATCCACCATATAAAATGCAAAACAAGACAAACTAAGAAACTCCTGGCGGTACTCTGTCACCGTCATGGTAACTTGTACCATAGATAGAAAAACTTGAGTCTGACACTCCTTCACCTCCTCAGGAAAATAATGATCCAGGAATGTAGCTGAGAACTGCTCCCAAGTCATTGCAGTCCTCTCTCCTTCCGGAAGAAGTGCTCACTGCTTCTCTACCACCTCCCACCATTTACCGGCATCATCAACCAGTTGTGACGTGGCCAGTAAAATTCTGTCAGTATGACACGTGATCTTCAATAGAGTCAGGATCTGTGTAATCTTCTTCAGCCAATTTTCTGCTCCGATAGCCCCTTCTCTTCCTTTGAAGTAAGGAGGGCGATGTTGCTAAAAGTCCCTGACCATGCTCCTGTCATTGGTCTCGTTGGTGGTTCCATTCCCGTTCAAGTGTTGTTGAAGCACCGAAGTGACCACCGCTTTAACCAAGCTTTACAATTCAGGAGGCACCACCGGTATATTCACACTGCTTTGTTCTTCCTCCTCTTGGTGGGATGGTTGCTCTTCCTCATGTCGAGATTGTCGTTCCTCTTCTTCATGTTGAGATTTTTCGTTTTCATGTTGAGAGGTTTCTACCTCTTTTTCCTTCCCTTTCTGGTTCTGTCGGGTATTTCTCTTTGGAGGCATTTTTTCCTAAGCCATTGAAAAATATCAAGACTTAGTTTTCATCGTAAAGTTTGTATTTTCCTACCTTTGGGGAAATTTCCAAATAAGCACTCTTGATTTTTCTTTGTTTTTGGGGAAATATATCCTATTTTTCTATGTTTGATAAATCCAATTATTTTGACTGTACTTCCTTTGCTATCATTCATTGTTGTTCTGTCTGAGTCTAACGAAGTAAATTAATGCACGGTGGTCGGATTAATTTACTCCGAAAGATTCAATCTTTCTGATTCGCTCTGATACCAACTGTAACGTCCCACCCTTTTTCACTCTACGCTTTCCGAAAATCAGAGTCTATTTTTTTTTATAAACAAAGAGTAATAGAGAGCGGGACGTCACGACGCGAGCTAAATCCGAACTTCTAAAGTCCGACCCTTAACTGGGCAACCCTATGTGTACATGGACTAAGTCCATGAAAATGGTTCACACATAACAATATAAACATGCGGACTTAAAATCATAACATGAGGAATTACAATAGAACCTAGTTCTATTCCATTTCAGATAGCAAAGTACGTCAAGTCTTTATCCATAAATAAAATATCATAATTATCCAAATAAAACATCCAACCATTGCAAATCATCTAAGTTATTACATGTCTGAAGTCTAGTTACTCAAATTACAAGTCCATAAGTAACTTAATCAAAATATAAAGTAAAAGCATCCAAGCTCCTATGCTTGGCCCGCTTCGCGTTCATCGTTCTCCTTGTTTCCTGTATCATCTACTAGGTTAGAAGTAGGGAGTTAGAATAACGCGCCCAGTAGGCATTCCAATAAGGGTTAACACATGGTTAGTACAAAACATATAAAATAATATCATAGTGTCAAAAACCATATAAACTATGCCATGTCATGATGTCAAATGCAATGAGTCCCACTCATCACAAGTACACATAAGTACCCCCACATAGGTCTTTCGGACGCCCGACGGAGTGTGGCCCCTTTGGTTTTTTCCTGATGGAAAAGCACATCAAGGTATCCCACATAGGTTTTTCGGACGTCCCGACGGAGTGTGGCCCTTTCGGTTACATATCCTTCACCCCATGCGATGCATGAGATGCTAACGAATCACATGCTATTTTATCATATAAACATAACATTTAAAATCACAATTTGAAACATATCATTTGCAACGTAAATTCATCAAATCAAGATAAAAACTTTGTACATTAAACCCATGGTTTCAAAGAGGTGGAACCCTACCAAAGACCACTAACGTGTCCTTGCGCTTCCGTCCGGTAACCGCTCACGATCGTACACACCTTATGAGGTCCCGTTACCTTATTACACAACAATTAATTAAACCCATGTTCCAATTGATTTCTTATCATATCTAAATCCAAAAGCACCTTAGTCCATAAACCATAACCTTGTGGTGTTCGGCCATATAACATGGTCGAACCCATGGTCTTTCATTTTTTACCATATTTACATTTATGCCATTATTCCTTCCATGGTTAGTCTCCTTTATTTATTCACTCATATTTAGGTTCAAAACATAGGTCCATAAACATCTAAGTCCACCAACCTTCCCCATGGGGTTCAGCCACACACCATGGCCGAACCCATGGTCCATTAATTTTACTTATTTACAATATTGCCATCCATGGCTATCATTCCATTATTCTAATCATAAACCAATTAATCATCTAACATATGTCAAACCTTAAGTTCAGCAAACATTCCCCATGTATAGCCGAACCCATGGTCCATTGATTTCACTTAATTACATCCTTGCCATTCCTCTTTTTATCATAGCTAATTACTTAGCTTAATCCTCCCTTCCTTTAATCATATTAGGTCCATAGATGACCCATAAAAATTGGTTCAAGGGGTTCAGCCATACACCATGGCCGAACCCATGATATCATGGTTCCATCCTCCTTCTTAATTTATTTACAATAATAAATCCATAATTGAACCATAGACTTGATTCATGGGATTCGGCCAAACACCATGGCCGAACCCTATGATGTATAACTTTCCAATTATATTAATTTCCATACTTGAATCCACAAATCAAGGTTCCTTCCAAAAACAACCCATCATTAGATATTTTCTAAATTAATAACCATTTCCATGGGGTTCGGCCATACACCATGGCCGAACCCTATGGTTCATAATCTTCTCTTTAAAAATCATTCATCCAATATAAATTCCTTAATAATTTAAGTCCATAAAAGACCTCATGGGGTTCGGCCATACACCATGGCCGAACCCGTGATCTTTCAATTTGGCCTATATTTACAACTTTGCCATCCATAAAACATAACCAATGCTTCTCCATGGTTCAAAAGCTTCTCTTGAACTATTTAAACCCGTATAAATTTACTGACCAACTCCCATAGTTTTCATCATTAAAAATCCATAAATTAAACCATGTCGGCCATGCACCATGGCCGAACCCTATGGTTCATCCTTTCCATAAAAAAAAATACTCAAATCAACCCCCAATCTTTTTCCATGGGGTTCGGCCATCCACCATGGCCGAACCCTATGGTTCCTTTCTTTAAATAAAATTTGTAAAATACTTACCGGTTTTGCGACTCCTTCGTTTTTCCTTCACTTGTTCTTGCTCTTCTGATCTTCTCCCCTTTTAGCCTTTTCAACCTTCTTCTTGGTCTTTCACACAACCGAGATTGTGACTTGAGAGAGAGGGAGAGTTCGGCCTTAGTGTGTGTAAGCCGAGCGCCCCTTGTGTCTCTCCTTTATAAAATTCCACTTGGTCCTAACTTAGAAGGTGCCATACGCCCCTTTGTCTTGCTGAGATAGCAATTGCCATTCTTCCTTTTCAGACAATGTAATATACATAGAAGTTGCCAAGACCCTTCAAGATTTTGTGTGTGCCGTGAGCCCTTTCCTTGTGTCTTAATTAGAAGTTGCCGACCTTTCCATTTAGTAGTTGCCTAATGCCGTTTTTATCCAAGGGGAAGGACACCATTAACCGCATCACATAGATATGAAAATCCCACACACGGCTAAGACATCTTCTATATTTAGCAATTCCGTAATATCACTCTTAACCAAGGGAAAATACCCCGCTTTAAATGATCTTATGCGCATCCTCATGGATGTACAAATCCCACACACATGGCCAAGTAATCTATTTTTAATTGCGCCCCATTTAATTCTATTGAAACCATTTACCAAAACCGTTGGGTCTTAATTGGGCAATGACCCAACACTTTTACCTATATAAGGTCCATATCTAATAATTCACAAATTAAATGGGCAATTTTCATATATATTAATAACTTGAAAATCCGGGGTGTTACTGTAACGCCCGCCCCTTTTCACCGAAATCAGAGTCTATTTTTTTTTTTTTTTTAAAAATAAAGAGTGACAAAGGGCGCGGACGTCACGTCGCGAGTTAAGTCCGAGCTTCTAAAGCCCGGCCCTTAACTGGCCAACCCTACGTGTGCGTGGAACTAAGTCCATGGAGAACGGGTCATACGTAGAAGTAAGCTTACGGAATATTAAACTAAGTGCGGGATTATAATAGAGACTGTCCTACAAATGTTTAGATAGTAGGGAAGATACATTCATTTAATTACTAAAATACCTCAAAATCACAGTGTCCAAAATAAAATCCAAAACATAGCAAGTAATCTAAATTATTACATTCCGACGAGTTAAGCTACTCAATTTACATTTCCAAAATAAATCTTAAATAAACTAAGTAGCTCGCTTCCCCAAGCTCCTACGCCTGGCTCCCGTCTCGTCCTTCGATTCCGCCATGTAACGCCCGCCCCTTTTCACCATAAATCAGAGTCTATTTTTTTTTTTTTTTTTTTTTTCCATAAAAGTGACAAAGGGCGCGGACGCCACGACGCGAGTTAAGTCCGAGCTTCTAAAGCCCGGCCCTTAACTGGCCAACCCTACGCGTGCGTGGAGCCAAGTCCACGAGTACGGTTCACGCGTAGATGTAAGCTCAAGGAATATTACTTCTCAGTGCGGAATTAACAACAAAGACTATCCTACAGATTTGAGATAGCAAGGAAGATAACATTCATTTAAATTTCTATAATACCTCAAAACCATAATGTCCCTAATAAAATCCCAAAACATAACCAGTAATCTAATTTATTACATTCCGACAAGCTAAGTTACTCAAATTACATTTTTCCAACATAAACTTAAAAAAAAATAATGAATCTGCCTTCCCAAGCTACTAAGCATGACTCCCGTCCCGTCCTTCCGTTTCGCCACCTCCTGCGTCATCAGCTAGGGTAGAAGTAGGGCGTTAAAACACGCGCCCAGTAGGACTCCGAGTAGGGCTAGTACATGGATTAGTAATAACAAAGCATATAGAAGATATTATCTCAAAATTATGCCATTTGGTACAATGTAATGCAATGGGTGTTTTATGTCATGAATCCCACCCATCAATCTCATCTTCAACTCTACAATGTCCCTTTTTCCAACCATCCATAGTATTCCAAATAGAATCCATACCATCATCGTACCATGACCCTCTTGATGCAAAAGCCTCATCAAGATGCAATCCACACTAGGCATTCCCCCCCTTGATGGAAGAACCATCATCAAGGTACAATAATAAATACAACATCCCCCTTGATGGAAAAGCATCATCAAGGTATCATAATACATATGTGAAATGTCCCCATGCTATTTATCGGTCGCCCCGACGGAGCATGGACTCCGGTTTCATTTCATCATTTCCCTGTCATATCCCTCCCATGCCATGCATGAGATGTAGATGCCATGTGCCATGTAAATATATGTAGTTCAATAGTAACACAAAAACCCATCTTAAAACAATTACTTGATTATCAAATAAATCAAAGGGAAAAACATCCCATAATATTTAATCCAAAATCCATCTTAAGACATTCACATGATTTCCAAAATAATTTAAAGGAAAACATCACAAGATACATAATCCAAAACTCATCTTAAAGGCAACCACATGCTTTCCAAAATAAATTAAAGAAAACATCACCCAATCCATGGCTTACAAAAATGTAGGAATCCTACCTGATACCGACTTGCGTCCTTTTACATTTTTTCGCTCGACAAACCCGGTCGCCGATCGCGCACCGCCTGCGATGTCCAGTACCTTGTTACACACTAATCATTAGTCCATGTTTCAACCATTTATAAGCCCTTATGAAAAACCGGTCACCATTTAGGTTTTGTGGGTCCCACCTAATCCATTATATATTTTTTAAGTACATATGCCTAAAATCAGCCACCCTAGGCTTTATTAACCACTTATAAGGTTATCACATTAGATCCCCTCATTCCATGATCAATCTCCATGGAATTCTTGAATTTGGCATTTAATTACGGTTTTGCCACTACCTCATTTTCCATGGTTAATCACCCATTTATGCATGCATGATTAAGTCCAAAATTGATTTTTAAACTTAGATCCCTAACTTAGGTTCATTTATGACCCACCAAACTATTAAAACTTGTCATCTAATTAATCAAATTCCCATTACTTAATCACATACATACACATTAACCTTAGACCTAAAAATGATCCACCATTTGGGTCATGGATTCAAAATACCTAATTCATCAAATCCTCCGATGGGGTTTACCTTATGCATTTAACTTCAATGAGTGCATCACTCATTCATTCCCTTTGGAAGCCACAAACACCATCCATCATCCAATTTAACCCACTACAATGGGTTACAATTGGGCCATGGGTTCGGCCATACACCATGGCCGAACCCATGGTGTCCTTTCCCCATTTTCCATCCTTTTAAGCCCATTTAAAATTTGTAAACATTACCATAGGGTTCCGCCATACACCATGGCCAAACCCATGGTTCATATTCCACTATTTTTCCATGTCTCTTGGGGCCACACCATTACTCATTTAAAACTCTAAACTCATCCATACATTAATCCCTCTTTTCCATCCTCTAAACCCATCAATTGATCCTTATTACATCACCATAGGGTTCGGCCATTCTCCATGGCCGAACCCATGGTTCATGGTCCAATATTTCTTTATGCCATTTTAGACCATTAACTTAGCCACATTTGCATTGATTTAAACACATGCATAATTCTACATTTTAGCCCTTCAAGCATTCTAATTTGTGAGACTAAAATGCATCAACCCCAAGCTTAATTTAATCACTCATAAGGTCATCTTAATTTAATCAAACTTTCCATCATAAAAGGCATTTTGAAACCTTTCCCACATTCACTCATTTACTACAATTCATTAACTTAACACCCTCATTGCTTTCCATTCTTAATTTCATAATTTACATAATGCACATAACCCATTTAGTCATTTTCTTACCCTAACCCTAATTCACCCATTTAGGGTTTTCTCCATCTTCCACCCTCTCATTTGATGGGCTTAAACTCCATTGCATAAAATTATCTATCCACCATTACATTAATACAAAATAAATTCCAATTCTTAAACCCTAAAATCCAAAATTTCTTGTTTAAGAAATACTCACAATCCGACGTCTCCTCCGATTTCCGCCGCTCCCGTCGGTCTCCTTAGCCTCCTCTCTCCTTCCTCTTGATCTTTAATAGGTCAAGAGGCTTGATCAATGGTGGCAACCCCCAACCTTAGGATCAGCCAAGTTAGGGTTTAAATTGAGAGAGGGAGAGGGAGAGGTGATGAGAGAGGAGATGGTAACCTTGACTTTAGAGTAATTTCCCTCCAAATTCCACTTCTTTCTTCTCTTCTTCTCTTCTCTCCTCCTTAGCTCTCTTTCTCCCTTCACTTGAACATGGGACGGCAATGGAGGAGTGGGAGGGATGGAGTTAACAAAAAAAATGAGAATAAGACACCAACAAAGCTCATCTCCATTTTTTACTTTACATTAATGACACCCACCAACCTTAAGATATTTTCTTAGATATTTAAAATGCTTTATGGTGGTGGTTATCTAAACCACCACCAAGCCAACGTGTTTCACTTGAGTTTGAGATGAGGTGAGTCTTCACCTCATGGCCCCACTTTGACCACTCTTAACTACCATTTTAAATAATTTAATTATTTAATTAATTAGATAATTAACTTAGGTTAATCCATTGGTACTTAGCCTAAGTCCATTACTCCACCCATGGTTGACCAAATCAACCATGGTGGCCGGCCCCACCAAACCTTGGCCCACACGCCACCTCACTTGATGAGGTGGAGGTGGGTCCCACTTGGCCACATCACCATTGTTTAATTCCAAATAACTTAGGTGATTTAAAATCATTGAATTCACTCTAAGTGGATTACCATTGGGCCTATGGCCCAATTACATTTCCATCTAGCCCATTTACCTTAGAGCATAACCATCTTGACCCATTGGGTCCCAAATGGGTATTTGACCCAATTTGACCATTCTTGACCCATTTAAATAAATTTAAATCCAAACCATAGTCTATTGGGCCACACTTGGGCCTTTATCCAAATTTTGGCCCATTTACCATTTACTCCACCAATTTTCCAATTTTCATCCTTAAAATAAATAATATTCCCATTTATATTAATTAAAAAAAAATTCCGGGCCCTTACACGCCATCTCCTGCGTCATCAGCTAAGGTGGAAGTAGGGCCTTAGACAACTCGCCCAGTAGGACTCCGAGTAGGGCTAACACATGGATTAGTGATAACAGGTACATACGTAATAATGTAATGAAAAACCATAAAATGAATGCAATGCCATGGGTGTCTTATGTCATGTGTCCCACCCATCATCCACACCGTCATGATATCCCCATGTTTGCTTCTTGGTTGCCCCGACGGAGCATGGACTCAGGTTATAGCTCATCAGGCTATCCCCATGTTTGCTTCTCGGTCGCCTCGACGGAGCATGGACTCCGGTTATAGCTCATTAGGCTATCCCCATGTCTGCTTCTCGGTCACCCCGACGGAGCATGGACTCTGGTTATAGCGCATCAGGCTATCCCCATGTCTGCTTCTTGGTCTTCCCGACAGAGCGTTTCTTTATTTTCCCGCCCATGCCATGCATGAGATGTAAATGCATTATGCTATGTAATATATATAACTCATAACCTTAATATATCATACATAGCTTTAACATATAATGCATAACCTTAAAATATGATTCATAGCATTAACATAAAATTCATAGCCCTAAAACCCATCATAAGACAAATCATATAATTATCAAAATAAACTAAAGGAACCATCACGTATCCATGTGTTACAAAAAGGTAGGAATCCTACCAATTACCGACTAGAGTCCCTTTACGTTTCCGTCCGATATTCCGGTCGCCGATACGCGTACCGCTTGCGATGTCCGGTACCTTATTATACATTACCAATTAGGCTCATGTTTTAATCATGTCCAAGTCCATTAATCATACCTTAGCGGGGTTCAGCCATACACCATGGCCGAACCTCACTAACTAGGTTTGTGGGTCCCATTTACTCCATTAATTATTTTAATTACATGAGCCTATAAACCAGCCACCTTAGGCTTTACTTAGCCATACATAAGGTCATTTTTAAAACACCTAAGTCCATGATTAATCTCTATGGGATTCGGCCATGTACCATGGCCGAACCCATGGTTCTTCCTTTTGGCCTTTATTTACCATTTTGCCACTCTTCCTCCATGGTTAAATCCTTACTTCATTCTTTTCCATTCTTAGGTCCATAATTGATCCATAAATCTTGGATCCATTAATGACCCACCAGTCATGAGATACAACCATTTTAAAATCAGCCACCAACTTAACCTAATGCCCATTGATTAAAGCATATACACAACTCCAACTTAACCCATCAAATGGCTTTGTAAAATAGGTCATGGGTTGTACGGCCGAACCCATGATGCCTTTTTCCAATTTTTCTTAGGTCTAATTACCACATTTAGATTCAAAATAAGTCCCTCCATGAGGGAGTTTACATCATGCATTTAAATCATCAACTTTGATCATCACTTGGTACATTTTTGAGTCCATTAATGACCCATTTAATAATGGCCTATTCCCCATTCTTTTTCCATCTTTTACACCCATTATCATTACACATACATCACTATAGGGTTCAAAAACATTCCCTCCATAAAATCTCTCCATGGTTTTATTTTTAAAACCTCATTTACAATGCTTAAAGTCCATTTAAAAATTGTCAATCTTCTCCATTAATTTCCATAACTTCACACCCAAAAATCATTACAATACCTCACCATAGGGTTCGACCATTCACCATGGCCGAACCCATGGTTCATGATCCATCATTTACTCATGCCTTTTAAGGCCATCAACATCATTCACATCTCTCATGCATTTCCTCATTTACAATCCCTTTAAAAATTACTACATTCAATCATTAAAAACCCTAACAATCCGCTTTCCCAAGCTCCTAAGCTTGGTTCCCGTCGTTTCCACCGTTTCCGCCGTCTCTTGCGTCATCAGCTAGGGTAGAAGTAGGGCGTTAGACAACGCGCCCAGTAGGACTCCGAGTAGGGCTAGCATATGGATTAGTGATAACAAGCATACAGATAACAATATAATAAAATCCATAAAATGAATGCCATGCCATGGGTGCCTATGTCATGTGTCCCACCCATCATCCATACCATCATACAATGTCATATCCCCCTTGACGGCAAGGCCTCGTCAAGGTGTCCCCATGTTTGCTTCTCGGTCGCCCCGACGGAGCATGGACTCCGGTTATAGCATATCAAGCTATCCCCATGTTTGCTTCTCGGTCGCCCCGACGGAGCATGGACTCCGGTTATAGCACCTCAAGCTATCCCCATGTTTGCTTCTCGATCGCCCCAACGGAGCATGGACTCCGGTTTCTTTATTTTCCCGCCCATACCATGCATGAGATGTAGATAATGTGTTGATGAATTTTGGGTTTCAAATGAACAAAAGTAACATTTTATAGGTCATTGTATGAGCTAAGGTTGGGTCCATGTTTGTGTTTAGATGATGGAGAATCTTATTAAATGAGATGGATGATTGTGTTTCATGTTGAGTCATGGTTAGTGAAGCCTTAATGGATCTAAGTTATGGATGAATTTTAGACTTAAAATATACATGAATAGAGGAGATATTAAACCATGGAAGTTTAGTGGCATAACCGTAATTATGGGCCACAATGAAGAACCATGGCCGAACCCCATGTATGTTGGACATGAACTTGGGTGCATTAAGATGACCTTATGAATGATTAAATTAAGCTTGGGGTTGATGCAGTTTAGTTTCATAAATTAGAATACTTAAAGGGCTAAAATTTGGAATTATCATGTGTTTAAATCAATGGAAATGAGGCTAAGTTAAGGGCTGATTTTTAATGATCTTGTAACGTGGTTAGGGATCATTAATGGACCTAGGTTGTGGATCAATTTTTGGACTTAATCATGCATGGATAAATGGGTGATTAACCATGGAGAATGAGGTAGTGGCAAAACCATAATTAAATGCCAAATTCAAGAATTCCATGGAGATTGATCATGGAATGAGGGGCTCTAATGTAATAACCTTATAAGTGGTTGATCAAGCCTAGGGTGGCCAAATTTTAAGACTTATGGGAGTAAAAGGTTTAATAGATGACATGGGACTGGACCCACAAAACCTAAATAGTGACCGGTTTTTCATATGGGCCTAGAAATGGTTAAAACATGGACTAATGATGAATGTGTAATAAGGTACTGGACATCGCAGGCGGTGCTCGATCGGCGACTGGGTTTATCGAACGGAAAACGTAAAAGGACGCGAGTCGGTATTCGGTAGGATTCCTACATTTTTGTAAGCCATGGATTGGGTGATGTTTTCTTTAATTTATTTTGGAAAGCATGTGGTTGCCTTTAAGATGAGTTTTGGATTATGTATCTTGTGATGTTTTCCTTTAAATTATTTCGGAAATCATGTGAATGTCTTAAGATGGGTTTGGATTAAACATTATGGGATGTTTTTCCCTTTGATTTATTTCATAATCAAGTAATTGTTTTAAGATGGGTTTTTGTGTTACTATTGAACTACATATATTACATGGCACATGGCATCTACATCTCATGCATGGCATGGGAGGGATATGATAGGGGAAGGATGAAATGAAACCGGAGTCCATGCTCCGTCGGGGCGACCGATAAACTCGTGGGGATGTTTCATTATGTATTATTATACCTTGATGATGGTTTTCCATCAAGGGGGATGTTGTATTTATTGTTATACCTTGATGATGGTTCTTCCATCAAGGGGGATGCCTAGTGTGGATCGCATCTTGATGAGGCTTTTCCATCAAGAGGATCATGGCACGATGATGGTATGGATTTTATTTGGAACACTGTGTATGGTTGAAAAAGGGACATTATACGATGAGGATGAGATGGATGGGTGGGGTTCATGACATAGAACACCCATTGCATAACATTGCCCGAAGTGCATGATTTTGCTATAATATTATCTGCATGCTGTTATTACTAATCCATGTGCTAGCCCTACTCGGAGTCCTACTGGGCGCGTGGTCTAACGCCCTACTTCTACCCTAGCTGATGACGCAGGAGGTGGCAAAACGGAAGGACGGGACGGGAGTCAACCTTAGGAGCTTGGCAAGGCAGGTTAATTATGTTGTTTAAGTTTATGTTGGAAAAATGTAATTTGAGTAGCTTAGCTTGTCGGAATGTAATAAATTAGATTACTGGCTATGTTTTGGGATTTTATTATGGACATTATGGTTTTGAGGTATTATAGAAATTTAAATGAATGTTATCTTCCCTGCTATCTCAAATCTGTAGGATAGTTTTTGTTGTTAATTCCGCACTGAGAAGTAATATTCCTTGAGCTTACGTCTACGCGTGAACCGTACTCGTGAACTTGGCTCCACGCACACGTAGGATTGGCTAGTTAAGCGCTGGGCTTTAGAAGCTCGGACTTAACTCTCGTCGTGACGTCCGCGCCCTTTGTCACTTTTCTTTTTTTTAAAAAAATAGACTCTGATATTTCTGTGAAGAGGGGCGGGCGTTACATCCACGAGGAACGGTTCATACGTAGACGTAAGCTCGAGGAATGTTATACTAAGTACGGAAATTATAATAGAGTCTAACCTACAATTTTAGATAGCGGGAAGGTACATCATTAAATTATTAAAATACCTCAAAATCACAATGTCTAAAATAAAATCCAAAATATAGTAAGAAATCTAAAATTATTACAATCCGACAAGTTAAGCTACTCAAATGACATTTTTCCAAAATAAACTAAGTAGCTCGCTTCCCCAAGCTCCTAAGCTTGGTTCCCGTCTCGTCCTTCGTTTCCGCCATCTCCTGTGTCATCAGCTAGGGTAGAAGTAGGGTGTTAGACAACGCGCCCAGTAGGACTCCGACTAGGGCTAACACATGGATTAGTGATAACAAAGCATATAAATAATATTATAATGAAAAACCATAAAATGAATGCTATGCCATGGGTGTCTGTGTTATGAATCCCACCCATCATCCTTACTATCATGATGCCATATCCCCCTTGACGGAAAAAACCTCGTCAAGATATAAACAATCACAAATCATCCCCCTTGACGGCAAAACCTCGTCAAGATATAAACAGTCACACATCATTCCCCTTGACAGCAAAACCTCGTCAAGATATAAACAATCACAAATTATCCCCCTTGACGGCAAAACCTCGTCAAGGTATAAACAATCACAAATCATCCCCTTTGACAGCAAAACCTCGTCAAGATATAAACAATCATAAATCATTCCCTTGACGGCAAAACCTCGTCAAGATATAAACAATCACAAATCATCCCCCTTGACGGCAAAAACTCGTCAAGATATAAACAATCACAAATCATCCCCCTTGACGGTAAAACCTCGTCAAGATATAAACAATCACAAATCATCCCCCTTGACGGCAATGCCTCGTCAAGGTGTCCCCATGTTTGCTTCTCGGACCCCCGACGGAGCATGGACTCCGGTTTCTTTATTTTCATCCTTCCCATGCCATATCCCTCCCATGTCATGCATGACATGTAGATGCCATATGCCATGTAATATATATGATAGCACAAACCATGGCATTTAAAGTCCCATCAATAAAACATATAATTTGATTATAAAAAATAGATCAAGTAAAGCATCAATATACACATCATAGCTTAAAACCCATCTTAAAACAATCATATGCTTACCAAAATAAATCGAGGAAAAACCCATACATAACACATAATCCATGGCTTACAAAAAGGTAGGAATCCTAGTGAATACAGACTAGCGTCACTTTACGTTTCCGTCCGATAATCCGGTCACCGATACGCGCACCACTTGCGATGTCCGATACCTTATTATACATCATCAATTAGACTCACGTTTTAATCATTTAAGTCCATTAATCATACCTTAGCGGGGTTCGGCCATACACCATGGCCGAACCTCACTAACTAGGTTTGTGGGTCCCATTTAATCCATTAATTATTTTAATTGCATGAGTCTAGAAACCAGCCACCCTAGGCTTTATTTAACCATACACAAGGTCATCTTTAAAACACCTAAGTCCATGATTAATCTCCATGGGATTCTTGAATTTGGCCATTATTTACGATTTTGCCACTACTCCCCATGGTTAGGTTCTCATTTCATTTCTCCATTCTTAGGCCCATAATTGATCCATAATCTTGGATCCATTAATGACTCACCAATCATGAGATACAACCATTAAAAATCAGCCATTATCTTAACCTAATTCCCATTAATTAAAGCATATTCATAGACCTTAATCTTAGCCTATCCATTGGTTCGCAAAATAGTTCCATTGATGTCTCATTAACCATGACATAACAACACTAGAAATCAGCCATTTAATTAACTTAATCTCCATTCATTTAAACACATACATAACCCCATACTTAGCCCATTAAGTGGCTCATAAAAATGGGTCATGGGTTCGGCCATACACCATGGCCGAACCCATGATGTTAATTTCCTTATTTCTCTTGGATCTTGTAACACCCTGGAATTTCAAAGATATCAATTTACATGAATTTATCCATATTTACAGAATTGCCATTGTGTTATATTTGATTTGAATTTAAATGGGTCAATGGTTCAATCAAGACCCAAAGGATGGTAGTTTTGTTTACAAGGCAAATAAATGGATGAAATGGACTCAAACGGGTCAAGAGTTGTAATTGGGTCAAATGGGTCAAAATGGCCAAATGGGACCCAATGGGTCGTGGTTGACATGTTTGACCATTAATTGAGCTCAAAAATTTAATTGGGTTAAGATGAATTAAATGTTGGGTTTAGATTGAGTGGAATAAATTGTGGAGTTTAGTGGAGTTGAATTTATGAGTTGAGTTTCACTAAATGAGTGAGTTAAGTAAATGAGATAGATGGAATAGTTGTTTTAATGAGTGAGGTGAGTGTAAGATGGAGGTATGAGCTGGTTGCAAGTTTTAACACAATGAAAACGGTGGCTGCATGGATACTCCATGCATGCAACTCCTAAGTTAGAAAATAAGTGATAATGGCGTTACATGGAGTTACAAAGGTGAGAGGGTTATTTCAAATTCAAATTTGTATGCACGTTGGAAATGGCATAGAGTTCATTGTTTGGGTCTTCAAAAGATAGCAATACATGGATTGATAGTTCATGCATGTAACTCCAAGGTTGGAGAATAAATGGGTTGCTGTTTGGTGGAGTTACACACAATAGATTATGGCATTTCAAATTCAAAATAGATATTAAACCAATGGGAATTACAAAGTGTGTTCACACTTGGAGGAGGGGAGTTTCATTTCAATGATAGACCTCCCACATGGGACGTTGATGAGGATCAAATGGAGCTGCTATTTATGAAGTTACACATTAGAGAGGTGGCTATTACACAAGCCAAAACAGAGAAGCAACCAATGGAGGGACGGTGCAGCACATGGGAGTTTCATCTCAAAATGAAACCCCCATGTGAGACCTTAAGGAAAGGGGAGGTTACACAAATCCAACCAGCAAGGGACGTTGGGAATATAGGTTTCATCTCATGATGAAACCCCCAAGTAACATAAAGGATTTTGATTAAGGTGTGATGAGTTACACAAGGTTAACCATGGGCTGGTTTTGATTAAACAAAGAGTTCTCATTTCACTCTCTATCTCTCTCTCTCTTTGTCGTTTTCTACATTTCAAAACCAAGAGCAGCAGCTGGTTGCTTAATCAGTCCTTGGATTGATCTCTTTCATCAAGACAAGTTCAGCCAAAGGGTTTGGTATCAAGGCTTAGCACATTCATCCAAGGCCAAGTTCTTGTTCTTTCTCTCTCATTTTCTCTCTCAAATTCATATCACCTGGCTGAAGTATTCCAAGGAGGTTGCAGCAAGGTTTGTCTCAGCCAAAAGAACAAGAAGAAAGAAGGAGAGGCTAGGAAAATAAAGGACCAAGGAAGGAGTCAAAGAACCGAAGGAGACGCGGTATTGGTAAGTGCACTATGAACCTTGTCAAATAAAGTTGGTTAAGGGAATGTGATCTGGCCATTGTATGGCCATGGGCTGGTTTTGATTAAACAAAGAGTTCTCATTTCACTCTCTATCACTCTCTCTCTTTGTCGTTTTCTACATTTCAAAACCAAGAGCAGCAGCTGGTTGCTTAATCAGTCCTTGGATTGATCTCTTTCATCAAGACAAGTTCAGCCAAAGGGTTTGGTATCAAGGCTTAGCACATTCATCCAAGGCCAAGTTCTTGTTCTTTCTCTCTCATTTTCTCTCTCAAATTCATATCACCTGGCTGAAGTATTCCAAGGAGGTTGCAGCAAGGTTTGTCTCAGCCAAAAGAACAAGAAGAAAGAAGGAGAGGCTAGGAAAGTAAAGGATCAAGGAAGGAGTCAAAGAACCGAAGGAGACGCGGTATTGGTAAGTGCACTATGAACCTTGTCAAATAAAGTTGGTTAAGGGAATGTGATCTGGCCATTGTATGGGCAGATCCATCAATGGTTTAGATCTAGGATTATGATGCTTAAAATGGTAAAATATAGACCATAGAGTTCGGCCCCATTGGATGGCCGAACCCAATGGGAAAACTTGGTGATTTTAATGGTGTTTGAGGAATAAAGTGCATATTGGGTAATGAAGATTTTTAAAGGATTTAAAGTGAAGATAGCTTACTGTTTTTGAGTAGCTATGGCTTGGCTGAAACATATTATTGTTATGGCTAATTTATGGATTAAAAACATGGACAAATGTTGGAAGGATTATACCAAGAGAACCATAGGGTTCGGCCATGTGTATGGCCGAACCCCATGGACTGTTTTTGATGGATAATTGGATTAAGTGTAGGATGGAAATTATGTAATCATTATGTGCTTTGATTTAAGAATAAGATAGGTTTGTCTATGGACTTAATATAGGTATATAATCAGCCATCATGGATGATGGAAAGAGGAACAAAAATCAGATTGGTGAGGTTCGGCCATGTAGTATGGCCGAACCCCACATACCATGGCCGAACCCATGATGTCTTGTTCCCCATTTTGCTTGGATCTTTTAACACATTTTATGTAAGGGCCCGGAATTTTTAAATTAATAAAAAAAAAGTGGATATAAGTTATTTTAGTGATGGAAATTGGAAAATTGGTGAAGTAAAGAGTAAATGGGCCAAAAAATTTGGACAAAGGCCCAAGTATGGCCCAATGGACTATGGAGTTGATTTAAATTCATTTAAAGGGGCAATGAGGGTTAAATGGGTCAAGAATGGTCAAATTGGGTCACATACCCATTTGGGACCCGATGGGTCAAAGTAGTTGAGCTCTAAGGTAAATGGGCTAGATGGAAATGTAATTGGGCCATGGGCCCAATGGTGATCCATTTAGAGGGTATTCAATGAAATTAAATCACCTAAGTTAAGTTAAAAATTAAACCAAGGTGGTGTGGCCAAGTGGGACCCACCTCCACCTCATCAAGTGAGGTGGCGTGTGGGCCAATGATTGGTGGGGCCGGCCACCATGGTTGAATTGGTCAACCATGGGTGTATGTATGAAGGCAAATTTAAGTAGATGGGATTAAGTTAAAGTGGGAATTAATTAACTTAACCTAATGATTCAATTAATTAATTAGTTAATTAAGCTAAGTTAAAAGAATGGTCAAATGGGAAGACCAAACAATCCATTTCAAACATGAAAAAACGTTGGCTAGTGTTGGTTGGGTCAAAAAAACATGAAAAATATCTTAGGCTTGGTTGGTGGGAAATTTATGTTAAAGTGTAAAGTAAGCTACCTTGGGATAAGATGGGTTTCCATCTTATCCCATTCTCAATTTTACTTACTCCATCTCTCCCACACCACCGTCCCTCATCTCTAAGGAAAGAGAAGTAGAAAAATTAAGGAAGAAGAAGAAGAAAAGCTTGGAAGAAAAGAGAGGAGGAAGTTGTAAGTTTGGCCATCCCTTTAAGATCAAACTATAGAATCCTATTTTCTCATCTCCATCCTCTCCTCTCTCTCTCTCTCAAATTAAGCCCTACTATGGCCAATCCTAAGTTAGGAGGGTTTCACCATTGATCAACCATCTTGGCCTACCAAAGATCAAGAGGAAGGAGAAAGGAGGCCAAGGAGTCCGACGGGAGTGGCGGAAGTCGGAGGAGGCATCGGATTGTAAGTATTTTTTTTTAAACAAGAAATTTTGGATTTTTTTTAGGGTTTAAGATTTGGGATTCAATTTGTAAATTTAATGGTATCCAAATGATTTTATGCCTTTGATTTCAAATCCATCAATTGAAGGATGGAAAGTGGACAAAACCCTAATGGATAAATTAGGGTTAGTTTAAGGAAAAATAAATGGATTAAGGAATGTAATGTAATTAAGTTATTAAGCATGGAATTATGTGGAATTGGAAAGGAATTGTAATGGGATTTTTAGGTTTAAAATCATGGAAGAATGATTTGGAATTTTGGGGTTTTAATGATTAAATGTGGTGATAATTTTAAAGGGGTTTAAATGAAGAAATGCATGGGAGATGTGAATAATGGTAATGACCTCAAAAATGGTAGGTGTTTAAGTGAATTATTAGGGTTTATAAATAATGGAAGCCATGGAGGATGATTTAGGGTTTTAAGATTTTAATGGTTAAGTGTAAGTAATTAAGGATCTTTAATGGAGGTTTTAGGGTTATGTGTTTGTAAATTTAAATGGGTTTGGAAGGATGGAAGGTATGGAATAATGTACTAATAAATTGAAGGCTTAAAAGGGGTCAAAGGTTTGTAAATTTTAAGGGGTTTTTAGTTAAGGAAATCATGGAAGGTGGCTAAGTGATTTCAATGGGGACATTGGGATGAATTTGGTGGTTTGGAACCATGAAAAAAATAAATGGGTGTTATGGTTAAACTAATGGACCAAAATGTATTTCATGATGATTAAGGAAGGATGATTTAAATGTATGAGTTAAAATCCCTCATAGTTGGACTTATGTGTGTGTTTAAATTAATGGGGAATAGGTCATGATTAAAGGGGTCATTAATGGACTCAAAAATGTATCAAGTGATGATCAAAATTGATGATTTAAATTGTATGATGTAAACCTCTTCATGGAAGGGCTTGTGATGGGTGCAAATGTGTAAATAGGCCAAAGAAAAAATGGGTGTTTGGTTAAGTAGAAAGGGCTGATTTTTAATGAACCCATGACCCAATGTTAGGTCATGTTATAGGCCAAATTTGGAATTATGCATGTGTTAAATCAATGGAAATGAGGCTAAGTTAAGGGTTGATTTTTAATGATCTTGTAACATGGTTACGGATCATTAATGGACCTAAGTTGTGGATCAATTTTGGGCTTAGGAAGGCATGAATGAATGAGTAATTGTTTATGTAAAAGGGGTAGTGGCAAAACCGTAATTAGTGGCCAAATTCAAGAATTCCATGGAACTTGATCATGGACTTAGGGGATCTAATGTAATAACCTTATAAGTGATTGATAAAGCCTAGGGTGGCCGAATTTTAAGACTTATGGGATTAAAAGGTTTAATAAATGATATGGGACCCACAAAACCTAAATAGTCACCGGTTTTTCATATGGGCTTAGAAATGGTTAAAACATGGACTACCGATGAATGTGTAATAAGGTACTGGACATCGCAGGCGATGCGCGATCGGCAACCGGGTTTATCGAACGGAAAACGAAAAAGGACGCGAGTCGGTATTCGGTAGGATTCCTACCTTTTTGTAAGCCATGGATTTGGGTGATGTTTTCTTTAATCTAGTTTGGAAATCATGTGATTGTCTTTAAGATATGTTATGGATTATGTATCATGTGATGTTTTACTCTAAATTATTTTGGAAATTATGTGAATGCTTATGATGGGTTTTGGATTAAATATTGTGGGATGTTTTCCCTTGGATTTAGTTGGTAATCTTGTAATTGTTTTAAGATGGGTTTTATTACTGTTGAATTTTATATATTACATGGCAAATGGCATCTACATCTCATGCATGGCATGGGAGGCATATGACAGGGGAAGGATGAAATGAAACCGGAGTCCATGCTCCGTCGGGGCGACCGATAAACAAACATGGGGACATTTCACATATGTATTATTGTACCTTGACGAGGCCTTACCGTTAAGGGGGATGTTGTATTTATTGTTATACCTTGATGATGATTCTTCCATCAAGGGGAATATTGTATTTGTGGTTACGCCTTGACGAGGCCTTACCGTCAAGGGGGATATGGCATCGGGATAGTAAGGATGATGGGTGGGATTCATAACACAGACACCCATGGCATGACATTCATTCTATGGCTTTTCGTTATGTATTATCTATCTGCTTTGTTATCACTAATCCATGTGTTAGCCCTACTCGGAGTCCTACTGGGCGCGTGGTCTAACGCCCTACTTCTACCCTAGCTGATGACGCAGGAAATGCCGGAGCAGAAGGACGAGACGGGAGCCAAGCTTAGGAGCTTTGGAAGGCGGACTAATTATTTTATTTATGTTATTTTGAGAAATGTGTATTTGATGTAGTTTAATTTGTCGGAAATGTAATAATTGAGATTACTTACTATATTTTGGACATTATGGTTTTAAGGATGTTTGGTGATTGAATGAATGTAACTTCCCTGCTATCTAAGAATTTGTAGGTTAGGCTCTTTTATAATTTCCGCAATTAGTTTAAATTTTCCCCGATGCTTACTTCTACGTGTGAACCATTCTCCGTGGACTTCATTCCACGCACACGTAGGGTTGGCCAGTTAAGGGCTGGGCTTTAGAAGCTCGGACTTAACTCGCGTCGTGACGTCCGCGCCCTTTATCACTTTTATTAAAAAAAAAAAAAAATAGACTCTGATATTTCGGTGAAAAGGGGCGGGCGTTACATTTTAGATCTATCACAAGTCTTCCCATGAGAGGTTTACATCATTCATTTTAAATCACCATTCCATTGCATTTTTCATCATACAACCATTTAAAACATTACTCCCATGTATTCATTAAAGCCCTAATTCATTAATCAAGAACCCACATTGCTTTCCATTCTTAAAATCCTAAGTAATTTAAACCAACCACCAATTCACCCACCATGGGGTTCGGCCATACTATATGGCCGAACCCTATGGCCCATGATTCTTATTTCCAAGTACCCAATTCCATGTTCAATTTAATCAATCACACAATGCACACAATATATTTCTCCAATTTCTTACCCTCACCCTAATTCACCCATTTGGGGTTTTCTCCATCTTCCACCCTTCCATTTAATGCATCTAAATTCCATAGTATAAAATCACCTATCCACCATTAATTTCACAAAAATAATTTCCATTTCTTAAACCCTAAAATCCAAAATTCTTTTATTTAAGAAATACTCACTATCCGACGTCTCCTCCGATTTCTGCCGCTCCCATCGATCTCCTTAGCCTCCTCTCTCCTTCCTCTTGATCTTTGATAGGTCAAGACTCTTGATTAATGGTGGCAATACCCAACCCTAGAATCAGCCATAGTAGGGTTTGTGTGTGAGAGAGAGAGAGAGAAAAATCATGAGAGGAGAGATGTTAAACCCTAACCTTAGAGTGATTTCCCTCCAATTTCCACTTCTTTCTTCTCTCCTTCTCTTCTCTTCTCCTTAACTCTCTTCCTCTCCTTCCTTAGAGAATGGGACGGCAATGGAGAATGGGAGGGATGGAGTTTGTGAAGAAAAGATGAGAATGAGATAACCAATAAGACTTATCTCCATTTTTCACTTTAATTTAATGATCCCACCAACCTTAAGATATTTTATTTGCTTTATGGTGGTGGTTATCCAAACCACCACCCAAGCCCAACGTTTTTAACATTTTGAGGTGGGGTAGCTTGGTCTCCATTTGACCAATCTAACCCCATGTAGCCACCAACTTATTAATTTAAGTATTTAATTAATTTGATAATTAACTTAGGTTAATTCATTTTTATTTAACCTAATTCCCATTATTCCACCCATGGTTGACCAAGTCAACCATGGTGGCCGGCCCCACCAATCATTAGTCCACATGCCACCTCATTTGATGAGGTGGAGGTGGGTCCCAATTGGCCATGTCACTTAGGCCTAATTAATACTAACTTAGGTGATTAAAAATCAATTCAACCCACTTCCCTTATTGGATCACCATTAGGCCCATGGCCCAATTAAGTTCTCTCCTATCCATTTACCTTAGAGTTTGCATTATTTTGACCCATTAAGTCCCAAATGGGTATTGGGCCCAATTTGACCATCCTTGGCCCAATTTGACCATTAAGATAAATTAAATCCAATACATAACCCATTGGGCCCTAGTTGGGCCTTTGTCCACATTTTGATCCATTTACTATCTATTCCATCCAATTTCCAATTTCCACCATAAAAGAATAAATAATAACACATATATATTACTTTACAACTTCCGGGCCATTACATCAACCATTATTGACCAATTAAATGAATTTCATCCAACCCATGGCCATTGGACCATACTTGGGCCTTTGCCCAAATTTTGATTCACTTAACATTTATTCCACTAAAATTCTCAATTTCCATCATTAAAATAAATAATAACCACAGATATACTGATTCACAAATTTCGGGTCATTACAATACAATCCTCTTTTGAAATTTTCGTCCCGAAAATTTGAGTGAAGTAGAGGTTCCAATCATCTCATACAAAGAGCTCCCGATGAGCGACACTCATCTCTGACTCAAGTTCCCAGGTGGTTTCCTTATTGCCACGTCGTTCCTATACCACCTTGACGAACTGACTGGCGCGGTTCCGCAGTACCCTTTGTTTGCTCTCGATCATTCTGATCGGCTTCTCCACATACGTCACGTCGTTTTGTACATCGACGTCTGGTACGTTCAACACCTGTGAAGGATCAGGGTTGTATTTCCTCGACATGGGCACATGAAACACATCACGTAAAGAGGATAACTGTGGAGGAAGCACCAACTGATAAACTACTTCCCCACCCTCTTCAAGATTGGAAACTGCCCCACAAACCTAGGTGACAGTTTCCCCTTCTTCTTCCCGAATCTCATGTGTCCCTTCCGTGGTGAGACTTTCAGAAATACTAAGTCTCCACCTCAAACTCGAGGAACCTCCTCCTCTTGTCGGCTTAACTCTTCTGACAGCTCTGTGCAGTGAGTAGGTGTCTCTATCCAACACACTGGCGATCTGCACGGCCTACCACATAAGGCCTCAAATGGAGCCATCTGGAGGCTTGCCTAACAACTGTTATTGTAGGAAAACTCCACCAGGAGCAAATGATCCTCCCATCCACCCTTGAAGTCCAGCATACATGATCACAACATAACCTTCGATATCTGTATTGTCCTCTCCGACTGTCCATCAGTCTGTGGATGGAATGCTGTGCTGGTCAACCCGTCGGTCCCCATAGCCGACTGCATACTCTGCCATACCCTGCTAGTGAACCGGCCCTCTCTATCGAACACAATAGTTCGAGGTACACCATGTAGTCTGATAATATCTCGGATGTACCGCCGACCCAAGGTCTCCGATGAATCTGTCGTTTTGACAGGAATAAAATGTGCAGACTTTGCCAATCAGTGCCCCACGACGCATATTGCATCGTGGCCCCTTTACGACCTTAGTAGCCCTATTACAAAGTCCATGGCTACATGTTCCCATCTCCACTCCGGCACTAGTAAGGGTTTGAGTAAACCCGGTGGCTCCTGATGCCCCCACCTTAACCTGCTGACAAGTTAGTGCAGCGAGTAACAAACTCTGCCACATTTCTCTTAAGTCCATGCCACCATTAGTGCCTCTTAAGATCCTTGCACATCTTAGCGCTCTCCGGATGGGTAGAGAGCTTGGTTTGGCGTGCCTCAACCAACAACTCCCTTCCGCAGCTCTTAGGTACCTCCGTCCTACCTCGGAACACAAGACCCTATCCCGGTCGTAACTCAAATTCCGATACTACCTCACATGTAGATATCTTGGTCCAAGTCTCCTCCATTTCTGGGTCTATTCGTTGTTCCCGTTTAATTGTGTCAAGTACCTCTTACTCACATCAACACCACTCATATCAACCTATGAGTTTCATTCTTGCAGAATTTACTTTCCTCGTATTATCTCTTTTCCTCATGAATCCATTTGCGATTTTTATGTAGACTAACGTATTCTATTTCACTTTATCTGTTGCCAAAACATTTCCCATACGTACTCCTTCAATACGTTCTTTTGTCTACTCTCCGTGTGAGTTAGTTTGCCAATACGAGCCTATGCTCAAGTCCATTGTTGATTCTATTTTAACTAGGTTTCTAGCTTCACCCTCCTGGAACTCCATCGGTTAACTACAGAGTCAGCTAGCTAGACTAACTCGGCAGTCCCCCATAGCTTCCCATTCGAGTTTCACTAGACTTTTTATCTTTCCCATCAATTACATCTCCAAAACTCAACACCTCTTCATTTGCACACAAGTCACTATGTGACTAACCCTTTTTGTTCATAACTTCTACAACACCAATACCTGACATCAATCCATTCCACCATGGGAACCGCCATCCATGGTTTATAACCATCCATGAATATAACCCTCTAAAATATTCCCAAGGATTACAAATTTCACCAACTACCAATACTCCCCCAATATTTTTTTTTCCATGATTCCAAAACACCTAAGTTCACCAAAATTTCTCCATGGTTTTTTTTTTTTAAAACCCTATTTATAATACCTAAACTCCACTTAAAACAATGCACCTTCTCCATCATTTTTTTTCCTACTTTTACACCCTTCAAATTTACAACCACATAACCCTAGGGTTCATCATCCATTCATGCCTTTTTAAGGCCACCAAATCATTCGCATCATTCCTAAACTCCCTCATAATTCTTTTAAAATTTGCAACATTTAATCATTAAGCACTTAAAATTCTTAACCATTCTTCCATGGTTTTAAACCTTAAAATTCCATTAAAATTCCCATATTTCTTTCCATGTCTTCCATTCTTCACAACCTTACTAAAATCATTCAATCAACCACCATGGGTTCATGGATCATCATTCACTAGTGACATTTAAGATCATTAGAAACCTTAACCTTCATCCATTAACTTCCACAATTTCACACCCAAAAATCATTACAACACCTCACTATAGGGTTCGGCCATTCACCATGGCCGAACCCATGGTTCATGGTCAACCATTTATTCATGTCTTTTAAGACCATATAAACCACTTTACATCTTCATGAATTTCTTCATTCAAGATCCCTAAAAGAAAACATCACTACACTTAATCATTATGAGCCTCAACATTCTTGTAAACTCTTAAATTTGAATACTTTATTGAAAATCATTCGAACTTTCATCATATTACAAGGTTTGGTAGGGTTAGCACAAACCCTTTATAACGTATCCACAACCTTTACAAAATCTTTTCCTTTTCCCCTACATTTCCTTACCCTTTCTTATCCTAATCTTCCATAAAAGACCCTGCATCATCCTCAAACACAAAGGAACTGTCAGGGCATGACACCGACATGTGACCCAGTACTTCACATGTCAACCAAGATATTATCCCTGGTCCTCCAACATAAGGACAGTTAGTCCTTTCTTTCCCGTGTCCATGTAGCCCACAAACCGGGCATACCACTTCAAAAGGGTAGGGACAGTATGCGCAGTTGTGCCCAACCTGGTTGCACAACTCGTACCTATAATCGGGTCCTATTTCCCCTACCGACTTTCTTATCATCGGAAAGTCTTCCACATTCTCTTCAGGAAGAGATGATAAACCCCCTTCAACTTCCTCGGGAGGTCCCTCCTGAAAGTCCAGGCTAACTGCTTATGCTAGAAGCAGACACCAAATCTATGGGACAGCTAGGGGTTCCCAATATTTTTTTTTTTTTTTGGGGAAAATTTTCCAAATTAATACACTCAGTTTTGGGAATAACATCCCTAAGTACCAATGCTTGTTCCATTTGGTGAGATGGGGGAAATTTTTCCTACATTTGATAAATCCATCATTGTCCCATTAATTGGGGAAAACTAGATTTGTTTTCTCATTTTGGGGGAAATTTTCCTAAGTATCACTGTTTTTTTTTTTTCCATTTGGGGGGAAGTTGCCAAATAAGTACACTTGGTTTTCCTTTGTTTCTGGGGGGGAGAATCTCTAAACTCCTACTGTTTGTTGTTCAACTTAAGAATACTGGGGAAACACATCCTATTTTCGCTACGTTTGATAAAGTTATCATCGTTTCATCAATTCGGAGGAAAGATTTCTAAGTGATCACACCTTGTTTTGGGGGAAACTTCCTAAGTATCAAAGTATCATGTTCTCATTTTCGGGGAAGATAAGCCATATCTTGCTATGTTCGATAAATCTAACTTAGAATGAATTTTTCTTCCCTTGCTATCATTCCTTTTCATCACACGTTGTTCTCAGACTGAATACTTCAGTTTGAGTCAATCGAAGTAAATTAACCCGGCCCCCGTGCAGCGGACTCTGAAGAGTCAGTCGGTTGGGATTCTTAGCTGCCAGTGAGACATGCAACCGTCTTAATCTTACTTCGAGAGATTCATTCTTCCGAGTTCGCTCTGATACCAACTGTAACGCCCGCCCCTTTTCACCGTAAAATCAGAGTACATTTTTTTTTTTAAATGAAAGTGACAAAGGGCGCGGACATCACGATGCGAGTTAAGTCCGAGCTTCTAAAGCCCGGCCCTTAACTGGCCAACCTTACGTGTGCGTGGCACGAAGTCCATGGAGAACAGTTCACACGTAGACAGCAACATCAAGGAATAATACAACTATATGCAGAACTAACAATAAGGACTATCCTACAAATTTGAGATCGCAGGGGAGATAACATCCATTTAAAATTACTACAATACCTCAAAATCATAATGTCCATAATATAATCCCAAAACATAGCAAGTAATCTAATTTATTACATTTCCGACAAGCTAAACTATTGCAAATTACATTATCCGAAATAAACATTAGTAACTATCTAGCACGCCTTTCCAAGCTACTTAGCTTGGCTCCCGTCTCTTCCTCCCGCTTCGCCACCTCCTGTGTCATCAGCTAGGGTAGAAGTAGGGCGTTAGACAACGCGCCCAATAGGACTCCGAGTAGGGCTAGCACATGGATTAGTAATAACAACATACAGATAATAACCCAATGCAAGCTGATAAACCATCATATAATGAAACTATAAAGTAAATGCCATGTCATGGGTGTCTATGTTATGCATCCCACCCATCATCCAAACCATATAATATCATATCCCTCTTGATGGCACGGCCTCGTCAAAATATACACAATCCCAAATCATCCCCCTGGACGGCAAAACCTCGTCCAGATATAACCAATCACAAATCATCCCCCCTGGACGGTAAAACCTCGTCCTGATATAACCAATCACAAATCATCCCCCTTGATGGAAGAACCATCATCAAGGTATCATAATTACATACAACATCCCTGATAAATCAAATACATTAAAATACCTCCATGTCTGTTTATCGGTCGCCGCGACGGAGCATGGACTCCGGGATCATTTCACCCTTCCCCTGTCATATCCCTCCCATGCCATGCATGAGATGTAGATGTCATATGCCATGTAATGAATAAAATAACAAACCATGACATTTAAAAATCCCATCAATAATACATATAACTTGATTATAAAAAAAAAATCAAGAAAAGCCTCAATGATCACATCGTAGCTTTAAAACCCATTTATAAACCAATCATATACTTACCAGAATAAATCAAATGAAAGCCCCTACATAATACATAATTCAAAACCAATCTTAACCAAACCATATAATTTTCAAAGTAATTCAAAGAAACCATCACTCCATCCATGGCTTACAAAAAGGTTAGAATCCTACCGATTACCGATTCACGTCCTTTTTCCGTATTCATCCGACAATCCGGCTACCGACTCGCGTACCACTCGCGCTATCCGACACCTTATTAAATTACCAAATTAGTCCATATTGTCCCATTTCCAAGCCCATAAACCATATTTTAGTGGTTTCTTCATTTTAGCCAATAATTACCATTTGTGCCACTACCCCTTTACATAACCAATTACACATTCATTCATGCCTATTTAAGCCCAAAATTGATCCACAACCTAGGTCCATTAATGATCCCTAACCATGTTACAAGATCATTAAAAAAATCAACCCTTAACTTAGCCTCATTTCTATTGATTTAAACACGTCATATTTCCAAATTTTAGCCCCTTAGCATTCTCATTTGTGAGACTAAAATGCATCAACCCCAAGCTTAGTTTAATCATTCACAAGGTCATCTTTATGCACCCATTTTCATGTCCAACTCACATGGGGTTCGGCCATGTACCATGGCCGAACCCGCGGTTCTTCAATGCGGCTAATAATTACCATTTTGCCATTCTCTCTTCCATGTTTAATCATTCACCCATCCATGTATATTTTAAGTCTAAATTTATCCATAACTTAAATCCATTAAAGATTCACTAACCATGACCCAACATGAAACAAAATCAGCCACCTAATTTGATCAAATTACCATCATCTGATCACAAACATGGAACCAACCTTAGCTCATACAATGACCTACAAAATGGGTCATGGGTTCGGCCACATACCATGGCCGAACCCATGATGTCTTGTTCCCCATTTTGCTTGGATCTTTTAACACATTTTAGATCTATCACAAGTCTTCCCATGAGAGGTTTACATCATTCATTTTAAATCACCAATCCATTGCATTTTTCATCATACAACCATTTAAAACATTACTCCCATGCATTCATTAAAGCCCTAATTCATTAATCAAGAACCCACATTGCTTTCCATTCTTAAAATCCTAAGTAATTTAAACCAACCACCAATTCACCCACCATGGGGTTCGGCCATACTATATGGCCGAACCCTATGGCCCATGATTCTTATTTCCAAGTACCCAATTCCATGTTCAATTTAATCAATCACACAATGCACACAATATATTTCTCCAATTTCTTACCCTCACCCTAATTCACCCATTTGGGGTTTTCTCCATCTTCCACCCTTCCATTTAATGCATCTAAATTCCATAGTATAAAATCACCTATCCACCATTAATTTCACAAAAATAATTTCCATTTCTTAAACCCTAAAATCCAAAATTCTTTTATTTAAGAAATACTCACTATCCGACGTCTCCTCCGATTTCCGCCGCTCCCGTCGATCTCCTTAGCCTCCTCTCTCCTTCCTCTTGATCTTTGATAGGTCAAGACTCTTGATTAATGGCGGCAATACCCAACCCTAGAATCAGCCATAGTAGGGTTTGTGTGTGAGAGAGAGAGAGAGAAAAATCATGAGAGGAGAGATGTTAAACCCTAACCTTAGAGTGATTTCCCTCCAATTTCCACTTCTTTCTTCTCTCCTTCTCTTCTCTTCTCCTTAACTCTCTTCCTCTCCTTCCTTAGAGAATGGGACGGCAATGGAGAATGGGAGGGATGGAGTTTGTGAAGAAAAGATGAGAATGAGATAACCAATAAGACTTATCTCCATTTTTCACTTTAATTTAATGATCCCACCAACCTTAAGATATTTTATTTGCTTTATGGTGGTGGTTATCCAAACCACCACCCAAGCCCAACGTTTTTAACATTTTGAGGTGGGGTAGCTTGGTCTCCATTTGACCAATCTAACCCCATGTAGCCACCAACTTATTAATTTAAGTATTTAATTAATTTGATAATTAACTTAGGTTAATTCATTTTTATTTAACCTAATTCCCATTATTCCACCCATGGTTGACCAAGTCAACCATGGTGGCCGGCCCCACCAATCATTGGTCCACATGCCACCTCATTTGATGAGGTGGAGGTGGGTCCCAATTGGCCATGTCACTTAGGCCTAATTAATACTAACTTAGGTGATTAAAAATCAATTCAACCCACTTCCCTTATTGGATCACCATTGGGCCCATGGCCCAATTAAGTTCTCTGCTATCCATTTACCTTAGAGTTTGCATTATTTTGACCCATTAAGTCCCAAATGGGTATTGGGCCCAATTTGACTATCCTTGGCCCAATTTGACCATTAAGATAAATTAAATCCAATACATAACCCATTGGGCCCTAGTTGGGCCTTTGTCCACATTTTGATCCATTTACTATCTATTCCATCCAATTTCCAATTTCCACCATAAAAGAATAAATAATAACACATATATATTACTTTACAACTTCCGGGCCATTACATCAACCATTATTGACCAATTAAATGAATTTCATCCAACCCATGGTCCATTGGACCATACTTGGGCCTTTGCCCAAATTTTGATTCACTTAACATTTATTCCACTAAAATTCTCAATTTCCATCATTAAAATAAATAATAACCACAGATATACTGATTCACAAATTTCGGGTCATTACAAGAAGGGACAAACAAAGTAACATAGAGTAGGTTTCCTACCTTTATTGTAACCACATTTCTTTATGCTGTTTTATGTTGATTTCGATAACTTATATGAATGTAAAGTTATGTTTCTAAATGGCATGTTTGCATAGACATCTCATGCATGGCATGGGATGATGTTGTTGTAGCCGGAGGCCACACTCCGTCGGGGCATCCGAAAGACCACTGTTGGGTACCTTGATGATGAGAATCCCATCAAGAGGAATCCGGAGGCCACACTCCGTCGGGGAGTCCGAAAGACCACTGTGGGGTACCTTGACGATGAGAATCCCGTCAAGAGGAGGCTATGTAGAATGGTGATGGGTGGGACTCATTACATGTTCATTTCATACATAGCATGTTTTTATGGAATTTTGACACACATGTATTATTATATTATTTGCATGTTTTATACTAACCCTGTGGTAGCCCTATTCGGAAACACTATTGGGCGCGTTGATCTAACGCCCTATCTCTACCCTTAGTGGATGACGCAGGAAAGACAACGAATGAGGATCGAGAAGGGGACCAAGCAAAGAAGCTTGGGCGGTTTGAATGATTTGAATGGACTTTGAATGGACTATTTATGAACTTGTTATTTGATTTATTTGGACAATGTAATTTGATAGCTAGATGATGTTGGCATGTAATAATGTAGTTAAGTAGCTACTATGGTTTGGTTTATTTGGATGGTTTGGAATGAATGGTAGACTAAGGTTATATAGTAATTTTGGAGAATAAATTATGTACTTTGTTATCTAAGAATGGAAAATTGGAATAGTCATAGGATCTTTTATAACCTCAGTTAGATTAAGACTAAGTTAATTCCGCAAGTTGTATTTGTACCATGTGTGGATCAGTTTTATGGACTTAGTTCATACGCACATGAGCTTGGCCAGTTCAGGGTCGGATTTAGAGATCCGAACTTAACTCGCGTCGTGACACTCCGCCCCGATCACTAGATTATTATATTTAAAAAAAAAAACTCTGATTATTACAGTGAAAAGGGCGGGGTGTTACAGATCTTTTCCCACATTTTTGATCCACATCTTAGATCCCTTAATGCCTTACCACTTCATGTCATAGGATCTTTAAAATCAACCCCTTTAATTAACATTAGGCTCACTTTCTTGAGTCCATCAAAACTACCAACATTCCCCATTATTTTTCCCTATTTACATATCCATTAAAATTATGAATACATTACCATAGGGTTCATCATTCATTGGTGACATTTAAGACCATAAAACATTAACCTTCATCCATGGATTCCTTCATTTAAAAACCCCTTTTAAAATTACTATCATTCTTTCAATTAAAACTTTAAAAATCATTAACCACTTAACATAGCGTCCATTCTCTAACCCCATTAAAATTCTAACACCATCACCATAAGTTCATGGTCCATCATTCATTCATGCCTTTTAAGGCCACAAAAATCATTCACATCTTCCATGAATTTCATCATAAAAACCCCTTTAAAAATTACCTACATTTAATCATTAAAATCTTAAAACCCTAAATCATCCTCCTTGGCTTCCATTCTTTATAAACCCTAATAAATCAATTAATCACCTACCATGGTTTTGACCTTAAAAACCCCATTCCAATTTACTTAATTACTCACCATGATTCCTTCCAAAAATTCCATACATCCATTGCTTAAATAATTTAATTACATAATGTCCTTAATCCATTTATTTTTCTTAACCCTAATTTACCCATTAGGGTTTTGTCCATTTTTCATCCTTCCATGGGATGGATTTGAGATCCAAGGCCCATAATGTTTTGGCCACCACTAAATCTAAGAAATGGACCCCAAATCTTAAACCCTAAAAAAAATCCAATCTCTTATTTAGAAATACTTACAATTCGTCGGCTCCTCCGACTTTCTTTGCTCCCTTCAGACTCCTTGGCCTCCTCTCTTCTTCTTCTCCTTTGTTGGTCGGCTAGGATGCTTGATCAAGATGAAAAACCTCCAGGCTTGGGTTTGGCCACTATGGAGTGTGTTTTGAGAGAGGGAAAGGAGGAGATGGTGAGGAAGAAGATGCTAGGCTTGATTTTGGAGTGGTCGCTTTTGCTTGCACTTCTCTTCTCTAAGTTTTCATCTTCTTTTCTCCTTAGTTTTTTCTTCTTCTTCTTTTCTTCTTGGTGTGGGACGGTGGTGGAGAGCAAGAGAGGGAGAGAGTGAAATGGGAGAGAATGAAAATAAAAACCCATCTTATCCAAAGGTTGCTTAAGTTATACTCAACCATTAACTTTCCCACCAACCACATGGGATATTTTTCATGCTTTATGGTGGTGGTTGGGATAAACCACCACCAAGCCAACGTTTTTGGGTGTTAAACATAAGATGGCTTTTGGTCTTCCCTTTGACCATTTGACCACCTCATTTGATTAGCTTAATTAATTAATTAATTAGATCATTAGGTTAATTAATTCCCATTTAACTCAATTCCATTTGCTTAAATTCCCTTCATGCATACACCCATGGTTGACCAATTCAACCATGGTGGCCGGCCCCACCAATCCTTGGTCCACACGCCACCTCAGTTGGTGAGGTGGAGGTGGGTCCCAATCGGCCATGTCACCTTGGTCAACTCATCACTAACTTAGGTGATTTAATTTAATCCATTTTCAACTAGTTGGATCACCATTGGGCCCATGGCCTAATTACATTCACCCTTACTCATTTACTTTAGAGCTTACATTATCTTGACCCATTGGGTCCCAAATGGGTATTGGGCCCAATTTGACCATCCTTGGCCCAATTGACCATCATTGACCCTTTAAATGATTTTAAATCCAATCCATGGTCCATTGGGACCATACTTGGGCCTTTGTCCATATTTTGATCCATTCACCATTTATTCCATCAAATTTCCAATTTCCACCATTAAAATAAATAATAGCTACATATATATTGATTTACAAATTCCGGGCCATTACAGGTTCGACCATACACCATGGCCGAACCCATGATCTTTGATTTTTAGCCTATATTACAATATTGCCATTACCTCCAACAACTTATGTTTAGGTTCCAAAACATAGGTCCATTCATTTATTTAAACATGTATAACACTCCAAATAACCCTTTAAAATGATCATAACCGATTCCTTAATCCAAACATGATCCACCAATGAGGGACCCATTAAGAATTACTTCATGGGATTCGGCCATACACCGTGGCCGAGCACTATGATGTCTAACTTTCTAATTATATCAATTCCCATTCTTGAATCCATAAATCAAGGTTCCTTCCTTTTTTATCCAAAAGTCCATCATTAGAAACTTTCTAATTTAATAACCATCCTCCGTGGGGCCAAACCCTATGGTTCATGGTCTTCTCTTTAAAAAATCATTGATATTCCTTCCATGGTTTTCATGATCTAATTGCATCTAAAACCATCAAACCTTCCATCCATTTAAATTAATTCATAAGTAACCTTTCCCATCATTTTCCATGATCTAAGTACATGAACTTAATTCCATAATTATTTATGGGGTTCGGCCATACTCCATGGCCGAACCCATGGTCTAAGGTTCTTTACCAAAAACATCCATTAAAACCCTTTAACATCTTTATTAACATTGCATGGTTTTCATCCCTCAAAAATCCATTAAACATAACCAATTTTCCTCCATGGAGTTCGGCCCTTCATCATGGCCGAACCCTATGGTTCATCAACTTCTCTTAAACCATTTAAACCCATATAAATTTATTAACCAACTCCCGTAGTTTTCATCATTAAAAATCCATACATTAAACCATGTCTTTCCATGGGGTTCGGCCATACACCATGGCCGAACCCTATGGTCCCTTATTTTAAACAAAATTATCGAACTACTTACCGGTTCCGTGACTCCTCCGGTTTTCCTTCACTTGTTCTTGCTCTTCCAATCCTTCTCTTCCTTGCACACTTACTAGCTGCCCTCTCCTTCTCTTGATAATACCGAGACTGATATTTGATGAAAACCACTTGAATGTGTATGTCGTGCGCCCCTCTATGTCTTTCTTTTATTACTTCCAATTGGTCATATATTTAGAAGATACCAAGACCCTTTAATTTAGCCATTGCCTAATGCCGTGTGCCCCTTGCTGAAATCGCCATTGCCGTGCGCCCTTGTGTCTTTCTTCCAATCGGTTCCATGTTTAGAAGGAGCCTTGCTCCCCTTGTGTCTTTCTAATACTTCCACTCGGTTCTAATTATAATTAGAAGCTGCCGAGATCCTTCCACTTAGCACCTTCCTAGTATTACTCTTTGACAAAGGAAATGACTCCTTTTTAAAGAGATTCTAGCACATCACCATGGATGCGCAAATCCCACACACACGGCCATACTATCTATATCTCATTCCTAAGATCTTTCCATGTTCTCTTTTATGCGCATAATAATTAATTATAGACATAATGCATTACTAATTTAATTCAGCCCCATTTAATTTAAATTGGACCTTGTACCATAACCGTTGGGTCCTAATTGGGCAATGACCCAACACTTTACCCATATAAGGTCCATATCTAGTAATTCACAAATTAAATGGGTAATTTTCATATATATTAATAGCTTGAAAATCCGGGGTGTTACATGTTGTATGCCGAACCCACTTAGGTGTATTTTGTGGACTTAAGGTTTAAATGATTAACTTAGTGGTGATTGATTAATAAACCAAAAGAAGGACTAAAACCAAGTGAGAAGGACTAAAATCATGGCCGAACCCATGATATCATTGTTCCATCCTCCTTCTTAATTTATTTACAATAATAAATCCATAATTGACCCATAAAATTGCTTCATGGGGTTCGGCCATACACCATGGCCGAACCCTATGATGTCTAACTTTCCAATTATATTGATTACCATCCTTGAATCCATAAATCAAGGATCCTTCATTTTTTATCCAAAAGTCCCTCATTAGAACCTTTCTAAATTAATAACCATCTTCCATGGGGTTCTGTAACGCCCGGCCCTTTTTCACTCGCTTTCCGAAAGTCAGAGTCTATTTTTTTTTTTTTTTTGAAATAGAAGAGTGAGAGAGGGTGCGGACGCCACGACGCGAGTTAAGTCCGAGCTTCTAAAGCTCGACCTTTAACTGGCCAACCCCACGCGTGCCCGGAACTAAGTCCACGAGAATGGTTCACACGTAGGAAGTAAGCTCGCAGATTATAATCATTGCGGAACATGATAATAGAGTCTATCCTACCGGTTTTTAGATAGAAGGGAAGATACATCATTAAATTACTAAAATATCCCTATGTTCATAATTGTATCTCAAAATGATATCGTCCATAGTATAGTCCAAACCATAGCAAGAAACAATAATTATTACAATCCGACAAGCTAAGCTACTTAATTACATTTCCAAAATAAAACTTAAATAAGACTAAGTAGCAGCTTTCCCAAGCTCCTAAGCTTGGCTCCTGTCATGTCCACCTCTTCCGCCATCCCCTGCGTCACCAGCTAGGGTAGAAGTAGGGCGTTAGTCAACATGCCCAGTAGGACTCCGAGTAGGGCTAGCATATGGATTAGTGATAACATGCATACCGATACAATAAAATATAACAAAATAAGCATGTAATGAGTGCTATGCCATGGGTGCCAATGTCATGTGTCCCACCCATCATCTGTATGATCATACAATGTATTGTCCCCATGTTTGCTTCTCGGTTACCCCGACGGAGCATGGACTCTAGTTATAGAACTATCCCCATGTTTGATTCTCGGTCGCCCCGACGGAGCATGGACTCCGGTTATAGCCCTCAGGCCATCCCCATGTCTGATTCTCGGTCGCCCCGACGGAGCATGGTCTCCGGTTATAGAACTATCCCCATGTTTGATTCTCGGTCACCCTGACGGAGCATGGACTCCGGTTATAGCCCTCAGGCCATCCCCATGTCTGATTCTCGGTCGCCCCGACAGAGCATGGACTCCGGTTTCATTATTTTCCCGCCCATGCCATGCATGAGATATACGTGCATTATGCTATGTAGTATATAGATAAACCATAATTTTGATATACCATACATAACCATATAATGCATAATGTTAAAATATAATCCATATGATTCATAACTTAAAACTCGTCATAAGATAAATCATAATCATAAATCCATCATAAGCCAAATCAAAATAATTTAAAATACCATCATATATCCATCGCTTACAAAAAGGTAGGAATCCTACCGAATACCACGTAGCGTTCCGTTACGCTTTCCGTTTGATAATCCGGTCGCCGATCGCGTACCGTTTGCAACGTCCCGATACCTTATTACATTTACCGAATTAGTCCATACGTTATCCATGATTAAGTTCCTAACTGATCATAACCCTAGATCCATTCAATGATCCTTAAGTATATTACAAGTTTATCAAAAATCGGTCCTTAACTTAGCCCATTATCCATAGTTTAAAACACATACATAAGTCCAATTTCTTTGGCCATTTAAATACTCTAATTTGCGAACCTAAACGCAGCAACTATCCGTTCCAATTAATCATTCATAATGCATTCGATTTCATGTCTAATCCACATAGGGTTCGGCCATGTACCATGGCCGAACCCATGGTTCTTCAAAGTGGCTAATAATTACCATTTTGCCACTCTCTCCTCTATGATTAATCATTCACCCACTTATATCTATTTTAAGTCTAAATTTCATCCATAACTTAGACCCATTTATAATTCCATAACATATCCAAAATCAGCCACCTATTGTTAATTTTGAAAAACATTTAATCCCCATATGTCCTTTCACATTTGGCCCTAAAGGTGGCCCACAAAGGGATCATGGGTTCGGCCATACACCATGGCCGAACCCATGGTACCCTATCTCCCTTCTTTTGGGTCCATTTATCACCAATGAATTTAATTTATTCATTTAAGTCCTCATTCTCATCCCATTTAAAACCTCACATATCATTTTCATAAGTCCATTAAAATCTAGCATTCTTCTACATCATTTTCCATTTATTAAAACCACTAATCACCACCCTAGGGTTCACCTTTATGGATGCTATTTTCAAAGACTAATATTTTGTCCCAAAAATAATCCATTTTAAAATTACTTACCATACTCATAATTTTCAAACTTTAGAAAACATTAACCATTGAGCATCTAAGAGCCCTAACCTTCATAAATCACTAACCATGGGGTTCGGCCACCTTGTATGGCCGAACCCTATAGTTCATGATTTCTTTAAAACATCATACCCCCATTTGAATTAAATCATCTATTTACATCACCATTTTCATCCCATTTAACCATTACATTCTATACTCAATAAATCCATTTAAATCTATCATTTTTCTCCATTATCTTTTAAACCTTATAATCTTAATAAATTACCCATTTTTCACCATGGGGTTCGGCCATGCTACATGGCCGAACCCTATGGTCATCCATTCATTCCATTCTATGCCTTTAAACCCTATTTAAAATCACCTATTTTAAAATCATTTGGAAACTAATTATCATTAATCATTCTCCAACATTTTAAACTTTCTAATCTTAATAAAATCATCAATTACTTAGCATTTAGGAAACCTAACCTTTTCTCCATATTTTTCCATACTTCCATCATCCATCATTTAAATTTGCCACCATGGGGTTCGGCCATGCTACATGGCCGAACCCTATGGCCCAAAATTTCCTCACAAGTCCATAACAATTATTTTAAATACTTAACATCCCTAATCCATTACTTAATCCATTCCTCCATCTTATCCATTCCTTATCCTACCATTGGATGGATTTTTAAATTCAAAGCCTATGATGGTTTGGCCACCATCCAAGCCAAGGAAATGGATTCCAAAACTTAAAACCCTAAAAATTAAATTTCTTGTTTAGAACATACTTACGATCCGACGACTCCTCCGGTCTTTGTCGCTCCCGTCGACTTCCTTGGCCTCCTTTCTTCTTCCTCTCCTTGTTTGATCGGCTAGATGTGCTTGATCAATGGTGAAATATGCTTGGATCGGCTATGGTAGATGGAGTTAGATTGAGAGAGGGAGAGGGGAAGGTGATGGAAAACAAGATCTTAGCCTTTGATCTTGAAGGGGTGGACCAAGGCTTGCTCTCTCTTTCTCTTTTCTTCTCTCTTCTTCTAAGTTTTTTTTCTCTTTTTCTTTTCTCCAATGCATGGGACTTTTTTGAGAGAGGTGAAAAGGGAGAGAGAGAAATGAGAGGGATGAGATGGGGGAGATGGAAAACCCATCTCATTCCTTGGTCTTACTTGGACCATACCCCTCCATTATAGCATCACCAACCAAGCATGGGCTAGCTTGACTTTGGTGGTGGGGGTTGAGACCCAACCACCATGCATGGCTCCCTTGTCCTCTTTGACTTGTCTATGCTGACCCTAATTAATCAACCTAATTAGTTAAGTCCTCACTTAGGTTAATTAATTTCCCTCTAATTTAATTCCATTAAATTATCTATCTAATAAATCCACCTATGGTTGACCAAGTCAACCATGGTGGACGGCCCCCACCAATACCTACCCCACCCGCCACCTCACTTGATGAGGTGGAGGTGGGCCCCACTTGGCCATGTTTTTTTAATTCCATTGATTTTAACTTAGATAATTTTACAATAATTTCAATCAATTTAATTTACCTTAATCCACCTTAGTCTTCTTAAATTTATCCATGGTTGACCAAGTCGACCATGATGGTTGGCCCCACTTTTTCCTTGGTCCACACGCCACCTCAATGGGTGAGGTGGAGGTGGGCCCCATTTGGCCATATTACTTAATCTTGATACATCTTAACTTAGATAGTTTTATAATTATCTAATCTATTTAATTTATCTTAATTGGATCACCATTGGGTCCATGGCCCAATTATATTTTGTCTTTCCCATTTATTTTAGGGCTTACCTACTTTGGCCCATTGGGTCCCATATGGCCCTTTGACCCAAATTGACTATCTTGACCCAATTACTTACCATTGACCTATTAATTGTATTAATTCCAATTCATGGTTTATTGGGTAGACATTGGGCCCATGGCCCAATTAAATTCCCTCCTTACCTTAGGCTTACCTCAATTGGGTCCATGGGGTCCCAAATGAGTATTGGGCCCAATTTGACCATCCTTGACCCGATTAGTCCTCATTGACCCATTAAATGGATTTCATCCAATCCATGGCCCATTGGACCATTCTTGGACCCTTGTCCCAACTTTTGATCCATTTGGTATTCCATCATGTCAAAATTCAAATTAAAATCAATAAATGCCAAATATATATTGATTCGAAAATTCGGGCTATTACAGGTTCGGCCATACACCATGGCCAAACCCTATGGTTCATAAACTTCTCTTAAAAATCATTAATCCTTTTAAACCTTTTAAAATCATAAGCATTCATCTATGATTTTCCATTCTTTAAATTCATTATAATTTACTAAAATCCTTTCCATGGGGTTCGGCTATACACCATGGCTGAACCCTATGGTTCCTTACTTCCTCTTGAACATCATTTATCACATATAAATTCCTTAACAACTTTCCATGGGGTTCGGCCATACAACATGGCCGAACCCTATGGTTCATCCTTCCATTAGATTATCATAATCATTCCCTCAATTTTCTTCCATGGGGTTCGGCCATACACCATGGCCGAACCCTATGGTTCCTTTCTTTAAACAAAATTATCAAATACTTACCAGTTCCGCGACTCCTCCGGTTTTCCTTCGCTCCGACTTGTTCTTCCTATCCTTTTCTTCCTTAGTCTTTTTCTACCTGATCTTTCACAAAGCTGGTTGCCTCCTCCTTCTCTGAGTATGCCGTGCGCCCCTTGGTCTTGCTGCTGCCTCTCTTTGAATGAGCATCCGTATGCACTACTTTTGTATGCCGTGCGGCCCTTCCTTCTTTTTTTAACTTCTACTCAATCCTAATTAGAGGATGCCATGCGCCCCTCTCTTAATTTGTGTGTGCCGTTTTTAATCAAGGGAAAGGACCCCTTTTAGAGATACTCTAACATATCTTCATGGATGCGCATATCTCATATACACGGCCAAAGCAATCTTCCAAGTTCCCTTTATGCGCATAATCATGGATATGCAAATCTTCATACACGGCCATGCTATGTATATTTAATTTTTAGACATCTTCTTTATTTGAAGTAGGCAATTGGATGTCATCGCCTAATCCAAATCATCTAGACGTGTTGCCCATTTTGGACAAACCTTGGTCGACTAACCTCCTTGATTTTTGTATGCGTGTGTCCCTTGTTTAAAGATATTGCATTACCATTTTAATTTAGCCCCATTTAATTAGGCTTGAACCTACTTGGTGGTCAACCAAGTTAACCACGACCCATTGGGTCCCAATTGAGCATTTTGACCCAAATAATAACATTGACCCAATTAAATGTGCCTTACCCATTTACTTTAAATTGAACCTTATACCATAACCGTTGGGTCCTAATTGGGCCATTGACCCAACACCTTACCCATCTAAGGTTCATATCCGGTAATTCACAATTAAAATGGCAAATTCCGTAAATTTTGATAACATGGAATTCCGAAGTGTTACAATACAACCCTCTTTTTAAAATTTTCGTCCCAAAAATCGAGTGAAGTAGGGTTTCAAACATCTACATAAATAGCTCAGGATGAGTTGTTCTCATTTCCGACTCGAGTTCCCAAGTGGCTTCCTCAATGCCATGTCGATCCCATGCCACCTTGACAAACTGGATCGGTCAGTTTCGTAATACCCTTTGTTCTGTGTCCACCACTTGGACAGGCTTTTCGACGTATGTCACGTCTCTTTGGACATCTATGTCTTGTATATTCAGCACATGAGAGAGATCAGGATTGTACTTCCTCAACATCGATATATGGAACACATCGTGCAAAGATGCCAACTGTGAAAGGAGTGCCAATTGATAATCCACATCTCCCATCATTCTTATGATTGAAAACGGTCCCACATATCTTGGAGATAGTTTCCCCTTCTTTCCAAGCCTCATGTGTCCCTTTCGTGGCGAGACTTTCAAGAACACCATGTCCCCCACTTCAAATTCAAGGAACCTCCTCCTCTTGTCAGCATAGCTCTTCTGACGACTTTACGCAGTCAATAGATGTTGCTGTATCAACTGTATCTGTGCTGTAGTCTCTGTAACCAACTCAGGTCCAATCAGCGCAGGCTCACCGGCCTCTGTCCAGCACACAGGTGATCTACATGGTCTACCATATAATGCCTCAAATGGAGCCATTTGGAGGCTTGCCTGGTAACTGTTGTTGTATGAGAATTCTACCAACGGCAAGTGATCCTCCCATCCACCCTTGAAATCTAGCATGCATGCTCTCAGCATATCCTCCAATGTTTGTATTGTCCTCTCAGATTGCCCATCAGTCTGTGGATGGAATGCTGTACTAGTCAGTAGATCTGTTCCCATGACCGACTGCATACTCTGCCATACTCTGCCGGTGAATCGACCATCTCTGTCAAACACAACAGTCCGAGGTATACCATGCAATCTGATGATATCCCTGATATACCGCTGACCTAAAGTCTCAAATGAGTCTGTCATCTTGATGGGAAGAAAATGTGCAGACTTGGTCAGTCTGTCTGCCACGACCCATATCGCATCGTTGCCCTTTGAAGACCTTGGTAACCCTGTCACAAAATCCATGGAGATGTGCTCCCATTTCCATTCCAGCACTGGTAAGGGTTTGAGTAACCCTGGTGGCTTCTGATGTTCCGTCTTAACCTGTTGACACGTTAAGCAATGAGCCACAAATTCTGCCACATCCCTCGTGAGTCCGTGCCACCAGTAATGTCTCTTCAGGTTGTGGTACATCTTGGTACTGCTCGGATGAATAGAGAGTTTGGTCGATGTGCCTTAATCAGTAACTCTTTTCTGCAGCTCTTAGGCACATATATCCTTCCTCGGAATACAAGACCATGTCCAGGTCGTAACTCCCATTTCGGTATGACTTCAGCAATAGGCATCTTGGCCCAAATCTCCTCCACTTCCGGGTCTATCCCCTGTTTCTGTTCAATCTTGGTAACCATGTTGGATGTATGATCAAATTGTACATACTCCCATGGTTATTGATATATAAATTGAACTCTCGTATGGTATTCAGCATATCCCATTTTGTCCTGATCAAACATGACACTGATGCATGTGATATGCTACTGAAGGCATCTGCCACCTTGTTCGCCTTGCCAGGGTGATAACGAAGTGCGAACTCATAATCCTGCAGATATTCCATCCATCTGCGCTGTCTCAGGTTGAACTCTTTCTAATCAAACAAGCACTTCAAGCTCTTATGATCTGAAAACACTTCAAATTTCTCGCCATATAGATAATGTCTCCAGCTTTTGAGAGTGAAGACCATTGCTGCTAGTTCAAGATCTTGCGTGGGATAGACCATTGCGGCTAGTTCAAGATCGCATTGTACCTCATAACCCTTGCCTCTTTTCGGCAAAATTAAGATGGGTGTAGTTGTAAGTCTCTCTTTCAGGTCCTCAAACCTCTAGTTGCACACATCTGACCACTCAAATTTGACTCCTTTCTGAGTGAGTCAGGTCAGTGGAGATGCAATCTTGGAGAAGTCCATGACAAACTTCCTGTAGTAACGAGCCAATCCCAAGAAGCTAAGGATTTCGGTTACATTCTTTGGCACTTTCCATTCTCCCACTGCCGCTACTTTAGCTGGGTCGACGGCTATACCTTCTACTGATATGACATGTCCCATGAAGTTAACCTTGGGTAGCCAGCATTCACATTTGCTGGCTTTGGCATATAACCTGTTCTTCCTCAAAGGGTCCAGAACTATCCTCAGGTGCTCAGCATATTCTTCTTGAGTTTTGGAATAAATCAAGATGTCATCAATAAATACAATGACAAATTGGTCCAAGTAAGGACGGAAAATCCTGTTCATTAGATCCATGATTTGATATTGTTGCCACAATCACGAAGTGATTCATTCGAGTGTTGTTCCTACGATAGAATATCTCATGGTGGATGATGTGCCCTGGATTAATTATGCCCATGAATGGATTATACCCATAGGAGGGTTATATTCATGGATGGTTACTAACCATGGATAGATGATACTCACTGATAGAGTGATACCAGGGATGGATGTATATAACCGTGGATGATGGTTCCCATGGTGGTTTGGATTGATGTCAGGTATCGGCACCATGGTAGACATGATCGTAGTGTGATGGACCTGTTGGTCTCATACATGACAAATTGTTCTAATGATTGGGACATGTTTCGATCTACATCCCATGTTATAAGAAGAAGGTGCTAGTCGTTTTACGACTTGTATCACCGGGAAGTTAGTGTTGAGAGATACTCGGCATCGTAGAAGTTTTGAACAAAAGGTGTTAGTCACATTGTGACTTATGTGCAAATGAAGATATGCTTAATTTTGGAGATGTACTTAGTGGAAAAGATAAGATTCTAGTGAAGCTCGAATGGGAAGCTATGGGCTACTGCTGAGTTAGACTGGCCAGCTGACTCTATAGTTAGCCGATGGAGTTTCAGGAGAGTGCAGCTAGAAACTTAGTTAATGGAATTAGCGAAAGCCTTGAGCATAGGTTCGCATTGGCAGGCTACCTCACTAACAAATTTTCAATGAGGGGCAAGGTTATACTAACCTCACACAGAGAGTAGACGAATGAATGTATTGAGCGAGTACGTATGGAAAATATCTTGGTAGTAGATAAAGTGAAAACAAAGTACATTGATCTATGTGAAATCACAATAGGGCTCACGAGAAAAAGATATAACATGAGACAGAACAAAAGGTGTTACGGAACCGAACGATTCAGTTCGTCAAGGTGGTGTGGGATCGACATGTTAATGAGGAAGCCACTTGGGAACTTGAATCGGAAATGAGAATAGCTCAATCTGAGCTATTTATGTAATCCGTTTGAAACCCTACTTCGCTCGATTTTCGGGACGAAAATTTTAAAAAAAGGGTTGTATTGTAACACCCTGGATTTTCAAGCTATGGATATATATGGAAATTGTCCATTTAATTTGTAAATTAATGGAGATGGACTTTAGATGGTAAGGAGTTGGGTCAATTGGTCAATTAAGACCCAAAGGATTATGAATAAAGTTCAATTGAAATAAATGGGTAAGATTTATTTAATTTGGTCAAGGTTTTCAATTGGGTCAAAAGTCCAATTGGGACCCAATGGATCATTTATGAGCTAGTTAGAAGTAATTGGGTAAGGTTTGATAATTGGGTCTAATAACGAATAAAGATACAAGATATGAGATCCACCTCATCAAGTGAGGTGGTATGTAAATGAAATGGCTAAGTGGGACCCTAAATACTATATGGTTAATAGTCGGCTAAGCCATGGTTGACTTGGTCAACCATGGGTGAGTTCAATAGAGTTGAGTTAATGAATGAGCTCAAGTGGGATAAATAATGCTCGAGTTGGAGAGTGAATTCACATGAGTTGAGAATTTATTAATGTGAGTTCAAGTGCTTGAGTTGGAAAATGAGTTCATTTAAGTTAAGTTGAATTAAAATGAGTGGAGTGGGAAGATGGAGGGTATATTGTAACACCCCAATTTTTCAATGAAATGGATAATTACGAAAATGCCCCTGGTTTGTTAAATTAAATGTTTGTGATGTTAAATAAGGAAATGGTGGGGCCCATTGCTCAAATTAAGATCATATGAGCACATTATAAATGTCAAATTTGATTGGATGGGTAATGTACATCAATTGGATCGAAAATGGCTAAATGGGTCAAAGGGCCCAATTGGACCCAATGGGTCATAAGGGACTTATTAGACCATTGGGTGAGCCCAAATTTAATGGGATAAGCTAAATTGATTGGAAATCAAATGGAGCAAAAATGGGTAGGCTTGATGCATAAGTGAAAACCAATTAAAAATGACAAAATCAGCCCATTAATGGGTCATGTTGTCAAAACGGGTCAAGGGGCTGATTGGGGACCCAATGGGTCGGGTTGACCAAGTTGACCACGGCTGACCGTGTGGGCCCTCAGATGAACTCAAGTGTGAGTTAGTTCAGCTTGAGTTGGACTGATTTGGACTAAGTTTTAATTAAGAATAGAGTTAACTCAAACATGGTGCATTAAATGTGTTGAGTTGGATGAGTTGAGTTGGAATAAAAAGATCATGAGTCAAGTGAGTCAAGAGGAAGTGGAAAGGAGTTCTAATCTCACACAACTCTTAATCAAACAAATCCTAGCCGTTGGATGAAGAGGTGCCTTGGCCAAAGCCAAGGGACACCAAGGTTGGGCGGCATCATCTCATTTAATGAGATGCATTGGCTGATTTCAATGGATGCAACGTTTGGGTGAAGGGGTGTCTTGAATGGCACCCAATATCCCATCGTTTTTGCTAAGAAATAATGAGGGAAATGAATGGAGGTTGTGGCTGAGATTACAAAAGGGAAAGACCAACTCATATGGCCGTTTTTCGCACAAGAAATTCTAAGGAAATCCTCATCTCTCTCCCTCTTTCCAAACTCTTTTCTTGGCTGAACCAGCAGTGGTGTTTGCACTAATTGATCAAGCATAAACCAGCAAAGGATTAAGGAAGAAAGAAGGAAACAAGAGGGGAGAAAGCAAGGATCAAAGGCAAAGGAAGTTTGGTAAGTGTTTATGTGTTATTTTGGTTTAATAACATGGAACAAATGGAACATGTATTGGGCCATGGGTATGGCCGAACGCATCAAGGTTTAAACCTTGAGTAATGGAGGTTTTAAAATTGTAAAAGGGATCATTGGGTTTGGCCACCTTGGAGGGCCGAACCCCATGTAAATAATTGGTTGGTTTTGATGTCTTTGAAACATAGAAACCATGCAATTTGTGGACTATTTTAGATGTTTTCTTTAAGACTTAAAATGCATGTTTTAAAGAGGGTTAAAACATGGACTTGAATGTCATGAGGGACTGAAGGTATCATGGGTCTAAACCATGGATATAAATTGATGAAATGGACCATTGGGCTCGGCCATCTTGGATGGCCGAATCCCATGAAGTGTTATGGTCATTTGGATTGAGTTGTTATAAAGTGAAAACCATGCAAAGTGATGGACTGATTTGGAGGGTTTTGAGAGGTAAAAACTCGGTAACTGTAACACCCCAATTTCTCAATGAAGCGGAAAATTACGAAAATGCCCCTGAATTTGGTGAATTTAATAATTATGATGTTAAATGAGAAAATAGTGGGGCCCATTGCTCAAACTAAGATCCTATGAACATATTATAAGGTTCAAATTATAATGGATGGGTAATGTACATCAAATTGGGTCAAAATAGTTAATTGGGTCAAAGAATTCTCAATCATTGGAATAATTACGAAAATGCCCCTGGATTGGTGAATTCAATAAATGTGATTGTAAGTAAGGAAATGGTGGGGCCCATTGCTCAAATTAAGGTCATATGAGCACATTATAAATATCAAGTTTGATTGGTTGGGTAATGAACATCAATTGGGTCGAAAATGGTTAAATGGGTCAAATGGCTCAATTGGACCCAATGGGTCAAATTGGATGATTTGACCATTGTGTAAGCTCAAATTAAATGAGGTCAAGCTAAACTGATAGGAAATCAGCTATAGAAAAAATAGGTAGGCTTGATCCATATGTAAAAACCAATTGCAAATGACCAAAATACCCTAATTGGGTCATGGAGTCAAAAACGGGTCAAGGAGCTAAAGGTGGACCCAACGGGTCGTGTTGACTATGGTTGACAGTGTGGACCCTCAAGGGAGCTAAAATATGAGTTAAATCGGTTTGAGTGGGACTGAAGTGAGTTGGAATTAAATCAAGTAGTGAGTCAACACATGTGCATTAAATGAAATGCATTAAGTATGTGAGTTGGGTGAGTTGAGATGGAAATCTAAATAGCCTTGAGTTCAAGTGAGTCAAAAGGGAAATTGAAGGGGCTGTAAAATCAGTGAGTTGAGTGGAAATTTGAAGAGGTTGGCTGGTCTCAAACCAACCAAAACAAGTCCCACACGTTGGGGACTTATTTTGGTGAGTTCCATGCTGAATGATAAATGCAAATGATGGGTTTGAGATGAGTTACATGGAAATCTGAATGGCTGCATGGGTAGGTGCAAAGGGGTGCCTTGGATGGACCCAATGCCCATCGATTTTGTTAAGAAGTTATGAGGGAATTGAGAGGTCATGGTGGCTGAAATACAAAAGCAATGAACCCCAAGGTTAGCCGATTTTTATCATTGCAAACCCAAGTTTTTCCCATCTCTTTCTCCCTCTCTCCAATTCGTGTTCTTGGCTGGAGCAGCAGAGGTTTTTGGCACCAGTTATTCAAGCTTAAACCAGCAAGGAATTAAGGAACAAAGGAAGAAATAAAAGGAAGAAGGCAAGGAGCAAAGGCAATAGGAAGAGCTTGGAATTTGGTAAGTGTTTCATGGACTTTTGGATTAATAAAATGGGTGTGTATTGGGCCATGGTTATGGCTGAATATACCAAGGTTTTAACCTTGATTAATGGAGGTTTAGAAATGGTAAAGATGACCATTGGGTTCGGCCACTATGAAGGGCCGAACCCCATGTGAAAGATTGCTTGGTTTTCATGTTTTGGAAACATGGAAACCATGGGTTTTATGGACTGATTTTTGGGTTTGATTTAAGAATCAAATACATGTTATTGAAAGGATTATAAACCTGTATTTGAATGTCAGAAAAGGCTGAAGTTTTTATTGTCTAAATCAGTGGATTAAAAGATGGAAATGGACCATTGGGTTCGGCCACTTTGCATGGCCGAACCCCATGGAAACAAGTGGTTGATGTTGATGGTTTTTGGAAATTAAAACAATATAAAATTGGGACTGTAATTAGATGTTAGTGTTAGTTTTAAAATCATGTTTTAAGAAGGTTAAAACATGAATATGGATGATTGATTCAGACCTAAGATAAATGATTGATTGTTTCAAAACCAAAGGTGCTATTGTTCGGCCAATGAGCATGGCCGAACCCTATGAAATTGGGTTGGTTTTTAGATGAATTTTTAAAGGGTTGAACTCGGTAATAATATGTTGTTTATTACATGATGATTGGAGGTTTAAAAATAGTGAAAATAATCATTGGGTTCGGCCACCATGGAGGGCCGAACCCCATGTAAAATATTGTTGGTTTTCATGTTGTGAAACATGGAAACCATGGACTTTTATGGACTGTTTGGATGAATTTAATTAGATGGTTTCTAAGTGGTTTAAAGGCAGCAATATGATACTGATATTGCATGTTTAAATAACGCCTAAAGCATGTGTAAAAGATCAAAACATGGACATACATGTAAGTAAGTAATGGGTTTTGGTGAAGTTTAAATGACTGTTTTGGTGGTTGGTTATGTGGCTGAACCATGTGTAATTCATGGTTGGGTTAACATGATAAAATCATGAATAATCATGGGAAATTGAGGGATCAATCAGATCAAGTGAACCCCATGGATTGCTTTAGGGTTTTTATTTGATTTACATGGAGTAGTGTTGGTAGATAAAAATGAGGATTGGAACCAAGTGATTTGAATGGTTGTGAAGGGATTAAGAAATACAAATTGGATTGGTAGGGTTCAGCCAAGTAGTATGGCCGAACCCTACTAAGGTATATTACTTTGATGAACTTTGATTATGAGCAAGATTAGACATTCGTTAGACCAATGGCAAATCTGTGAATACAAGCCAAATGAAAAGATTGATGAAAGGACTTATAAGATGTTTTAGGTCTCATATGTGAATGGACATGTAAATGAGAGTATGATTTACTTATTGTTGCATAATAAGGTACCAAAAGTTGAACGACGAGCGAGTCGTGACCAGGTGAAGGTCAAAAAGGAACAGACACTTAAGCAAAGTTTAAGTAGGTTTCCTACCTACTTGTAACCACAGTTTTACCCCAGTTTTCTTATGAGACTCTTGTTTTATTTATGTGTTTCAAATGATATATTATGCATTAACAAATGGCATACAGGCATTGGCATCTCATGCATAGACATGGGATTATGAATGAGGTTCTACAGTGTTGCAATTTATGAGTTACGTCCTCTTTCGGAGGTGCAAGTCACGCCAGGAGGAGTAACATGATGGTGGCTATGAATGTACATGATGGGGGAGGCTCATTGCATGTGCATACTTCATAGCATTTTTTTACCTCTTTTTACTAATCATGTATTATGATATATATGCATGTTTTATATGCTAATCATGTGGCAGCCCTGACTCGGGAACCTACTGGGTGCGTTGATCTAACGCCCTAATTCTATCATCAGAGGAGAATGCAGGTACAACGAAAGGGAAAGAAAAGGTCGTTGACCGGGAGGGGAGCCGAGCCTAAGCGCTTGAATGATGGACTGGACTTCTTTATATTACTGTCATTTGAACTATATTTTGTTGGACATGTAATAAGTCGCTACTTGCTATGGTTTGATTAGGCTAATAACTCTGGATGGTTGATTTATGATAATTAATGTTTGAGACTGTTACTTGCTATCTAGTCTTTCTATTCCGCAGTTAATCTAGGTTATTCCGCATGTTGATGTTTGTTCCATGTGTGATTCATTATCATTGTAACACCCTGGAATTTCAAAGTTATCATTTTATATGAAAATATTCATATTTACGGAATTGCCATTGTGATAAAATTTATTTGAATTTAAATGGGTCAAGGGCTCAATGAAGATCCAAAGGAGGGTAGTTTGTTTATAAAACAAATAAATGGATAAGATGGATTTAAACGGGTCAAGAATCATATTTGGGTCAAATTTTGATAAATGGGTCAAAATGGCTAGATGGGACCCAATGGGTCGTGTGAATGGCATGATTACCCATGGATGGAGTTCAAGCTTAGTTAATTTAAGTTTATTAGTTGCTTGAGTTTGGTTGAGTTGAAATGAATGATGGGTTAAGTTGAGTAGAATTTATTAGTTAAGTTAAATTAAATGAATGACTTAGGTTGGGTGAGTTGAATAATTGAGTTGGAGGAATGTGTATTTTAATGTAAGTGAGTGAAGTGTGTGAATGAGAGGGGAAGTGTTTTAAATTCCAAATTTTGAGCTAGGAAAAACGTTGGTGCATGGGAGACATTACCATGCATGTAACCCCCATTTAGTGATGAATAAAATGGGAGTTACATTTTGAATGGGAGTTACATTTTGAAGTTACATGGGATGCATAGGGACGTTGGATGCATGAGAACATTGCATGCATGTAATGGCTACAATGGAGATAGTGGGATGGCTGTTTTGAGAGTGACAAATGCAAGAATAATGAGAGATGAATAAAGGAGAGAATGCAAATAATTACAAAGATATACATGGAAGATGTTGGAGGTGGGAGTGTGATTTCAAATGCAAAGTGTTTTACACGTTGGAAACGGTTAGAGTGCATTGGTTGGATCTTCAAAAGACAGCAATACTTAGATTGATGGTTCATGCATGTAACTCCAAGGTTGGAGAACAAATGGGTAACTGATTGGAGGAGTAACACCTAAAAGATTACAGCATATTTAATTCAAATTACATATTAAAACAATGAGAGTAACAAGGTGTGTTCACACTTGGAAGTGGGGAGTTTTTATTCCAATGATAGAACTCCCACATGGGACGTTAATGAGGGCCAAATGGGGTTGATTGGAGCTGCTGTTGGTGGAGTTACACTTGAGAGTAGTGGCTGTTACATAAGCCAAAATTGAGAGGCAACTAACAAAGGGACGGTGCAGCACATGGGGGTTACATTTCAAAGTGAAACTCCCATGTGAGAACCTAAGAAAAGGGGGGGTTACACTAGTCCAACCACAAGGGACGTTGGTTGCTTGGGGTGTTTCATTTCATAGATGAAACCCCCAAGTAACATAAAGAACCTTGATTGAGGAGAGGGAGTTACACAAGGATTAACCTTGGGCTGTTTTTGGTCAAGCAAAGGATTTTCATTTTTACTCTCTCTATCTCTCTATCTCTCATGGACGTCCTCTATCTTTCTAAACCAAGAGCAGCAGCTGGTTGTTCATTTCAATTAGTTTTTGGGTAATCCTTTCATCAAGACAAAAATCAGCAAAAGGGTTTTGGCAACAAGGTTAGCAATTTCATTCAAGACCAAAGTTCCCTTTCTCTCTCTCTCACTCTCTTAAGTCCTTGTCACCTGGCTGAATTATCTCAAGGAGCTTGCATCAAGATCAGTCTCAGCCCAAAGAACAGTAAGAGAGAAGGAGAGGTCAAGGAGATAAAGGGTCAAAGAAGGAGTCAAAAGAACCGAAGGAGACGCGGTATTAGTAAGTGCATTTTGAACCCTTGTTTAATAGATTGGTTAAGAAAATGAGATTTGGCCATTGTATGGCCAGATCCATCAATGGTTTAGACCTAGAATTATGATGTTTAAAATAATAAAATATGCACCATAGGGTTCGGCCCCATTGGATGGCCGAACCCCATGGAAAAACTTGGTGGATTCTATGGTATTTGAAAGTCAAAATCCATATTTTGGAGTGAGGATTTTAAAAGATTTTTATATGGAATTAAGCTTACTGTTTTGGAGTAGATATGACATGACTGAACCATATTTATCTTATATTAATTTGCTGATTAATTTCATAGATAAATATGGGTGGATTTCCATTAAGAGAACCATAGGGTTCGGCCATGTGTATGGCCGAACCCCATGGACTGTTTTTAGATGATTTTAAGTGTGTGTTTTAAAAAGGTTAAAACATAAATAAGGAAGTTTGTTTTGGACATAGATGAATGATTAAGAAATTCAAAACCAAAGGTCATAGGGTTCGGCCACCATGGAGGGCCGAACCCCATGCAAATAATGGTATGGTTTTGATGTATTTGAAACGTATAAACCATGAAGTTGGTGGACTGTTTTGGGTTATTATTTTAAGATGTACATACATGTTTTAGAATGGTTTAAAAACAAGGATTTGGGTGCTGGTTTCAGACCTAAGATGAAGGACTAAGTGTTCAAAATTAATCTCATGGTGTTCGGCCAATAAGCGTGGCCGAACCCTATGAAATTGGGCTAATTTTGGATGGTTGTTTGAAGGTTAAAAACCTGATTTAGATATACAGTTATTACCTGGTTAATTGAGGTTTAAAAACAGTAAACGTAATCATTGGGTTCAGCCATAATAGAGGGCCGAACCCCATGTAAAATGATATTGGTTTTCATGTTGAGAATCCCATGGAAACCATGGAAACCATGAAAACCCATGGACTGTTTTGTGGAATAATTGGGTTAAGTTTATGATGAACATTAGGTATTATAAATATGCTTTGATATAAGAATAATATATGTTGTTTATGGAGTTAGTATGGGTAAGTAATCAGCCAATATGAATCATGGAAATTGAGCATAAAAGCACATTAGTGAGGCCGAACCCCACTAATGGTAATTGTGGGACATAATGGTTGGTTTATATGAAGATATGGAAGGTTTAGAAGGATCAAATTAAGTGGTGAGGTTCAGCCGTGTGTATGGCCGAACCCCACTAAAGATGGTTTTATGTTTGATGATGAAAGTTAGTTAATTTAAAGCAAAGGTTGGTCTCAATGGCACAATCGTAATTATGGCTGAAATGATTAAAAATAAAATGATCATATGATTGGATAAATGATTAACTTGCTGCCATTCGGATTTTTAGAACGGTGAGCGAGCCGTGATCGGAAGACGGTCCAAAGGAAGGGTCGAACAAAGTAAACTATTGTAGGTTTCCTACCTTGTTGTAACCACATAACTTATTTGCTGTTTTATGTTTATTTGAATAAGTTATTTGAATCAAATGTTATATTTACAAATGGCATGTTTGCATAGACATCTCATGCATAGCATGGGATGATGGGGAAGTAACCGGAGGCCACACTCCGTCGGGGCGTCCGAAAGACCATTGTGGGGTACCCTGATGATGAGAATCCCATCAGGAGGAATCCGGAGGCCACACTCCGTCGGGGCGTCCGAAAGACCACTGTGGGTTACCTTGACGATGAGAATCCCGTCAAGTGATGGCTATGTTGAATGGTGATGGGTGGGACTCATTACATGTTCATTTCATACATAGCATATTTTTACAGAATTTTGTCACACATGTATAACTATTATCCTATTTGCATGTTTTTGACTAACCATGTGGTAGCCCTATTCGGAAACACTACTGGGCGCGTTGATCTAACGCCCTATCTATATCTTTAGTGGATGATGCAGGGAAAGGAAAGAACGTGGTTGGAGAAGAGGACCAAGTACGAAAACTTGGGCGATTTGAATGATTGCAATGGACTATGAATGGATTATTTATGGACTTGTTAGTTGATTTATTTGGAACAATGTAATTTGTTAAATTAGATGTTGGCATGTAATAAGTAGTTAAGTAGATGCTATGGTTGGATTTATTTGAATGGTTTGGAATGAATAGTAGACTAAGGTTATATAATAATTTTGGAGAATAAATAAGGTACTTTGCTATCTAAAATGGAAATTGGATTAATCATAGGTTCTATTATAACCTCAGTTAGATCTAGACTAAGTTGATTCCGCTAGATATATATGTACCATGTGCGGATCAGTTTTATGGACTTAGTTCATACGCACATGGGCTTGGCCAGTTAAGGGTCGGATTTAGAGATCCGAACTTAACTCGCGTCGTGACATTCCGCCCCGATCACTTATTGATTATTATTATTTAAAAAAAAAAAAATAAACTCTGAAAATTTAGAGTGAAAAGGGCGGGGTGTTACAATCATAGTCTATTCCATGTACACATGGGTGGACAGTTAAGGTTCAGACTTGGGTAGTCTGAACTTAACTCGTGTCGTGACGCCGCCCGCTCTTGTTCACTCTATGTTTCTTTCAAAAGAAATTTTTAGACTCTGATTTTCGGAAGGGTGAAAAGGGCGGGGCGTTACAGTAACATTATACTGATTATTACATGTTTAAATGAGACCTAAAACATGTTCATAAGGACCAAGACATGGACATAGGGTTCGACCACCTTGGATGGCCGAACCCCAAGAAAGTATTTGATGATTTGTAGGGCTTTCAAGAGATGAAAATCATATCAATTGTGGAGAGGTTTACGTGTTTTAAATAAAGCTAATTACTTGACAAAAAAGGTCTAAATCATAAGCCATGAGGTTCGGCCAATTGGGATGGCCGAACCCCATGAAATGGTATGACATTTTTATGAAAGTATTTGATGATTTTGTGAGATAAAAACCATATAAAGTTATGGTGTTCTTATGGCAATTAATGGAATACATGTTTACTGTTTTTGGTTGGTCAATATATGGTTGAACCATGTACTGTTAATGGTTGAAATAGCATGATAAAACCATGAGTAATCATGGTGAATATTGAACCTAGTGAACCATAGGTTTCAACCATGGGTATGGCCGAACCCCATGGACCACGGTATGGGTTAAATGGACTAAGTTTATGGGTAGTATTTATTATTGCTTTCATGATTTTACAAAGGGTTTAAAATATCCCAATGGAGAACCATTTGGTGATGGATAAAAGGGATTACAAGGTTCAGCCATGTATAGGGCCGAACCCCATGGAAATGACAATGGTTTTGATATGGCTTAGCCTAGTAGCAAAGCGGTAAATATGGGTGATAATGTAAATATGGTTAGATAAAGTTTAAAAGGACATGAAAGAAGGATTAAACTAAGGTGGTATGGTTCGGCCATGGTGTATGGCTGAACCCTACCAAGACATGTTTAAAGGGTTAAGTATTTAAGAATTGACCAAGCGAAAAAGGAGGTTAAATCCTAAGTTGGTGATGTTCGGCCATGGGCATGGCCGAACCCCACAAGATGTGGTTGGGTCTTAGATGTGAATGAATAAGTAAATGATAGTATGATTTACTGATTGTTATATGGACAAGGTATCGGAAGTTGAACGACGTACGAGTCGTGACCGGGTGACGCTAAAGAAAGGTCGAACATTGAAGTAAATCTTCAGTAGGTTTCCTACCTACTTGTAACCACAACTATGGTTTGGTTTTATTACGTTTTTATGAGATATGTTGTAATTGATTTATGTTTAAAAGGTGGTTTCGAATGATAAATTATGTGTTTACAAATGGCATACAATGCATTGACATCTCATGCATGGCATGGGATGATGATTGTGGAACCCAGAGTCCACACTCCGGTGATATGCTGTGATGCAACTGTGAAACCTCCTTAGGCGATGCAGGTCCCGCCAGGAATAGTTATGATGTTGATAAGACACTGGTCTCCTTAGGCGATGCAGGTCCCGCCAGGAGAAATGTTATGATGATGAGAAATACATTGGTCTCCTTAGGCGATGCAGGTCCCGCCGGGAGAAATGTTATTGTGATTTACCTTGACGGTACGAGTCACGTCAAGTGATGGCTATGCATATGCATGTTGGGAGGAACTCATTACGTGTGCATATTTCATAGCATTGATTTACGTGTTTTTGATAATCATATATTTAATATATGCATGTTTTACAAGCTACCCATGTGGTAGCCCTGATCGCCTGATCGGGAACCTACTTGGGGCGTTGATCTAAGGCCCTAATTCTATCCTCAGAGGAGAATGCAGATACAAGAAAAGGAAAAGACAAGGTTGATGATAAGAAGGGGAGCCAAGCGTAAATGCTTGAATGTTGGAATGGATTTATAATTCCTGTTATTTGAATACTTTACTATGGACATGTAATAATGTAGTTATTTGCTATGGTTTGAGTATGCATTGATGAATCTTAATTTGGTTAAGTAAACTGAAAAGTATGACTTGTACTTGCTATCTGTTCAATATAATTCCGCAGTTAGTCTAGCTTATTCCGTATGACATTGTTTAGTTCCATGTGTGGTTTGTTATCGTGGGTTTAGTCCACGCACACATGGGTGGCCAGTTAAGGTTCGGACTTTGGGTAGTCCGGACTTAGCTTGCGTCGTGACGCCGCCCGCTCTCTTTCGATGTTATTCCACTATTATTAAAAAAAAAAAAAAAAATTAGACTTTGATTTCTCGGAGAGGGCGGGACGTTACAGTTGGTATCAGAGCGAAACGGGAAGTTGAATCATCGAAGCAAGATTAAGACGGTTTCATGTCTCACTGGCAGATAAGAATCCCAACTGACCGTCTCTTCGGAGTCTGCTGACTGGGGGCCGGATTAATTTACTTTGAGTGACTCAGACTGAACAATCAATCTGAGAACGACAATGAAAGATAGCAAAGTAAAGTACAGTCATCATAACTGGATATGTCAAACATAGCAAGTAGGATGCACTCCCCTGAAATCCCCACATTGAGAAACAAGCAACAGGAATTTAAAAATTTCCCCAGAAACAAAAGAACACAAAGAGTGATGATTTGGTAATCTTCCCAAACAAAGCACATGAGATTATGCATGAAAAATCCCCAAAAAATCAAGACTGGTTCTTTATTGGAACGGTTGTTGTCGATTTATATGTTCTGAATTTTGTGGCACAGATATATCAAGCAACGAGGAATATACAGAGTTATGGGATAAAGGGACACCTAGCTGTCCAGTAGATTTGGTGTCGGCTTCCAACAGTACCAACATGGAAGTCAACATGGACCTTCAGGAGGGACCTCCTGAGGAAGATGATATGGACTTAGCACCTTTTCCAGAGGATCTGATGGATGACATTCCTTGGATAATGGAACCTCCCGAGGAAGATGATGTGGACTTAGCACCTTTTTCGGAGGATTTGATGGATGATATTCCTTGGATAATGGGACCTTTTGAGGAAGAAGAAGAGGATCTAGCACCTTTTATGGAGGATCCTACGGCAGATGTTCCTATAGTATTGGAATCGCTTGGGGAGATAGATCCCTACGATACGTGTGAGTTGTGCAACCAAGACGGGCACAACTGTATGTATTGTCCTCACCCTCTAGGCATTGTCTGCCCGTTCTGTGGACTGCATGAGCACGGAGAGGCTAGGACTAATTGCCCTTATAATGGAGGACCTGGGCTAATACCCGGCATGACGTGTGAAGTATTGGGGCACACGGCGATGACATGTCTTGATAACCGCTTTAGGTTCGCTGATGATGCAGGATCTTCTACGAAGGACTAGGCTAGGAAGTAGTATGAAGGGACATTAAAAAAAAGAGGGTTATATTGTAAGGGTGCATTTTTTTTTTTATAGGGTTTTGTTTAACCCTATCCACCTTTGTGCAAAGATGAATTATGAATTTATATTAAGTATGTGATTTTATGATTTTAATGAGGATTTATGACAATTAATGTATGTTGTGATCGAAACTAAGTCTATGATGTTTCCATGAATAGGAAGAAATGGAGCCACAGAAAAAGATCGTAAAGAATCAAAAGGGAAAAGAAAAAGTATTACAAATTGGAGTAGGCGAAGGGGCATCAAAGCGAAGGACGCGACAAGACGGTAAAAAGAAAGAGGAAATGTTAATAATCACGCAGCAAGGGAAAGTGATACCTCAACGTGAGAAGGTTGTATATAAGAAGGTGCAATCGGTACATGACAGGGAACAGTCGGTTCATGATGAGGAGAGATCAGTGCATGAAAGATCACGCAATGAGGAAGAATCGCAACATTCTCGGCAAGAAGAGAACGATAGTGACCCTTCACATCGACGGGAGAAAGAAGGAAACAGTAACAGCAACGTGACTATATCTCATGTACCGCATGAACTACATAGCTTGGTGCAAGCTGTAGTTACTTCTGTCCTCCAACAACATATGAATGGAGGTGGAAGTACGAGTGAAACTAATGACCGGAACATGGGCAGAGACTTCCAACAACAGCGCCCACCTTACTTCAAGGGGAGAGAAGGGCCTGTCAGAGCTGAGAACTGGTTGAAAAAGATCTCTCACACACTGACTCTTTTGAATATCAAGAGTCATGCTCACAGAATCCTATTGGCCACGTCACAGCTGATAGATGACGTTTTTAAATGGTGGGAAGTAGTGGAAGAGCAGCGGGCACTAGTCCCAAAAAGGGAGAGAACTGAAATGACCTGGGATCAATTCTCAGCGATGTTCCTGGAAAACTATTTCCCAGAAGAAGAAAAGGAATGTCAAATTCAAGCATTCTTGCATTAGTGCTAGGATCGATGACGGTAGCTGAGTATCACCAAGAATTTCTCAGTCTATCAATTTATGCATTTTATATTGTGGACACGGAGTATCGGCGGGCTCGCAAGTTCGAGCGTGGGTTGCGGCCAAACATTATGTAACACCCAAATTTTTCAATGAAATGGATAATTATGAAAATGCCCCTGATGTGTTAAATTAATTATTTTGTGATGTCAAATAAGGAAATGGTGGGGACCATTGCTCAAATTAAGATCATAAGAGCACATTATAAATGTCAAGTTTGATTGGATGGGTAATGTACATCAATCGGGTCAAAAATGGCTAAATGGGTCAAAGGGCCCACTTGGACCCAATGGGTCATAATGGATGATTTGACCGTTGTGTAAGCTCAAATTTAATGGGGTCAAGCTGAACTGATGGGAAATCAAGTACAACAAAAATGAGTAGGCTTGATGCACAACTGAAAACCAATTAGAAATGGCAAAATCAGCCCATTAATGGGTCATGTTGTCAAAACGGGTCAAGGGGCTGAATGGGGACCCAATGGATCGGGTTGACCAAGTTGACCATGGCTGACCGTGTGGGCCCTCAGATGAACTCAAGTGTGAGTTAGTTCAGCTTGAGTTGGACTGATTTGAAGTAAGTTTTAATTAAGAATAGAGTTGACTCAAATATGGTGCATTAAATGTGTTGAGTTGGATGAGTTGAGTTGGAATAAAAAAGGCCATGAGTTAAGTGAGTCAAGAGGATATGGAAAGGTGTTTTAATCACACACAACTCTTGGGGAAATCAATCCCAGCTGTTGGAGTGAAAGGGTGCCTTGGCCAAAGCCAAGGGACACCAAGGTTGGGCAGCATCATCTCATTTAATGAGATGCATTGGCTGATTTCAATAGATGCACCATTTGGGTGAAGGGGTGTCTTGGATGGCACCCAATATCCCATCGTTTTTGCTAAGTAATGATGAGGGAAATGAATGTAGGATGTGGCTGAGATTACAAAAGGGAAAGACCAACTCTTATGGCCGTTTTTCACATAAGAAAGTCTAAGGAAATTCTCATCTCTCTCCCACTCTCCAAGCTCGTTTTTCTTGGCTGAACAGCAGAGGTGTTGGCACCAATTAATCAAGCATAAACCAGCAAAGGATTAAGGAAGAAAGGAAGAAATAAGAGGGGAGAAGGCAAGGATTATAGGCAAAGAAAATTTGGTAAGATTTTCTTAAATGTTCAAGTTAAACAAGTTGTAAGAAAAGGGTATGTATTGGGCCATGGTTATGGCCGAATGCACCAAGATTTTAACCTTGAGTAATAGAGGTTTTAAAATGTTAAAAATGATCATTGGGTTCGGTCACCTTGGAGGGCCGAACCCCATGTAAATAATTGGTTGGTTTTGATGCCTTTGAAACATAAAAACCATGCAATTTGTGGGACTGTTTTGTATGTTCTTATTGGATTCAAAATGCATGTTTTAAAGAGATTTAAAACATAGACTTGAATGTCATGAAGGACTGAAGGTATCATGGGCTTAAATCATGGATATAAATTGATGAAATGGACCATTGGGTTCGGCCATCTTGGATGGCCGAATCCCATGAAGTATTATGGTTATTTGGATTGAGTTTTATAAAGTGGAAACCATGCAAAGTGATGGACTTATTTGGATGGTTTTGAAGGGTAAAAACTTGGTCACATTATACTGATTATTATATGTTTAAATGACACCTAAAACATGTTTAAGAGGACCAAAACATGGACATAGGGTTCGGCCACCTTCGATGGCCGAACCCCATGAAAGTATTTGATGTTTGGTAGGGCATTCAAGAGATGGAAATCAAATCAATTGTGGAGAGATTATTTGTTTTAAATAAAGCTATTTATTTGACAAAAAGGATCTAAATCATAGGCCATGAGGTTCGGCCAATTGGGATGGCCGAATCCCATGAAATGGTATGATATTTCCATGAAAGTATTTGATGGTTTTGTGAGATAAAAACCATATAAAGTTATGGTGTTCTTATGGCAATTAATGGAATACATGTTTAATGTTTTTAGTTGATTAATATGCGGCTGAACCATGTATTATTCATGGTTGAATTAGCATGTTAAAACCATGAGTAATCATGGTGACTATTGGACCAAGTGAACCATAGGGTTCGGCCATGTGTAGGGCCGAACCCCATGGATCATGGGATGGGTTAAATGGACTATGTTTATGGGTAGTATTTATTATTGCTTTCATGATTTTATAAAGGGTTTAAAATATCCCAATGGAGAACCAATTGGTGATGGATAAAAGGGATTACAAGGTTCGGCCATGTATAGGACCGAACTGCATGGAAATGACAATGGTTTTGATATGGCTTAGCTTAGTGGCAAAGCTGTAAATACCGGTGATAATGTAAATATGGTTAGATAAAGTTTAAAAGGACATGAAAGAAGGATTAAACTAAGGTGGTATGGTTTGGCCATGGTGTATGGCCGAACCCTACCAAGACATGTTTAAAGGGTTAAGTATTTAAGAATTGACCAAGCGAAAAAGGATGTTAAATCCTAAGCTGGTGATGTTCGGCCATGGGCATGGCCGAACCCCACAAGATGTGGTCGGGTCTTAGATGTGAATGAATAAGTAAATGATAGTATGATTTACTGATTGTTATATGGACAAGGTATCGGAAGTTGAACGACGTGCGAGTCATGACCGGGTGACGCTAAAGAAAGGTCGAACACTTAAGTGAATCTTCAGTAGGTTTCCTACCTACTTGTAACGACAGTTTTATCTTGGTTTTTATGAGACTCTTGTTTATTTTATGTGGTTTCGAATGATATATTATGTGTTTACAAATGACATACAATGCATTGACATCTCATGCATGGCATGGGATGAAGATTGTGGAACCCGGAGCCCACTTTCTGGTGATTTGCTGTGATGCAACTCTGAACCTCCTTAGGCGATGCAGGTCCCGCCAGGAGTAGAATTGTGATGATGATAAGACATTGGTCTCCTTAGGTGATGCAGGTCTCGCCAGGAGAAATGTTATGATGTTGAGAAATACATTGGTCTCCTTAGGCGATGCAGGTCCCGCCAAGAGAAATGTTATTGTGATTTACCTTGACGGTGCGAGCCACGTCAAGTGATGGCTATGAATATGCATGTTGGGAGGGACTCATTACATGTGCATATTTCATAGCATTGTTTTACCTGTTTTTGATAATCATATAATTGATATATGCATGTTTTACAAGCTAACCATGTGGTAGCCCTGATCGGGAACGTACTGGGCGCGTTGATCTAACGCCCTAATTCTATCCTCAGAGGAGAATGCAGGTACAAGGAAAGGAAAAGAGAAGGTTGATGACAAGGAGGGGAGCCAAACGTAAATGCTTGAATGCTGGAATGGATTTATAATTGCTGTTATTTGATACTTTATTATGGACATGTCATAATGTAGTTACTTGCTATGGTTTGATAGGATATTAACGATGGATGGTTGATTTATGTTAATTATTAATTGAGACTGGTACTTGCTATCTATTCAAGTTATTTCCGCAGTTAGTTTACTTTATTCCGCAAGTCATTGTTTAGATTCATGTGTGTATTACCTATCATGGGTTTAGTCCACGTACACATGTGTGGCCAGTTAAGGGTCGGACTTAGGTAGTCCGGACTTAGCTCGTGTCGTGACGCCACCCACTCTCTTTCGATATTTTATTATTATTTAAAAAAAAAATTAGACCCTGATTTCTCGGAGAGGGCAGGGCGTTACAGTTGGTATCAGAGCGAAACGAGAAGTTGAATCATCGAAGTAAGATTAAGACGGTTTCATGTCTCACTGACAGATAAGAATCAAGAATCCCAACTGACCAACTTTTCGGAGTCTGCTGACTGGGGGCCGGATTAATTTACTTCGAGTGACTCAGACTGAGCAATCAATCTGAGAGCGACAATGAAAGATAGCAAAGTAAAGTACAGTCATCATAACTGGATATGTCAAACATAGCAAGTAGGATGCACTCCCCTGAAATCCCCACACTGAGAAACAAACAGCATGAATTTAGAGATTTCCCCAGAAACAAAAGAACACAAAGAGTGATGATTTGGCAATCTTCCCAAACAAAGCACATAAGATTATGCATGAAAAATCCCCAAAAGTCAAGACTGGTTCTTTATTGGAACGGTTGTTGTTGACTTATATGTTTTAAATGTTGTGGCACAGATATGTCAAGCAACGAGGAATATACAGAGTAATGAGATAAAGGGACACCTAGTTGTCCAGTAGATTTGGTGTCGACTTCCAACAGTATCAGCATGGAAGTCAATGTGGACCTTCAGGAGGGACCTCCTGAGGAAGATGATATGGACTTAGCACCTGTTCCGGAGGATCTGATGGATGACAGTCCTGGGATGATGGAACCTCCCGAGGAAGATGACGTGGAATTAGCACCTTTTCCAGAGGATTTGATGGATGATATTCCCTGGATAATGGGACCTCTTGTGGAAGAAGAAGAGGATTTAGCACCTTTTCTGGAGGATCCTATTGCAGATGTTCCTATAATATTGGAATCGCTTGGGGAGATAAATCCCTATGATACGTGTGAGTTGTGCAACCAGGACAGGCACAACTGTATGTATTGCCCTCACCCGCTAGGCATTGTCTGCTCGTTCTGTGGACTGCATGGGCATGGAGAGGCTAGGACTAATTGTCCTTATAATGGAGGACCTGGGCTAATACCCTGCACAACGTGTGAAGTATTGGGGCACACGGCGATGACATGTCCTGATAACCGCTTTAGATTCACGGATGATGCAGGATCTTCTACGGAGGACTAGGCTAGGAAGTAGTATGAAGGGACATTAAGAAAAGGGGGTTATATTGTAAGGGTGCATTTTGTTCTTTACAGGGTTTGTTTAACCCTACCCACCTTTGTACAAAGATGAATCATGAATTTATATTAAGTATGCGATTTTATGATTTTAATGAGGATTTATGGCAATTAATGTATGTTGTGATGGAAACTAAGTCTATGATGTTTCCATGAATAGGAAGAAATGACGCCACAGAAAAATATCGTAAAGAATCAAAAGGGAAAAGAAAAAGTATTACAAATTGGAGCAGGCGAAGGGGCATCAAAGAGAAGGACGCGACAAGACAGAAAAAGGAAGGAGGAAGTGTTAATAATCATGCCGCAAGGGAAAGTGATACCTCAACGTGAGAAAGTTGTACATGAGAAGGTACAATCAGTACATGACAGGGAGCAGTCAATTCATGATGAGGAGAGATCAGTCTATGAAAGATCACTCAATGAGGAAGAGTCGCATCATTTTCGGGACGAATAGGAGAATAGTAACTCTTCATATCGACAGGAGGAAGAAGGAAACAATAACAGCAACGTGACTATGCCACACGTGCCGCATGAACTACACAGCCTGGTGCAAGCTGTGGTTACTTCTGTCCTCCAACAACATATGAATGGAGGTGGAAGTATGGGTGAGACTAATGACCGGAACATGGTCAGAGACTTCCAACAACAGCGCCCACCTTACTTCAAGGGGAGAGAAGGGCCTGTCGGAGCTGAGAACTGGTTGAAAAAGATTTCTCACACACTGACTCTTTTGAATATCAAGAGTCATGCTCACATAATTCAATTGGCCACGTCACAGTTAATAGATGATGCTGTTAAATGGTGGGAAATAGTCGAGAAACAGCAGGCACTTGTACCAGAAGGAGAAACGATTACTATGACCTGGGAGCAATTCTCAGCGACATTCTTAGATCACTACTTCCCAGAAGAAGAAAATGAACGTCACATTCAAGCATTCTTGTCATTAGTGCAAGGTTCGATGACGGTTGCTGAGTATCTCCAAGAATTTCTCAGCCTCTCAATTTATGCATTTTATATTGTGGACATAGAACATCGGCGGGCTCACAAGTTCGAGCGTGGGTTACAGCCAAACATTAGGGCCAGGGTAACCGTGTTCAAAGCAGCTACGTTGGCGGAAGTAGTCAGCAAAGCTACTATTGTGGAACAAGAATTGGAGGAGTTTGTACGAATTGATAACCGTCGAGCACCGAGTGGGAGGGGTGCTTATGAACCCAACAAGAAGTTCAGATCGAACTTCAGCAGACCTTCCCCGTCTGTTGGATCTACTGGGGGCTTTCGCCCCAACCAGCCCACTCAGTCTATATCAGTCGTTCAGGCACCTAGAGGAAAGAACAACTGCTTTCACTGTGATCAGCCAGGTCACTTTAAGAGAGATTGTCCAAAACTCAATAGGCTTTCATTCTCTAGAGGATCGTCTCGTCCACCAAACAGACCGGCTAACTCCAGAGGAGGCAGGACATATAATCAGGCGAGACGGGCGCCCAACCCTGCTGGAGCTGGACGATTATTTACTCTAACATCTCCAGAAGATGAGGACCATACAGTGATACAAGGTATGGCAGTAGTGAGTAGTTCTTATGCATATGCACTATTTGATTCTGGAGCATCACACTCCTTCATAGCTGCATCATTTATTACTGCTACCGGTACATTAGTTCAAAGATTAGCCACAACACTTACAATTGTGTCCCCTGTCGGAGACTCAGCATTGGGACTTATATGCACGGCAGTTAACACTGAACTAGCTGGACTCAGATTTGAGTTCAACTACCTGGTGCTTGACATGTCTGAGTATGACATAAGATGAGGCATGGATTGGTTGGCTAAGTTCTAGGCCAACATCGACTGTTATCGTCAAAGAGTGACATTTAAGTCACCCGAAGGGAAGCAATACGTGGTTCGTGCTGACAAACAGAGTGGACTGCAAGAGGGGTTGAACCACGTGGTATTGAATAATATCACCATAAATAAAGCTCCAATTACTGAACTCCCGGCAATTGTAAAAGAATTTGAGGATGTGTTTCCAAAAGAACTCCCTGGTTTACCACCTATGAAGGAGATCAACTTCGAGATCAAGTTATATCCTGGTACTTCACCAGTATCTCTACCACATTATCGGATGGCACCAGTAGAGATGTCGGAGCTAAAGAAGCAGATCGATGAGCTGCTTACGCTGGGATGCATCCGACACAGAACATCATCATGGGGAGCTCCAGTGTTGTTCGTAAAGAAGAAGGATGGTTCACTTCGGATGTACGTGGACTATCGGAAGCTGAATCAGCTAACAGTCCGGAACAAGTACCCTCTACCCAGGATCGATGATTTATTCGATCAATTGAGGGGTTCCAGCCATTTTTCAAAGATTGATTTGATGTATGGTTATCATCAAATCCGAGTTAGGGAAGAAGATATAGAAAAGACAGCCTTCAGGATGCGGTATGGACTATACGAGTTTGTAGGCACGCCATTTGGACTCACAAATGCGCCGGTTGTGTTCATGGATTTAATGAACAGAATCTTCCGTCCGTATTTGGATCAATTTGTAATCATATTCATTGATGATATCCTGATCTATTCTAAGAGTCAGGAGGAACATGCAGAGCACTTACGTATAGTTTTGAATACTTTGAGGCAGAATAAGCTATATGCCAAGGCCCGTAAATGTGAATTCTGGCTATCCGAGGTCAATTTCTTGGGACATGTCATAACAGAAAACGGTATAGCCTTGGATCCAGCTAAAGTGGCGGCAGTAAGTGAATGGAAAGCGCCAAAGAATGTAACCGAGATCCGCAGTTTCTTAGGATTGGTGGGTTATTATCGAAAATTTATCATCGATTTTTCCAAAATTGCATCTCCATTGACTCGACTCACTCAGAAGGGAGTCAAATATGCGTAGACAGATCTGTGCAATTGGAGGTTTGAGGAACTGAAAAGTAGACTTACCACTGCTCCTATTTTAATTTTGCTGGAAAGGGGCAAAGGATATGAAGTACAATGCGATGCTTCAGGAGAGGGACTAGGGTGTTCACTCATGCAACGTCATCGTGTGGTGGTTTATGGATCAAGGCAGTTGAAGGTACATGAATGCCTCTATCCCACACATGATCTGGAGCTAGCTGCAGTGGTCTTCGCTCTTAAAAGTTGGAGACACTACCTCTACGGCGAAAAATTTGAGGTATTTTCTGATCATAAAAGTTTAAAATATTTATTTGATCAGAAGGAGCTCGATCTAAGGCAACGCAGATGGATGGAGTATCTGGCGGATTATGAGTTCGAGCTTCGATACCATCCAGGCAAGGCGAGCAAGGTGGCGGATGCCCTCAGCCGCCTATCATATGCATCGGTAGCATGCTTGATCAGAACAGAATGGGAGATGCTGCACACCATTCGAGAGTTCAATCTTCATATCAACAACTGTGGGAGTATGTATAATTTAATCATACGGTCCAATATAGTCACCAAGATTGAACAAGAACAAAGAACAAATCCGGAAGTGGAGGACATATGGGCCAAGATGTCTACTGGCACCATTGTACCGGAATGGGAATTACGACCAGGACAGGGTCTTGTATTCCGAGGAAGAACATATGTGCCAAAGAGTTGCAGGAAAGAGCTACTGATTGAGGCACATCAGTCCAAACTTTCTATCCATCCGGGCAGCACCAAAATGTACCATGATCTAAAGAGGCATTATTGGTGGCATGGACTAAAAAGGGATGTCGCGAAATTCGTGGCACACTGTTTAACTTGTTAGCAAGTTAAGACTGAACACCAAAAGCCACCAGGGTTACTCAAACCCTTAGCAGAGCCAAAATGGAAATGGGAGCACATTTCCATGGACTTTGTGACGGGGTTGCCGAGGTCTTCAAAAGGCAATGACGCCATATGGGTCGTGGTAGACCGACTGACCAAGTCTGCGCATTTCATTCCTATCAAGATGACGGATTCATCTGAGACATTGGGTCGGCGGTATATTAAAGAAATCATTCGACTACATGGCATTCCCTGAACGATAGTATCGGACAGAGATGGCCGTTTTTGTAACACCCTGGAATTTCAAAGTTATCAATTTATATGAATTTATTCGTATTTACGGAATTGCCATTGTGATATATTTGAGTTGAATTTAAATGGGTCAATGGTCCAATCAAGACCCAAGGTTAGTAGTTTTGATTACAAAACAAATAAATGGATAAGATGAACTTAAACGGGTCAAGAATCATAATTGGGTCAAATTTCGTTAAATGGGTCAAAATTGCCAAATTGGACCCAATGGGTCGGGTTTGACTTGGTTGACCATCAAATGAGTCCAAGCTTGATTAAGTTGGGGCTGATTGGATTTTGAAAATGGAATTAATAGTTGAGTTAAATGAGTGAGTTGGTTGGAAATAAATTATAAGTGAGTGAGTTGATTTGAAATAAGTTATGAGTAAGTGAGTTGTTTTAAATTATAAATGAGTGGAATATGAAGTTGAAGGGCTGGTTTTAATATTCAAATAAGATGGTCCACACGTTGGATACATGGGTGGGCATCCCATGCATGAAACCCCAAGATAGGAAATAAATGGAAGGTACCGTTTTATGGAGTTACAAGATGTGTTCACACTTGAAGGGGGGGAGTTTTATTTGAAAAATGAAACTCTCACATGGACGTTAAAGAGGGTCAAAGGGAGCTGAATGGTTTGGTACTCAAACACAATACAAAACCGTTGGATGGGGGGAGTTTCATCTCATGGATGAAACCCCCACAAGGGTTAAGTAAATGGGGAATGGTGGTTACGGATTTCAAACCCATACATGCCGTTGGGGCTCATGGGTGTTTCACATTTTGGTTGAAACTTCAAGATGGAAGATGAATGGGGTTTGTTGTGGTTACTCAAGACTTTGCATGGGAGACGTTGGTTGCTTGGGGTGTTTCATTTCATAGATGAAACCCCCAAGTAACATAAAGAACTTTGATTAAGGCAAGGTGAGTTACACAAGGTTAACCTTGGGCTGGTTTTGGTTAAACAAAGGGCTCTCATTTTACTCTCTCTATCTCTCTCTTCCTTGGACTGTTATCATCTCTCTAAGATTAAGAACAGCAGTTAGTTACTGATATGAAATCAGTCCTTGATTGATTTATTTCACCAAGACAAAAGCATACATTGAGCAAAGGAGTTGGCATCAAGGTTTCCCATCCAAAGCCAAAATTCTTTCTCTCTCTCTCTCTCTCAATCCTTGTCATCTGGTTGAATTATCTCAAGGAGCTTACAACAGGATCAGTCTCAGTCCAAAGAACAGTAAGAGAGAAGGAGAGGTCAAGGAAATAAAGGGTCAAAGAAGGAGTCAAAAGAACCGAAGGAGACGCGGTATTAGTAAGTGCATTTTGAACCCTTGTTTAATAAATTGGTTAAGAAAATGAGATCTGGCCATTGAATGGCCAGATCCATCAATGGTTTAGATCTAGGATTATGATGTTTAAAATGATAAAATATGGACCATAGGGTTCGGCCCCATTGGATGGCCGAACCCCATGGAAAAGATTGGTTGTTTTTGATGTTTTTGAAACATAGAAACTATGAATTTTGTGGACTGTTTTTAATGTTTCTTTAAGACTCAAATGCATGTTTTAAAGAGGGTTAAAAACATGGATTTGAATGACATAAGGACTGAAGGTATCATGGGTCTAAATCATAGATTTAAATTGATGAAATGGACCATTGGGATCGGCCATCTTGAATGGCCGAATTCCATGAAGTATTATGGTTATTTGGATTGAGTTTTACAAAATGGAAATCATACAAAGTGATGGACTTATTGGATGGTTTTGAAGGGTAAAAACATGGTAACATTATACAGTTACCATATGTCTAAATGAGACCTAAAACATGTTTAAGAGGACCAAAACACGGACATAGGGTTCGGCCACCTTGAATGGCCGAACCCCATGTAAGTAATTGATTGTTTGGTTTGGCTTTCAAGAAGATGGAAATCATATCAATTATGGACTTAGTATTAAGGTGATTAAACATGAAGGATGATGGAATATAGGATTAAAATCTCTAGGGTGAGGTTCGGCCATGTTGTGTGGCCGAACCCCACAAATTGTCATTTGATGGACTTGGTGATTCATTCATAATGAATTTGGGCAAATGAGATATATGATTAAAGGATTTAAATGACCAAAGTAAATGGCGAGGTTCGGTCATGTTGTATGGCCGAACCCCACTAAGGTGGTTTGGTGATGGACTTTATTTTGTAAGGAAAAATTAAGCAAAGGGTAGTATAGTGGCGTTATTGTAAATATGGATGAAAAGATGAGATGATCAAAAGAATGGACATATGAGCCAAAACTGTAACGCCCGCCCCTTTTCACCGTAAAATCAGAGTACTTTTTTTTTTTTTTTTTTAATAAAAGTGACAAAGGGCGCGGACGTCACGACGCGAGTTAAGTTCCGAGCTTCTAAAGCCCGGCCCTTAACTGGCCAACCCTACGCGTGCGTGGAACATAAGTCCACGAGTACGGTTCACGCGTAGCAAGTAAGCTCACGGAACATAAAAATAAATGCGGATGATCATAGAACTATCCTACCAGTTCTTCAGATAGCAGGGAAGAAATACCCAATTAATTACGAAAATGCCATTATACTGTATTATCCAAAATAATACCTAAACATAGCAAACTACCTAAATTATTACATTTCCGACAAGCTAACTATACAAATACATCTTTTCCAAAATAAAGTACAACAAAATAATTAACCCGCCTCCCCAAGCTCCTAAGCTTGGCTTCCGTCTCGCCCTTCCGGTCCGCCATCTCCTGCATTGTCAGCTAGGGTAGAAGTAGGGCGTTAGAACAACGCGCCCAGTAGGATTCCGAGTAGGGCTAGCACATGGGTTAGTAATAACCATATACAGATAATAACACAAATGAAACTATAAACCACCATATACTAAAATATAAGTAAATGATATGCCATGGGTGTCAATGTTATGAATCCCACCCATCATTCCTGCCATATATTGTCCTATCCCTCTTGACGGAAAAACCTCGTCAAGATCCGTCCAATCGTAAAATATCCCCCTTGACGGCAAAGCCTCGTCAAGGTGTCCCCATGCCTGTTCTCGGTCGCCCCGACGGAGCATGGACTCCGGTTTGTTTATTTTTTTTCTGCCCATGCCATGCATGAGATGTAATGCATTATGCTATGTAATATGTATATTCCATAGTCATAATATAGCCTTCATAACTTAGCATATAACTCATAATCTTGCATTATGCCATATAAGATACATAAACCATGATTTAAAACTCATCATAAAATAAACCATAAAATTCCCAAAATAAATCAATGAAACCATCACACAATCCATGGCTTACAAAAAGGTAGGAATCCTACCGAATACCGACTCGAGTCCTTTTTCGTTTTCGTCTTATAATTCCGGTCGCCAATCGCGCACCGTTTACGATGTCCCGATACCTTATTATACAGTACCAAATCAGTCCATATTTTATCCACGATTAAGTCCCTAACTTATCACAAACTTAGATCCATTTATGTACCATTAACCATGTCATATGATCATTAACTAAGTTATAAGATTATCAAGAATTAGCCCTCAACTTAGCCTCATTAATGCATGGACATAGATCCTAAACTTAGCCCATAGCATGACCTACAAATGGGTCATTAATTACAGTTTTGCCACTACCTCTCCTATGTTTAATCATTCATTTAATCCATGTATAATTAAGTCCATACTTGATCTATAACCTACATCCATTAGTGACCCATCAACCATATCATAGAATTATTAAAATCAGCCACTTAATTGACTTCATCCCCATTCATTTAATCATTTACATAAACCCTAATCTTGGACCATAAAATGGTTCTCATATGAATCATGGGTTCGGCCATACACCATGGTCGAACCCATGATGTCTTTTCCTTATCTTTCATTGGACCTATTTACATTACTTAGGCCCAAAATGAATCCTCCCATGAGGGATTTTACATCATGCTTTTAAAACTATCATTCTTCACCATAATTGAGTCCATTAACTTAGCCCTTATTCCATTCATTCTTCATGGTTCCAAAATACTTGATTCATCATTCATAGGTGATATTCAAGACATAAAAACATTCACCTTCATCCACCACTTTTGAGGCCATTAAAATATTTACATTCATCAATGGATTCCCTCATAAAAACTTTTTTCAAAAATTAGCTACATTTAATCATTTTAAAACCCTAAAATCATTAACATTCTCCATGCTTCCATTTTTTACATAATTAAATTACACAATGTCCTCCATATCTTAAAACCCTAAGAAAATCACACATTACCTTCCAATTCCACATAATTCCATGCTTAATAATTTAATTACACAATGCACACAATATATTTTTCCAATTTCTTACCCTAACCCTAATTCACCCATTTAGGGTTTTCTCCATCTTCCACCCTTCCATTTAATGTATCTAAATTCCATAGTATAAAATCACCTATCCACCATTAATTTCACAAAAATAAATTCCATTTCTTAAACCCTAAAATCCAAAATTCTTTTAGTTAAGAAATACTCACTATCCAACGTCTCCTCCGATTTCCGCCGCTCCCGTCGGTCTCCGTAGCCTCCTCTCTCTTTCTTCTTGATCTTTTATAGGTCAAGATCTTTGATCAAGGGTGGCAACTCCCAACCTTAAAATCAGCCATGTTAGGTTTGAATTGAGAGAGGGAAGAGGATGGAGATGGAAAAAATGTCTCAAGATCTTTACCTTGAGATGGTGGTCCAACCTTTTCTTCCTCTCCTTGAGCTCTTCTCTTTTCTTCCTTAATTTTCTTCTCCTCTTTTTTTTTTTCTTAGAGTGGAACGGCCATGAGAGAGTGCAAGAGATGGAGTTAGTGAAAATGAGAATGGGAAAACAAGATAAGGCTTATCTCATGTGGTGGTGTAACTTACACTCCACATTTAATGCCCACCAACCTCATGGGATTTTTATGCTTTATGGTGAGCCAACGTTTTTTTTTTGATGCCTTAAGATAAGATGGCATTTGGTTTTCCATTTTTTGACCATTTGACCCTCATTTGATTATTTTAATCATTTAATAAATTAACTAATTACCTTAGGTTAATTAGTTCCCACCTAATTTAATTCCATTTCTTAACTTCCTTCTATGAATCCACCCATGGTTGACTAATTCAACCATGGTGGTCGGCCCCACCAAACCTTGGCCCACATGCCACCTCACTTGATGAGGTGGAGGTGGGTCCCACTTGGCCACACCACCATTGTTTAATTCCAAATTACTTAGGGTGATTGAATTTCATTAAGCCCACTCTAAATGGATCACCATTGGGCCTATGGCCCAATTACATTTCCATCTAGCCCATTTACCTTGGAGCATACCCATCTTGACCCATTGGGTCCCAAATGGGTATTTGACCCAATTTGACCATTCTTGACCCATTTAAATAAATTTAAATCCAAACATAGTCTATTGGGCCACACTTGGGCCTTTATCCAATTTTTTGGCCCATTTACCATTTACTCCACCAATTTTCTAATTTCCATCATTAAAATAAATAATATTCACATTTATATTAATTCCAAAATTCCGAGACCTTACAAAAACCCAAGGTGGTAAGGTTCGGCCATGAAGTATGGCCGAACCCTACCAAGGTTTATTTGGAGGAATTGGTTGTTTGAATGTTTATGGAGTAAAATAAAAAGAGACCAAAGTTTTAAATGGGTGAGTTCGGCCATGGGGTATGGCCGAACCCCACAAAGTGGATTTTTGGGATTTAGATCAAATTAGAATCATATGGTCAAATGATTAACTTGCTGCTATGTACATAGGGTATTTGGATTTCTAGAACGGTGTACAAGCCGTGATCGGAAGACGGCTCAAAGGAAGGGTCAAACAAAGTAATCTAGTGTAGGTTTCCTACCTTTATTGTAACCACACTCCTATTTACTGTTTTAAGTTGATTTTGATAAGTTTTGGTGAATGTAAAGTTATATTTCTAAATGTAATGTTTGCATTGACATCTCATGCATCGCATGGGATAATGGTGTTGTAACCGGAGGCCACACTCCGTCGGGGCGTCCGAAAGACCACTGCGGGGTACCCGGATGATGAGAATCCCATCAGGAGGAATCCGGAGGCCACACTCCATTGGGGCGTCCGAAAGACCACTGTGGCTTACCTTGACGATGAGAATCCCGTCAAGTGATGACTACGTTGAATGGTGATGGGTGGGACTCATTACATGTTCATTTCATACATAGCATGTTTTTATGGAATTATGTCACACTTGTATTATTATTATACTATTTGCATGTTTTTGACTAACCATGTGGTAGCCCTATTTGGAAACACTACTGGGCGCGTTGATCTAACGTCCTATCTATATCCTTAGTGGATGACGCAGGAAAGTCAAAGATTGAGGATCGAGAAGGGGACCAAGCAAGGAAACTTGGGCGGTTTGAATGATTTGGAATGAACTTTGAATGGACTATTTATGGACTTGTCATTTGATTTATTCGGACAATATAATTTGGTAATTAGATGTGTTGGCATGTAATAAGTAGTTAGGTAGATGCTATGGTTTGCTTTATTTTGGATGGTTTGGAATGAATGGTAGACTAAGGTTATTTGGTAATTTTGGAAAATAAATCTTGTACTTTGCTATCTTAAGTTAAAAATGGATTAGTCTTAGGATCTATTATAACCTCAGTTAGTTTAAGACTAAGTCAATTCCGCAAGTTGTATTTGTACCATGTGCAGATCAGTTTTATGGACTTAGTTCATACGCACATGGGCTTGGCCAGTTAAGGGTCGGATTTAGAGATCCGAACTTAACTCGTGTCGTGACACTCCGCCTCGATCACATGATTATTATATTTAAAAAAAAAAATAAACTCTGAAAATTAGAGTGAAAAGGGCGGGGTGTTATAGTTTTACCGGCAGAGTATGGCAAAGCATGCAGTCAACCATGGGGACAGATTTATTAATTAGCACTGCTTTTCATCCACAGACTGATGGACAGTCAGAAAGGACGATACAAACCTTGGAAGACATGCTGAGAGCATGCATGTTAGATTTCAAGGGTGGATGGGAGGATCACTTGCCACTGGTGGAGTTCTCGTATAACAACAGCTATCAGGCAAGCCTTCAGATGGCTCCATACGAGGCCTTATATGGTAGACCATGTAGGTCGCCAATGTGTTGGACAAAGGCTGGAGAGCCTGCATTGATTGGACCGGAACTAGTCGCAGAGACTACCACACAAATTAAGTTGATACGTCAACACTTATTGACTGCACAGAGTCGGCAGAAGAGTTATGCTGACAAAAGAAGAAGATTTCTTGAGTTTGAAGTGGGGGACATGGTATTTCTAAAGGTCTCGCCACGGAAGGGACATATGAGGTTCAGAAAGAAGGGGAAGCTGTCGCCAAGATATGTGGGGCCGTTTTCCATCATAAGAAGGATGGGGGATGTAGCTTACCAGTTAGCACTTCCTTCGCAGTTAGCAGCTCTACATGATGTGTTTCATGTATCGATGCTAAGGAAGTATAATCCGGATCCATCCCATATTTTGAATGTCCAATATATTGAAGTGCAAAGCGACGTGATGTACGTCAAGAAGCCGGTCAGGATAGTGGAGACCGAACAAAGGGTGTTGCGAAACAGAGCGATTCAGTTCATAAAAGTGGTATGGGACCGACATGGTGATGAAGAGGCCACATGGGAACTTGAATCGGAGATGAGAACAGCTCACCCCGAATTATTTATGTAATTTAATTTGGGAACCCTACTTCAGTCGATTTTCGGGACGAAAATTTTAAAAAGAGGGTTATATTGTAACACCCCAACTTTTCAATGAAATGGATAATTACGAAAATGCCCCTGATGTGTTAAATTAATTATTTTGTGATGTCAAATAAGGAAATTGTGGGGCCCATTGCTCAAATTAAGATCATAAGAGCACATTATAAATTTCAAGTTTGATTGGATGGGTAATGTACATCAATCGGGTCGAAAATGGCTAAATGGGTCAAAGGGCCCAATTGGACCCAATGGGTCATAATGGATGATTTGACCGTTGTGTAAGCTCAAATTTTGTGGGGTCAAGCTCAACTGATGGGAAATCAAGTATAACAAAAATGGGTAGGCTTGATGCACAAGTGAAAACCAATTAGAAATGGCAAAATCAGCCCATTAATGGGTCATGTTGTCAAAACGGGTCAAGGGGCTGAATGGGGACCCAATGGGTCGGGTTGACCAAGTTGACCACGGCTGACCATGTGGGCCCTCATATGAACTCAAGTGTGAGTTAGTTCAGATTGAGTTGGACTGATTTGAAGTATGTTTTAATTAAGAATAGAGTTGACTCAAATATGGTGCATTAAATGTGTTGAGTTGGATGAGTTGAGTTAGAATAAAAAAGTCCATGTGTTAAGTGAGTCAAGAGGATATGAAAAGGTGTTTTAATCACACACAACTCTTGGGGAAATCAATCCCAGCTGTTGGAGTGAAAGGGTGCCTTGGCCAAAGCCAAGGGACACCAAGGTTGGGCGGCATCATCTCATTTAATGAGATGCATGGCTGATTTCAATAGATGCACCATTTGGGTGAAGGGGTGTCTTGGATGGCACCCAATATCCCATCGTTTTTACTAAGTAATGATGAGGGAAATGAATGTAGGATATGGCTGAGATTACAAAAGGGAAAGAACAACTCTTATGGCCGTTTTTCACATAAGAAAGTCTAAGGAAATTCTCATCTCTCTCCCACTCTCCAAACTCGTTTTTCTTGGCTGAACAGCAGAGGTGTTGGCACCAATTAATCAAGCATAAACCAGCAAAGGATTAAGGAAGAAAGGAAGAAATAAGAGGGGAGAAGGCAAGGATCATAGGCAAAGGAAATTTGGTAAGATTTTCTTAAGTGTTCAAGTTAAACAAGTTGTAAGAAAAGGGTATGTATTGGGCCATGGTTATGGACGAATGCACCAATGTTTTAACCTTGAGTAATAGAGGTTTTAAAATGGTAAAAATGATCATTGCGTTCGGCCACCTTGGAGGGCCGAACCCCATGTAAATAATTGGTTGGTTTTGATGTCTTTGAAACATAAAAACCATGCAATTTGTGGGATTGTTTGTATGTTCTTATTGGATTCAAAATGCATGTTTTAAAGAGATTTAAAACATGGACTTGAATGTCATGAAGGACTGAAGGTATCATGGGTTTAAATCATGGATATAAATTGATGAAATGGAGCATTGGGTTCGGCCATCTTGGATGACCGAATCCCATGAAGTATTATGGTTATTTGGATTGAGTTTTATAAAGTGGAAACGATGCAAAGTGATGGACTTATTTGGATGGTTTTGAAGAGTAAAAACTTGTTAACATTATACTGATTATTATATGTTTAAATGACACCTAAAACATGCTTAAGAGGACCAAAACATGGACATAGGGTTCGGCCACCTTGGATGGCCAAACCCCATGAAAGTATTTGATGTTTGGTAGGGCTTTCAAGAGATGGAAATCATATCAATTGTGGAGAGCTTATGTGTTTTAAATAAAGCTATTTATTTGACAAAAAGGATCTAAATCATAGGCCATGAGGTTCAGCCAATTGGGATGGCCGAACCCCATGAAATGGTATGATATTTCCATGAAAGTAGTTGATGGTTTTGTGAGATAAAAACCATATAAAGTTATGGTGTTCTTATGGCAATTAATGGAATACATGTTTAATGTTTTTAGTTGATTAATATGCGGCTGAACCATGTATTATTCATGGTTGAATTAGCATGTTAAAACCATGAGTAATCATGGTGACTATTGGACCAAGTGAACCATAGGGTTCGGCCATGTGTAGGGCCGAACCCCATGGATCATGGTATGGGTTAAATGGACTATGTTTATGGGTAGTATTTATTATTGCTTTCATGATTTTATAAAGGCTTTAAAATATCCCAATGGAGAACCAATTGGTGATGGATAAAAGGGATAACAAGGTTCGGCCATGTATAGGGCCGAACCGCATGGAAATGAAAATGGTTTTGATATGGCTTAGCTTAGTGGCAAAGCTGTAAATACCGGTGATAATGTAAATATGGTTAGATAAAGTTTAAAAGGGCATGAAAGAAGGATTAAACTAAGGTGGTATGGTTTGGCCATGGTGTATGGCCGAACCCTACCAAGACATGTTTAAAGGGTTAAGTATTTAAGAATTGACCAAGCGAAAAAGGAGGTTAAATCCTAAGCTGGTGATGTTCGGCCATGGGCATGGCCGAACCACAAGATGTGGTTGGGTCTTAGATGTGAATGAATAAGTAAATGATAGTATGATTTACTGATTGTTATATGGACAAGGTATCGGAAGTTGAACGACGTGCGAGTCGTGACCGGGTGACGCTAAAAAAAGGTCGAACACTGAAGTGAATCTTCAGTAGGTTTCCTACCTACTTGTAACGACAGTTTTATCCTGGTTTTTATGAGACTCTTGTTTATTTTTTGTGGTTTCGAATGATATATTATGTGTTTACAAATGACATACAATGCATTGACATCTCATGCATGGCATGGGATGAAGATTGTGGAACCCGGAGCCCACTTTCTGGTGATTTGCTGTGATGCAACTCTGAACCTCCTTAGGCGATGCAGGTCCCGCCAGGAGTAGAATTGTGATGATGATAAGACATTGGTCTCCTTAGGTGATGCAGGTCTCGCCAGGAGAAATGTTATGATGTTGAGAAATACATTGCTCTCCTTAGGCGATGCAGGTCCCTCCAGGAGAAATGTTATTGTGATTTACCTTGACGGTGCAAGCCACGTCAAGTGATGGCTATGAATATGCATGTTGGGAGGGACTCATTACATGTGCATATTTCATAGCATTGTTTTACCTGTTTTTGATAATCATATAATTGATATATGCATGTTTTACAAGCTAACCATGTGGTAGCCCTGATCGGGAACGTACTGGGCGCGTTGATCTAACGCCCTAATTCTATCCTCAGAGGAGAATGCAGGTACAAGGAAAGGGAAAGAGAAGGTTGATGACAAGGAGGGGAGCCAAGCGTAAATGCTTGAATGCTGGAATGGATTTATAATTGCTGTTATTTGATACTTTATTATGGACATGTCATAATGTAGTTACTTGCTATGGTTTGATAGGATATTAACGATGGATGGTTGATTTATGTTAATTATTAATTGAGACTGGTACTTGCTATCTATTCAAGTTATTTCCGCAGTTAGTTTACTTTATTCCGCAAGTCATTGTTTAGATTCATGTGTGTATTACCTATCGTCGGTTTAGTCCACGTACACATGTGTGGCCAGTTAAGGGTCGGACTTAGGTAGTCCGGACTTAGCTCACGTCGTGACGCCACCCACTATCTTTCGATATTTTATTATTATTTAAAAAAAAATTAGACTCTGATTTCTCGGAGAGGGCGGGGCGTTACACATTTGGGCCAGAGTGACCGTGTTCAAAGCGGCTACGCTGGCGAAAGTACTCAGCAAAGCTACTATTGTGGAACAAGAATTGGCGGAGTTTGCACGAGTTGATAACTGTCGAGCACCGAGTGGGAGGAGTACTTATCAACCCAACAAGAAGTTCCGGTCGAACTTCAGCAGACCCTCGCTATCTGTTAGATCTACTGGGGGCTTCCGTCCCAATCAACCCTCCCAATCTGTAGCAGTCACTCAGGCTTCTAGAGGAGTGAGCACCTGCTATCACTGTGATCAACCGGGTCATCTACAGAGGGATTGTCCCAAACTCAACAGGTTTTCATACTCCAGAGGATCGTCTCGTCCACCAGTCAGACCGGCTAACTCCAGAGAAGGCAGGACATATAATCGGGCGAGACGGGCGCCCAACCCTGCTGGAGCTGGACTATTTTTTACTCTAACTTCTCTAGAAGAAGAGGATCATGCGATGATAGAAGGTATGGCGGTAGTGAGTAGTTCTTATGCATATGCACTATTTGATTTTGGAGCATCACACTCCTTCATAGCTGCATCATTTATTACTGCTACTGGTACATTAGTTCAAAGATTAGCCACAGCACTTACAATTGTGTCCCCTGTCGGAGACTCGGCATTGGGACTTATATGCACGACAGTTAACACTGAACTAGCTGGACTCAGATTTGAGTTCAATTATCCGGTGCTTGACATGTTTGAGTATGATATAATATTCGGCATAGATTGGTTGGCTAAGTTCCAGGCCAACATTGACTGTTATAGTCGAAGAGTGACATTTATGTCACCCGAAGGGAAGCAATACGTGGTTCGTGCAGACAAACAAAGTGGATTACAGGAAGGGTTGAACCACGTGGTATTGAATAATATCACCATAAATAAAGCTCCAATTACTGAACTTCTGACAATAGTAAAAGAATTTGTGGATGTGTTTCCAAAGGAATCCCGGGTTTACCACCTATGAAGGAGATCAACTTCGAGATCAAGTTATATCCTGGTACTTCACCAGTATCTCTACCACACTATCGGATGGCACCAGCAGAGATGTCGGAGCTAAAGAAGCAGATCGATGAGCTGCTTAGGCTGGGATGCATCCGACACAGTACATCGTCATGGGGAGCTCCAGTATTGTTCGTAAAGAAGAAGGACGGTTCACTTCAGATGTGCGTGGACTACCGGAAGTTGAATCAGCTAACAGTCCGGAACAAGTACCCTCTACCCAGGATCGATGATTTATTCGATCAATTGAGGGGTTCCAGCCATTTTTCAAAGATTGATTTGATGTCTGGCTGTCATCAAATCCGAGTTAGGGAAGAAGATATAGAAAAGACAGCCTTCAGGATGCGGTATGGACTATACAAGTTTGTAGTCATGCCATTTGGACTCACAAATGCGCCGGCTGTGTTCATGGATTTAATGAACAGAATCTTCCGTCCCTATTTGGATCAATTTGTACTCGTATTTATTGATGATATCCTGATCTATTCTAAGAGTCAGGGGGAACATGCAGAGCACTTACATATAGTTTTGAATACTTTGAGGCAGAATAAGCTATATGCCAAGGCCAATAAATGTGAATTCTGTCTATCCGAGGTCAATTTCTTGGGACATGTCATAACAGAAAACGGTATAGCCGTGGATCCAGCTAAGGTGGCGGCAGTAAGTGAATGGAAAGCACCAAAGAATGTAACCAAGATCCGCAGTTTCTTAGGATTGGCGGGTTATTATCGAAAATTTATCATGGATTTTTCCAAAATTGCATCTCCATTGACTCGACTCACTCAGAAGGGAGTCAAATATGAGTGGACAGATCTGTGCAATTGGAGGTTTGAGGAACTGAAAAGTAGACTTACCACTGCTCCTATTTTAATTTTGCCGGAAAGGGGCAAAGGATATGAAGTACAATGGGATGCTTCAGGAGAGGGACTAGGGTGTGGCCGAACCCATGGCTTACCATTTTCACAACTATTTACGAAAATGCCATTGTTCATAACCATAACCCTTTTTCTTTGCTTAGGTTCCAAATCATCCATACATGTTTCTTTTAATCCAAAACATATAGTCCATAAAACAATTCATGGGGTTCGGCCATACACCATGGCCGAACCCAATGTCCAATATTCTCACATATTTACAAAAATGTCATCCATGGCTTACATAACCAATAATCTGACCATTGCAACATTAAAATCATAATTGATTAAACATAGACCATAATTTGATTCATGGGGTTCGGCCATGCCTAAGTTTCCATAAATAATATCCACCCTTCCATATTTGGAAGATTTCCATCATCATCTTCCATGGTCTATAAATAGATACATTCTTATTTCAATGTCCACTTCCAAGAATAGAAACTTACTTAATAAGCAACCTCCTTCCACATATGGAAGCTTTCTAAATTTAGCAAACACCTTCCCTAATTTGAAACTTTCTAAATTTAGCAAACACCTTCCCTAATTTGAAACTTTCTAAATTTAGCAAACACCTTCCCAAAATTGGAATCTTTCTAAATTTAGCAAACACCTTCCAAAATTGGATACTTTCCAATTTAGCAAGCACCTTCCATAATTGGATGCTTTCCAATTTTAGCAACCCCTTTCCTTAATTAGAAGGTTTCCTATTTAACCATTCAAATTCATCTACCTTCCAAAATTACCACATGGGGTTCGGCCATACACCATGCCCGAACCCTATGGTTCACGATCTTTGACCATTTAGCTTAGACCCATTAAGGTCCATCATCAATCCATTAAAATATTTGGTGAGGTTCGGCCATACATCATGGCCGAACCTCACCCCTTCTTTTCATTACTATGGATCCAATCAACTTAGCCATATAGAAATCATGGTTCGGACATGCCATGGCCGACCCACATCCCTATCCAAATCTCCCTTTAAAATTATCAAACTCTCCCATGGATTTTCATCATTCAAATTTATAAATCTAAACCATGCATTCCCATGGTTTTTATCATTCAAACCATCATGAAATCACCATGTCTTTCCATGATCTAAAATCTAAGAACATAAACCCAATGAAATAAATCAAATCTCTCCATGGTTTTCAATCTTCCAAAACCCATGAATTAAATTCTTCTTTCCATGTGCATGGCCGAACCCTATGGTTCTTTTTCTCCATTTAAATGTAATCCAAACATCATCCAAACTTCTTCCATGGGGTTCGGCCAAACACCATGGCCAAACCCTGTGGTTCTTTATTTCAAAATAAAATTATTAAACAAGATACTAACCTTTTTGCTCTTCCAATCTTTCTTCTTTCCTTAGCCTCTTTCTTTCTTCTTCTTACTCTTGCCGTGAGAGATAATGAGAGATTGAGAGAGAGAAGGAGAGTTCGGGTATGGGTTGTAAAAACCGTGCACCCCCTTGTGTCTCTCCTTTTATTATTTTCCAATTGATCAACATAGAAAGCATTAAGATAGAAATTGCCCTTCCTCTTTGTTTCCCTCTTTCTAAGCTTCCATTCGGCCCATGCTTAAGATAGCAATGCCGTGTACCCCTTTGTCTTAAATTGGTAATTGCAGACCTCCCTTACTTAATCTAGTAATTGCCGACCTCCTTGCTTAATCTAGTAATCTCCCAATCGGCTAATGCTAAAAATAATTATAGCAATGCCGTGAGCCTTTCTTTTAATTTAGATATTTCTTTTATTTATATGCATCACTAAATTAATTCAAAACCCATTTAATTTTTTAATAACATTAATTCCACAATCAGTTGGGTCTTAATTGGGTCATAGCCCAATTCCTTATCCAAATAAGATCCAATCTAAAATTCACAATTAAAAATGGATAATTCCGTAAAAATAATAAATTGAAAATCCGAGGTGTTAAAGAACGAGGACGTGAACGGAGCCAAGCATAGGAGCTTGGATGATTAAGTTTCATATTGCTTAAGTTACTCATGGATAATGTATTTGAGTAATTAGTTCGTGGGACCGTAATAACGTAGATTATCCGTTATGGTTGGAATGTTGATTTTGGATATTTTAACGTAAGATAATTATAATTAAGTGATGGACATCCTTGCTATCTAAAATGGAATAGAATTATTATTCTATTATATTTCCGCATCTATGATTTATTCCGCATGTGAACTTGAGTACGTGTGAACCGTTTTAGTGGACTTGGTCCACGCACATGTATGGTTGGCCAGTTAAGGGTCGGGCTTTGGATGCTCGGACTTAGCTCGCGTCGTGGCGTCCCGCTCTCTCTCACTCTTTTATTTAAAAAAAAAATAGACTATGATTTTTGGCACAGTGAAAAGGGTGGGGCGGTATAGGTTTTGGGCCCCTCTTTTTAGTCCTTGATCATTTTAATCGATGTGGGTCCAAGATCATTTTAATCGATGTGGGTCCAAGATCATTCCATCTTTTGATTTAGTGATCCAATCACATAAGTTAATTATTTTACATTAATAAAAACAACCTCAGTCCATAAGACATTCTCCATGGGGTTCGGCCATACAACATGGCCGAACCCATGGTTCTTTATTTTCACCATGTTCCCATCCTAGCTATCACCCTTTCCATAGCTAAACATTTTACACATAACTTAGGTCCATACATGATTCATTAACATAACATAGATCCATAATAAATCCCTCCATTCCTTAGCTTGATCATTCAATCTCTTATACATGCATAGATCTACATATGATCCATCAAAGAGGTTCATGGGGTTCGGCCATACAACATGGCCAAACCCATGGTGTCTCATTTTTCATCCTTCCTCTCTTAAATCATTTACAAACATTAGGTCCATAAACAAAGTCCCTCCATGGGGGTTTAATCATACACTTAGGTCCACCAATTTTAAAACCTAAAATCCAACAATATTTCTTCCATGGGGTTCGGCCATGTTGTCCATTGATCTTCATTATCTCCTCATTTTAAATCATGTTTACAACATTTAAAACCATTTTAAATCACCAACATTCCTCCATCATTTTCATCCTTTAAAACTAACATACATTCATCATTTTCATCCTTTAAAACCCATTAAAATCAATAACCTACTTCCATGGGGTTCGGCCATACAACATGGCCGAACCCCATGGTTCATCATTTCCTCTTAAATTTACACCTCTATGATTAGATCACTTGATGAGGTTCAGCCACACATCATGGCCGAACCTCATCCAATCCTTTCTTTGTCCTTAATGGTCCATGTATAAAATCTAGGGTTTGGCCATGCAAGGGCCAAACCATGATCTTTGATCATATTCCATATCTTAGACATGCATGGGGTCCTTACACATAACAAGATTAGGGTTCGGCCATGCAAGGGCCGAACCATGTTCCTTGACCATTTCTCATGTTTAGCCATGCATGTTGTCATAAGCCATATGCATATTGTCCTTAATAATCCTCATTCATATAACTTATCTTACCCATTAGGGTTTTGTCCAATTTTCCTTCTCGTTCCTTGGATGGATTTTAAATCCATGACCCATAACATTTTGGCCAACTTTCCAATCCGAAATGGAATGTTCCTTTAACCTCTTTTTACTTAATAAAATCTTGTCAAGCAAGACTTACCGATTTCGCGACTCCTCCGTTTTCTTTCGCTCCGTCTTGCTCTTCCGATCTTTTCTTTCCTTAGTCTTTCTTCCTCCTCCTTGATCTTCGGCCAAAGAGTGTTGCTTTGAGAGGGTTTAAGATGAAAACCCCAAGAGATGGTTCGGCCAAGGAGAGAGCTTGAGAGAGGGAGAGGAGGAGAGTGAGATGAAAACTCTAAGTTCTTTCTTGTCTTGGAGAGAGGTCGGCCCTTAGGGTTTTTGTGAGAGGGAGAGGAGTTGAGATGGGAAAATCCCTAAGTGTTTTCTTTTGTCTTGTGAGGAAGGTCGGCCAAGAATGAGAGGGAGAGAGTGAGTGAGTGAATGAGATGGAAAGCTAGCCCTTTCCATCTTGTCTAGGGTTTCCTTGGGTAAGACTCCACCTCCAACTACCCTCATCAATGTGGAGTCTTCCCTATGAGTCCCTTGACCAAACAAGGGAATGCATGCCCTCCACATGGTACACACCACCCTCTCCAACGGTTTTGGCTAGTGGTTTCCATGAGATGGAACCCCCACCTCTCCTTTGACCAACCATGAGGATGCATGCCCTCCACATGGGTTCTTTGTCTAGCCAAGAGGGTGCATGCCCTCCACATGGCGCACACCACCCTGTCCAACGGTTTTGTGGCTAGTGGTTTCCATGAGATGGAAACCACCCACCTTTCTTTTGACTCACTCCATCTTTTCGTCTTCCATGTGACTCACCCCCATTTGACAAACTCCATTTAAATGAAACTCAACTCCTAACTTAAGCATTTGAATTTATTTCCATCTAACTTAGGTGATTTAATTAAATAATTTAATTCAACTTGCTTCACTTGATCCTCCGTAATTCACCCATGAACTCGCCCATGGTTGACCAAGTCAACCATGTGGCTGGCCCCACATGTACCTTATTCCACACGCCACCTCACTTGATGAGGTGGAGTTGGGTCCCACTTCGCTATGCCACTTGTATAATTCCTCATACACTTGCCACCTCACTTGATGAGGTGGACCCCATGCCTTTGATCATAATTGGTCCATGACCCGATTAAATCCATTCCTTACCCATTTATCCTAATCATTAGCCCATCTTGACCCATTGGGTCCCAATTGGGTATTTGACCCAATTGACCACATTGACCCAATTAAATAGGATTAATCCTATCCATGGTCCATTGGACCATACTTGGGCCATTGCCTCAACTCTGATCCATCTAACATCCATTCCATCTATAAATCTTAATTTTTAACAATTAAAATAAATAATAGCCAATATATTTATTGAATTGAAAATCCGGTTATTACAATATCGATCCCACGGTAGATATAGTGGTCCCATGGTAGATGTGACGGTTCTATGGATAGATATTATCTTCCCATGGATGAGGGTTTCCATGGTGGTTTAGATTGATACTGGATATTGGCATTATGGTAGACGCATTGGTAGGGTGATAGACATTTTGACACCATAGTCAACGTATTGGTCGTATGGTAGACCTGTTAGTCCTATGATAGACATTGGTTCTACGTACGTTTATTAGTTATGCCCATGAATGGATTATACCCATAGAGGGGTTATATTCATGGATCTGATGAACAAAATCTTTCATCTTTGTTTGGACAAGTTTGTAATTGACTTCATTAACGGTATCCTGATTTATTCCAACAATCGGGAGGAGCATGCAGAACATCTAAGGATAGTCTCAGACACCCTGAAGAAAAATCAGTTGTATGCCAAAGCAAGCAAGTGCGAATTCTGGGTATCTGAGGTTAACTTCTTAGGGCATGTCATATCAGCAGAAGGTATAACCATGGACCAGGCTAAAGTGGCAACAGTTAGAGATTGGAAAACTCCAAGGAATGTGACCGAAATCCGCAGCTTTCTGGGATTGGTTGGTTATTATAGGAAGTTTATTATGGACTTCTCCAATATTGCATCTCCACTCACCAGACTCACACAGAAAGGGGTCAGATTTGAATGGTCTGAGGTGTACAACCGAATGTTCGAAGACCTGAAGGAGAGGTTTACGACTGCTCCTATTCTGATTTTGCTGGAAAGAGGCAAAGGCTATGAAGTATATTGTGATGATTCAGGAGATGTTCTCTTACTCAAAGTCAACACATAGTGGCTTATGGTTCAAGGCAGTTAAAAATTCATGAACGCCACTATCCCACACATGATCTGGAATTAGTCGCAGTGGTCTTCACTCTCAAAAGCTGGAGATACTATCTCTATAGCAAGAAATTTGAGGTATTTTCAGATCACAAAAGTTTGAAATATCTGTTTGATCAGAAAGAACTTAATATGAGGCAACGCAGATGGATGGAATATCTGCAAGACTATGAGTTTGCGCTTTGATATCATCCTGGCAATGCAAACAAAGTGGAGGATGCCCTTAGTCGCATGTCACATCCAACAGTGGCCAGTTTCATTATGAGGGAATGGAAAATGCTGAATACCATTCGAGATTTCAATTTGTACATCAAGAATCATGGGAGACTTAGTATTCTTGAAAGACTCGACACGAAAGGGACACATGCGATTTGGGAAAAAAGGGAAACTGTCACCTAGATTTGTGGGACCGTTCCCAATCCAAAAGAGGGTGGGGGGAAGTGGCTTATCAATTGGCACTTCTTCCACAGTTGCCTCTCTTTGCACGATGTACTCCATGTTTCTAGGTTGAGGAAATACAATCCTGATCCTTCGCACGTGCTGAATGTACAAGATGTTGATGTGCAAAGTGACATGACTTATGTTGAAAGGCCGGTCAGAGTGATCGGGAAAGAACAAAAGTGTCTTGAAACAGAGCTATTCAGTTCATCAAGGTGGTATGGGATCGACATGGTAATGAGGAAGCCACCTGGGAACTTGAATCAGAAATGAGAGCAGCTCACCCTAAGCTTTTCGTATAGTTGGTTGAAAACCTTGCTTCACTCGATTTTCGTGACAAAAATTTCAAAAGAGGGTAATATTGTAACATCCTGGATTTTCAATGCATTATTATATTGGGTATCATCTATTATAATTGTTAAATTTAAGATTTATAGACGGAATGAAGGTTAGATGGGTAAGAATTGGGGCAATGGCCCAATTAGGATCCAACGAATCATGGATAGAGTTTGATGCTAATTAATGAGGTAAATGTAGTTAATTGGGTCAAATGCCCAATTGGGACCCAATGGGTCAAGAGGAATTGATGTTTAAGGTAAATGGGTAAGGAATTGATTTAATCGGGTCATGTAACCAATTAAGATCTAGGACATGGGATCTACCTCATCAAGTGAGGTGGCATGTGTATGAGGTGGCATGTGAGTGACATGGCCAAGTGGGACCCAAATCCACCTCATCAAGTGAGGTGGCAAATGATTTAATGCACATGCATGGTCGGCTAACCATGGTTGACTTGGTCAACCATGGGTGAGTTCAAAAGGGTTAAGTGAAGTGAGTTGAGGAATTATTTAATTAAGGAATAAATTCAAGTCTTGAGTTAAGAGTTGCATGGGTGAGTTCAAATGGGGTGAGTTGAATTATATTGAGTTGGAAATTAAAATCACTTGAGTTATATGGAAATGAGTTCAAGAAAATTAAGTGAGTCAAAGTGTAAGCCATGTGTCTCCTTGGGTGGGACACATGGGAAAGACAAAGCCCCAAGTGTAAGCCATGCATATTCTTGGTTGAGCAAGGGACAAGTGTAAGCCATGTGAAAGACAACCTCCAAGTGTAAGCCATGTGAAAGACAAGCCCTAAGTGTAAGCCATGTGAAAGATAAGCCCCAAGTGAAAGCCATGTGTCTCCTTGGACGGGACACATGGGAAAGACAAAGCCCCAAGTGTAAGCCATGCACCTTCTTGTTTGACCAAGGGACAAGTGTAAGCCATGTGAAAGACAAGCCTCAAGTGTAAGCCATGTGTCTCCTTGGTTGGGACACATGGGAAAGACAAAACCCCAAGTGTAAGACATGCACCTTCTTGTTTGACCAAGGGACACATGGGAAAGACCACACCTTAATAAGGATGGTGGAGAGGGTGTTGGGCAGATTTCAAAGAGCTCACATTACACCCTTGACCGATCCTCTCTTGGAGAGAAAAGAGATAGAGTTTCATCTCATCTCTCTCTCTCAACCTACACACCTTGGCCGATCCATAGAGATTTTCATCTCATTTTCTCCCTCTCTCAATCAACACCTTGGACGAGTGCTCCATTGAAGATCAAGGAGGCTTTCATCTCTCTCTCACACACAATTTCGGCTCTAGACTTGAAGGAAGAACAAGGACTAAGGAAGGAAGAACAAGGACTTGGCAATTCCCCAAACTATGTAAACAAAAAACTTTATTAGAAAGCTAAGTCAAAGGATGTTTCAATGACTTAGGAAAATGTCTCCGAGAAGAAGAAGAACTCGACAACACCAGCATGTGGAGGAAGAGGTGCAGCAACTACACCGGGAAGAGGAACAGAACAGCGTGAATATTCCTGTGGTACCTCCCGAGCTGCAGAACTAAGTGTAGGCAGTGGTCACTTCCATTCTACAACAACATATGAACGGCAATGGAAGTATGACCACCAATGAGGCACAGGATCGAAGCATGGTCAGATACTTCCAACAGCAGCGTCCCCCTCACTTCAAGAGGAAAGAAGGACCTGCAGGAGTGGAAAATTGGCTAAGAAATATGTAATAGCCCGGATTTTCAATGCAATAAATATATTGGCTATTATCTATTTTATTTGTTAAAAATTAAGATTTATAAATGGAATGGATGTTAGATGGATAAAAGTTGGGGCAATGGCCCAAGTATGGTCCAATGGACCATGGATAGGATTAATTCTATTTAATTGGGTTGATATGGTCAATTGGGTCAAATGCCCAATTTGGACCCAATGGGTCAAGATGAATTGAGGTTTAGGGTAAATGGGTAAGGAATTAACTTGATCGGGTCATGGACCGAAATAAGATCTAAAGGCATGGGGTCCACCTCATCAAGTGAGGTGGCAAGTGTATGAGGTAATATCAAAGTGGCATAGCCAAGTGGGACCCCAACTCCACCTCATCAAGTGAGGTGGCTTGTGGACTAGGGCACATGTGGGGGCCGGCCACCATAGTTGACTTGGTCAACCATGGGTGAGTTCATGGGTGAATTAAAGAGGATCAAGTGAGTGGAGTTAAGGAATTAATTAATTAAAAAATAAATTCAAGTGCTTGAGTTAGGAGAATGAGTTTTATTTAATGTAGTGAGTTGGATGGGTGGTGAGTCACATGGAAGATGAAGAGATGGAGTGAGTCAAAGGGGAGGTGGAGTGTTTCCATTTCAATGGAAACCCTAGACACCAAACTCGTTGGAGAGGGTGTGTGCGCCATGTGTAGGACATGCATCCTCTTGGTGAGTCAAAGGGGAGGTGGAGGGTTTCCATCTCAATGGAAACCCTAGACCAAAAACGCTGGAGAGGGTGTGCCATGTGGAAGGCATGTATCCTCTTGCTTAGTCAAGGAACTCATGGGGAAGACTCCACATTGAATGAGGGTGGTTGGGAGGTGAAGTCTTGTCCAAGAAACCCTAAACAAGATGGAAAGGGCTAACTCTGCCTCTCTCAAGCTCTCTCTTGAACGACCTTCCCTCTAAGACAAAAGAAAAAGACTTGGAGTGTTTTCCATCTCAACTCCTCTCCCTCTCACCAAAAACCCTAGGGGCTGAACTCTCTCCAAGACAAGAAAACACTTAGGATTTTTCCATTCTCTCCTCCTCTCTTTCTCTCTCTCAGACCTTCTCCTTGGTCGAACCCTCTCTTGGGGTTTTCATCTTAAACCCTTTCCCTCTCAAGCAACACTCTTTGGCCGAAGATCAAGGAGGAAGAAGAAAAGACTAAGGAAGAAGAAGATCGGAGGAACAAGAAGGAGTGAAAGAAAACGAAGGAGTCGCGGAATCAGTATGTATGGGTCATTAATTAACAGGTGGTTAAGGGAACATTCTATTTCGGATTGAAAATAGTTGGCCAAAATGTTATGGGCCATGGATTTGAAATCCATCCAAGGAATGAGATGGAAAAATGGACAAAACCCTAATGGGTAAGATAGATTATTAAGGACAATATGTATATATGGCTTATGACAACAGGCATGGTTAAAATGATCAAAGATCATGGTTCGGCCCTTGCATGGCCGAACCCTAATCTTGTTATGCATAAGGACCTCATGCATGTTCAATATAAGGGATGGAGAATGATCAAAGATTATGGTTTGGCCCTTGCATGGCCAAACCCTAGATTTTTATGTATAATGACCATTAAGGACAAAAAGGATTGGATGAGGTTCGGCCATGATGTATGGCCGAACCCCATCAAATGATCAAATCATAGATATGTAACTTTAAAAGGAAATAATGAACCATAGGGTTTAGCCATGTTGTATGGCCGAACCCCATGGAAGTATGTTATTGATTTTAATGGGTTTTAAAGGATGAAAATGATGGAAGTATGTTAGTGATTTTAAAGGGTTTTAAAGGATGAAAATGATGGAAGAATGTTGGTGATTTTAAATGGGTTTTAAATGTTGTAAATGATAATTTAAAATGAGGAGATGATGAAGAATAATGGACCATGGGTTTGGCCATGTTGTATGGCCGAACCCCATGGAGAAATATTGATGGATTTAAAGGTATTTAGGCCATGGGAAGATGGAAAGAAGGAACCATGGGTTCGGCCATGTTGTATGGCCGAACCCCATGAACCATTTTGATGGATCATTTTGTAGATCTATGCATGTAAGAGATTGAATGATCAAGCTAAGAAATGGAGGGATTTATTATGGATCTATGTTTATGCTAATGAATCATTTATGGACCTAAGTTATGTGTAAATAAGTTAAGTGATTAACTATGGAAAGAGTGATAGCTAAGATGGGAATATGGCGAAAATAAAGGACCATGGGTTCGGCCATGTTGTACGGCCAAACCCCATGGAGAATGTCTTATGGACTTAGGTTGTTTTTATCAAATTAAATGATTAACTTATGCGATTGGATTAATAAATCAAAAGATGGAATGATGTTTGGACCCATTTTGTTTAAAATAAAACAAGGGTTAAAAAGGGGGTCAAAACCAAAGAGAGAAGTTCGGCCATGTTGTATGGCCGTGTAATGGCCCGAAAATTTTAAATCAATAAATATGTGAATATTATTTATTTTAATGATAAAAATTGGAAATTGGTGGAGTAAATGGTAAATGGGCCAAAATTTGGACAAAGGCCCAAATATGGCCCAATAGACCATGGATTACATTTTAAAATCATTTAAGTGGTCAATGATGGCCAATTGGGCCATGGGTGGTCAAATTGGGTCAAATACCCATTTGGGACCCAATGGGTCAAGATGGTTAAGCTCTAAGGTAAATGGGTACGATGGAGATGTAATTGGGCGATGGGCCCAATAATGATCCAATTGGTTGTAGTGGGCTTAATAAAATTTAAATCACCTAAGTTATTTGGAATTAAACCAAGGTGATGTGGCCAAGTGGGACTCACCTCCACCTCATCAAGTGAGGTGGCATGTGGGCCAAGGTTTGGTGGGACCGGCCACCATGGTTGATTTGATCAACCATGGGTGGAGTAATGGAGTTAGGTTAAGTACAAATGGATTAACCTAAGGTAATTATCTAATTAATTAAATAATTAAATTATTTAAAATGGTGGTTAAAAGTGGTCAAAGTGGGGCCAAGAGGTGAAGACCCACCTCATTCCAACCTCAAATATGAAACACGTTGGGCTTGGTGGTGGTTTAGATAACCACCACCATAAAGCAATTTAAATATCTCAAAAATATTTTAAGGTTGGTGAATGTAATTAATGTAAAGTAAAAAAATGGGGATAAGCCTCATCTTTTCCTTTCTTTCTCTCTTTTCATTCTCATTTCAATCCTTCACTCTCTTATGGCCGTCCCACACTAGGAAGGAGAAGAGAAGAAGGAAATTAAGGAAAGGAAGCTAAGAAGAGAAGGAGAGAAGAAAGAAGTAGAATTTTAAGGAAAATCACCCTAAGATCAAGGTGATCATCTCCCCTCTCATCATCTCTCCCTCTCCCTCTCTCAATTTAAACCCTACCTTGGCCGATCCTAAGGTTGGGGGTTGCCACCATAGATCAAGAATCTTGACCTACCAAAGATCAAGAGGAAGGAGAGAGGAGGCTAAGGAAACCGACGGGAGTGCCGGAAGTCGGAGGAGACGATGGATTGTAATCATTCCTTAAACAAGAAAATTTGGATTTTTAGGGTTTAAGAATTGGAATTTATTTTTGTGAATTTAATGGTGGTTACATAAGTTTATGCCATGGATTTTAAATCCATCAAATGGAAGGAATGGAAAGTGGGCAAAAACCCTAATGGAGAAAAATTAGGATTAAGAAAAATAAAAAGGGATTATGGACATTATATGATTAATGTGATTAAACATAGAGGTACATGCATTTTTTTGGAGTTAAGAGCCATAGGGTTCGGCCATGTAGCATGGCCGAACCCCATGGTAAGTAATGTATGTTTCTTTTTAGGGTTTTGAGAAAATGGAAGATGGAGAAAACCCTAAATGGGTGAATTAGGAGTAGGGAAAAGAATATAAATAAGTGATTATGTGCATTGGGTAATTTATGAATTAAGTATGGAAGTGGATGATTGGAAGAAAAATCATGGGCCATAGGGTTCGGCCATGTAGCATGGCCGAACCCCATGGTGAGTGATTAGCTAATTGATTTAATTGGTTAAGGTTTTGATAAATGGAAGACAATGAGGGTAGCAAATGAAAATTAGGATTTTAAATGGGTGAATGTAGGTGTTTGGAGCAATGAATGGTGGATCATGAACCATGGGTTCGGCCATGGTAAATGGCCGAAACCTATGGTGGTGTAATGGTGATCAAATGATGGGTTTAAGGTATGCAAAAGAGGGATTAATGTATTAATGAATTTAGGGTTTTGAATGAGTAATGTTGTGGCCTTAAGAGGCATAGAAAAATAATGGAACATGAACCATGGGTTCGGCCATGGTGTATGGCCGAACCCTATGGTCATGTGTTACAAATTTTAAAGGGGTTTAAAAAGGATGGAAAATGGGAAGATTCAATGGGTTAAGTATGTTTGAAACCATGAAAAGATGAGGGGGAATGTTATTAGTTTTGATGGGCTCAAGAGATGAAACAAATGTTGATCAAATGAATGATCTAAATAAATGATGAAATTCCCATATAGAGGGATTTGTGATAAATTAAAATGTCAACAATGGACCCAAGAAAAAAAAATTGGGAAAAGGACACCATGGGTTCGACCATGCTGTATGGCCGAACCCATGGCTCATTTGTGAGCCTTTTGATGGGTTAGATTGGAGTATGAAGATGTTTAAATTGATTGGGATTAGGTTAAGTTAAAGACTTATTTTTAATGAGTTCATGTTATGGTTGATAGGTCACTAATAGATCTAAGTTATGGATCAATTTTGGACTTAAGTGTGGCTAAGTTAATAGACTTTAATGTGGTTAAGGGTGATGACTCAAATGTATAAATAGGCCAAAGAAAGAATGGGGTAAAGACATCATGGGTTCGGCCATGGTGTATGGCCGAACCCATGACCCATTTGTGGGTAAACTTATGGATAAATTTGGTATGATGTATGTGAGAACGGAATGAGGATTAGAGTGTTTGAGTGGCTAACTTTTAGTGTTGTTAGTTGTAATGGAAATGTGGTTAAGTAATGATAAGTCAAGTGTATGGTTTAGGTTCTCTCAATGGAGGGACTTATGATGAATTTAATGTGTAACCAAAGACCAAGGACAATGGAGATTTGGTTAAATTTAAAGGACTGAATTTTAATGACTCAATTGTAGATCATTATGGCCTAAGATTAATGTGTTTGTACATGTTTAAAGTAATGGACTTTAGGTTAAATTAAGTGGCTGACTTTATTGATTTTAAGATATGGGTGATGGGTCATTGATGGATCCAAATCTATGAATCATCTATGGACTTAATCATGCATGGATGAATGAGTGATTAACCATGGAGAAGAGGTAGTGGTAAAACCGTAAATAATGGCTAAAATGAAGAACTCCATGGGAGATGATCATGGGTTTAGGGATTCTAAGTAATAGCATTATGTAGGGTAAAATAAAGCTTGGGAGGCTGATTTTACACTCATGTAATTAAAATGTGGACTGATTAATGTGTAATAAGGTACTGAACATCGCAAGAGGTACGCGTGTCGATAGCTGGACTGTAGGACGGAAACGAAAAAAAGAACGCTAGTCGGTATTTGGTAGGATTCTAACCTTTTTCTAAGCCATGGATGGAGTGATGGTTTCTTTGAATTACTTTGAAAATTATATGGTTTGGTTAAGATTGGTTTTGAATTATGTATTACGTAGGGGTTTTCATTTGATTTATTCTGGCAAGTATATGATTGGTTTATAAATGGGTTTTAAAGCTATGATGTGGTTATTGAGGCTTTTCTTGATCTATTTTTGATAATCAAGTTATATGTTTTATGGATGGGATTTTTAAATGTCATGGTTTGTTATTATATTCATTACATGGCATATGACATCTACATCTCATGCATGGCATGGGAGGGATATGACAGGGGAAGGATGAAATGAACCCGGTGTCCATGCTCCATCGGGGCAACCGATAAACAGACATGGAGATATTTTAATGTATTTGATTTATCAGGGATGTTGTATGTAATTCTGATACCTTGATGATGGTTCTTCCATCAAGGGGGATGATTTGTGATTGGTTATATCGGGACGAGGTTTTGCCATCCAGGGGGATGATTTGTGATTGGTTATATCTGGACGAGGTTTTGCCGTCCAAGGGGATGATTTGGGATTGTGTATATTTTGACGAGGCCGTACCGTCAAGAGGGATATGATATTATATGGTTTGGATGATGGGTGGGATGCATAACATAGACACCCATGACATGGCATTTACTTTATAGTTTCATTATATGATGGTTTATCAGCTTGCATTGGGTTATTATCTGTATGCTGTTATTACTAATCCATGTGCTAGCCCTACTCAGAGTCCTACTGGGCTCGTTGTCTAACGCCCTACTTCTACCCTAGCTGATGACGCAGGAGGTGGCGAAGCGGAAGGAAGAGACGAGAGCCAAGCTAAGGAGCTTGGAAAGGCGTGCTAGATAGTTACTAATGTTTGTTTCGGATAATGTAATTTGCAATAGTTTAGCTTGTCGGAAATGTAATAAATTAGATTACTTGCTATGTTTTGAAATTATATTACGGACATTATGATTTTGAGGTATTGTAGTAATTTAAATGGATGTTATCTTCCCTGCAATCTCAAATTTGTAGGATAGTCCTTATTGTTAATTCCGCATATAGTTGTATATTTCCTTGATGCTTGCTGTCTACGTGTGAACTGTTCTCCGTGGACTTCGTTCCACGCATACGTAGGGTTGGCCAGTTAAGGGCTGGGCTTTAGAAGCTCGGACTTAACTCGCGTCGTGACGTCCGCGCCCTTTGTCACTCTTTATAAAAAAAAAAATAGACTCTGATTTTAGGTGAAAAGGGGCGGGCGTTACAGGCCGAACCCCACTAGTGAGTTTTAGTGGACAGTGGATAGTAGGTAGTGGACAGTGGACAGTGGATAGTAGGTAGTGGACAGTGGACAGTGGGTAGTGGACAGTGGACAGTGAGTAGTGGACAGCGGGTAAACGGCTGATTTTAAAAATGAAATATTTATATGATTTTCAAAATGGTTAAGTTAAATTGGAAGGATGAAGGGAATGGTTTAAATCAATTGGAATAATTAATTTGATTATTTTATGGAATTTATTAAAGGTAAAAAGATTCCACAACTGGGGGCGCGATCGGTGAGCGGTTTTTGGATGAAAACGCAAGGACACGATATTTGGTCGTTGGTAGGATTCCTACCTTATTGAAAACCATGGAATATGTATATGTGATGTTTTTACTTCTATGTTCATTTTGATATCAAAGTACTATGTTTCAACTATGGGATTTTAATGCTATGATGTTTATTATTACATAGCATGCTTGCACTGCATCTCATGCATGGCATGTAACACCCCGGATTTTCATTTCATGAATATATATATATATATGGAAATTGTCCATTTAATTTGTGAATTAATGGAATTTGAAATTAAATAATGGAGATGGACCTTAGATGGGTAAGGAGTTGGGTCAATTGCCAAATTAAGACCCAACGAGTTTTGGATAATGTTCAATTGAAATAAATGGGTAAGATTAATTTAATTGGTTCAAAATACCCAATTAAGATTCAAGTGTAGGTTCACCTCATCAAGTGAGGTGGCATGTAAATGAAATGGCTAAGTGGGACCCTAAATACCATGTGGTTCATGGTCGGCTAAGCCATGGTTGACTTGGTCAACTATGGGTGAGTTCAAATTGAGTTGAGTTGATGAATGAGTTCAATTAAGTTCAAAGGAAGTGACTTATGGATGAGTTGAATTGATTTGAGTGATTAATGAGTCCAAATTGAATTAAATTGAGTTGAGTTAAGGGGAATTATATAAATGAGTTCAATGAAAAGATGGAGGGTTTCCATCTCATGGAGGAAACCCAAGGGGCACACATTGGAAACAAGGAGGTGCCTTGGCCAAGCCAATGGACACCTTGGTTGAATACAATATTAGTGAGGGTAGATGGAAGGTTTCCATCTCATGGAGATGAAAACCCATGAACCGATGGGGAGGTGGAGAGTTCCATCTCCATGGCCCACGTCGGGGAGCCCGAAGGGTGCTTGGTTAAAGCCAAGGGATACCTTGGAAAGACACAACCATTATGAGGGAGATGAAAAGGCCTGACGCTGATACTAAAGGACACCAGCCCAAGGGGCACACCCCACCCCTTTGGCCGAATTTGCATCTTGAGATCAAGGAGATTTTCATCTCTTCTTCTTTTTTTCTCTCTCTCTCTCTCCCTCTCTCAAGCTCTCCCTTGGCCGACCCTCTCACAAGACAAGAAAACACTTAGAGTTTTCTCCCATTCTCTCTCCTCTCCCTCTCTCAAACCTTCTCCTTGGCCGACCCCACTCTTAGGGTTTTCATCTTAATCAAGCACCACTCTTTGGCCGAAGATCAAGGAGAAGAAAGAAGAGACTAAGGAAGGAGAAGATCGGAGGAGCAAGGCGGCACGAAACAAAACGGAGGAGTCGCGGAATCGGTAAGTAGTACTTGACAAGATTTATAAATTAAAAGGAGGTTAAGGGAACATTCCATTTCGGATTGAAAATAGTTGGCCAAAATGTTAGAGGCCATGGATTTAAGATCCATTCAAAGAAAGACAAAATGAGGTTCGGCCATGTTGTATGGTCGAACCCCATCAAGTGATAAACATGTCGGATGTAAAATACCTATGGGATGGGTTGAACAAATGAATGGTGATTAAGGTTACCAATATGATTGATGGATATGATTAAGGACAATATGTATATATGGCTTATGGCAACATGCATGGAGAATGATCAAAGATCATGGTTTGGCCCTTGCATGGTCAAACCCTAGATTTTTATATATAAGGACAAAAGAATTGGATGAGGTTCGGCCATGATGTATGGTCGAACCCAATCAAATGATCTAATCATAGATATGTAGATTTGAGAGGAAATGATGAAGAACCATGGACCATGGGTACGGCCATGTTGTATGGCCGAACCCCATGGAAAAAATGTTGATGGATTTTGGGTTTTAAAATGATGGACCTAAGTGTATGATTAAACCCCATGGAGGGACTTTGTTTATGGGTCTAATATTTGTAAGTGATTTAAGAAAGGAAGAATGAAAATGAGACATCATGGGTTCGGCCATGTTGTATGGCCGAACCCCATGAACCATTTTGATGGGTCATTTGGTAGATCTATGCATGTTTAAGTGATTGAATGATCAAGCTAAGAAATGAGGGTTAAAATGGAAAGAAGATGGAATGAAAGAACCATGGGTTCGGCCATGTTGTATGGCCGAATCCCATGGATAATATTTTATGGACTTTGGTGTTTTTATCAAGTTAAATGATTAACTTATGTGATTGGATTAATAAATCAAAGGATGGAATGATGTTTGACCCATAGTGATTAAAGGATTGAAAAGGGACAAAAAACCAAGAGAGTGAGGTTCAGCCATGTTGTATGGCCGAACCCCACTAAGGTATTTTGTGGACTTAAACATGGTTCAGCCCCATTGTATGATGGAAACCTCTTAGGGGTCCTAACTGGATAAAAAACTGATGGTAAAGGGAGATGAACCTAGGATGATGTAGGGGGTTGATGGAATTAAATGGATCACAAATTGATGTATGTATATGTGTTAAATGTAATAAGGTAACGGGATTTCACAAACGGTGTACGATCGGCTTGACGCGATCGGTGATCGGTTTTTGGACAAAAACACAAGGACCCGATATTTGGACGTTGGTAGGATTCCTACCTTATTGAAAAACCATAGAATATGTATATGTGATGATTTTGCTTCATGTTTTGATGATTTATTTTCGTATCAAATGATATTTTTCAACTATGGGATTTTAATGCTATGATATTTATTATTACATAGCATGGTTGCACTTGCATCTCATGCATGGCATGGGAGGGATCAAATGAGGGGAGTCCACGCACCATTCGGATTTCTGATAAGCAATCGTGGGGAGGAATCCACATTGATTCCAATGGATGTATGACTGAATTGTAACCGGAATCCACACTCTGTTCGAGGCGACCGACAAAGCATTCGTGTGGAGGGATATACAGTGTTTGAAATGTAACCGGAGTCCGTGCTCTGTTCGGTGGGACCGATAAGGCATTCGCGGGGAGTCATGACAATACCTTGATGTCGATTATCCATCAAGAAGGACACTATGTGATTGTGATATGGATGATGGGTGGGACTCATGGCATATGACACCCGTGGCATGGCATTGACTTGCATGGTTTTGATTTTATATGTATCTATGTGAGTTTTATACTAACCCATGTGTTGACCCTACTCGGAGTACCTACTGGGCGCGTTGTCTAATGCCCTACTTCTACCTTAGATGATGACACAGGAAATGGACGGAACGAAGGACGTGATAGGAGCCAAGCTTAGGAGCTTGGATAATCTAGTTTCATTTTATTTAAGTTTATTCATGGACAATGTAATTCGAGTAGCCAGTATTTGGGACTGTAATAACTTAAACTATTTGTTATGGTTTTGATTTTTATTTGGACATTTTAACTTAAGGTAATTATTATTAAGTGATGGACTTCCTTGCTATTTAAAATTGTATAGGATAGAACTCTATTATAATTCTGCATTATGTTTTATTCCGCAAGCTTAACCTTATCGCGTGTGAACCATTTTCGTGGGCTTAGTTCACGCACACGCTTGGTTGGCCTGTTAAGGGCCGGGCTTGGAAGCTCGGACTTAGCTCGCGTCGTGACATTCCTGCTCTCTGTCACTCTTTACTTTAAAAAAAAATAGACTTTGATTTTCGGCGAGTGAAAATGGGCGAGGCGTTACATGGCATGGGAGGGATCAAATGAGGGGAGTCCACGCTCCATTCGGATTTCCGATAAACAACCGTGGGGAGGAATCCACACTGATTCCAATGGATGTATGATTGAATTGTAACCGGAGTCCACGCTCCATTCGGTGGGACCTATAAAGCATTTGTCGGGAGAGATATACTGTGTTTGAATTGTAACCGGAGTTCACGCTCCGTTCGGTGGGACCGATAAGGCATTCGTGGGGAGAGATATTGTAACGCCCCACCCTTTTTCACTCGCCGAAAATCAGAGTGTAGTTTTTTTTTTAACAGAAGAGTGAGAGAGAGCGGGACGCCACAATGAGAGCTAAGTCTGAGCTTCTAAAGCCCGACCATACGTGTGCGTGGACCAAGTCCACTAAAACGGTTGACACGTACTCAAGTTAACACGCGGAATAAAACATAAATACAGAATTATAATAGAATGTCTATCCTATTCCATTTTAGATAGCAAAGTAGTTCGTCGCGTAACCATAATTAACTTCAATTTCAATATCCAAAATTAAACATTCAAACCATAGCAAAATATCTAAGTTATTACATACCCAAATGCTAGCTACTCGAATTACATAGTCCATGAGTTACTTAAACAAAATGAAACTAAAAACATCCAAGTTCCTACGCTTGGCTCCGTTCACGTTCATCATTCCGATCATTTCCTGTGTCATCAACTAGGGTAGAAATAGGGCATTAGACAACGCCCCCAGTAGGTACTCCAAATAGGGTTAACACATGGTTAGTACAAAATCATATAGATAACATAATAACAAAAACCATGTAAAACAATGCCATGCCATGGTGTCCTATGCAATGAGTCCCACCCATCGCCCATATCACCAAACACATTGTATCCTCTTGATGGAATCTCCTCATCAAGGTATCCCCACAGTTGCCTTACGGACTAACCGATGGAGTGTGGCCTCTGGTTACTTCTTGATGGATAATGCACATCAAGGTCTTCCCACGACTGCCTTATGGACGCCCCGACGGAGCTTGGCCTCCAGTTACAAATCATCCCTCCCATGCCATGCATGAGATGTAAATGTCCACATGCTATGTACTAGTATAAATCATAGCATAAAGCTTCCATATTTGAAACATAACATTTGATACAAAATAACTCATCAAAAACATGAACTAAAATCATATTACATGTCCCATGGTTTCAAAGAGGTAGGAATCCTACAAATGATCAACTTAATATGTCTTTGCATTTTCGTCCGAAAATCGCTCACCGATCGTACCCGCTTGTGAGGTCCCGTTGCCTTATAACATATCAATAAATCAAAACCCATGTTCTATCATGTCTAAGTCCATAAACACACCTTTGTGGGGTTCGGCCATACAACATGGCCGAACCTCACTCACTTGATTTTGGGTCCCTCTTTTAGTCCTTGATCTTTTAAATACATGTGGGTCCAAGATCATGCCATCTTTTGATTCATCAATCCAAACATACATAAGTTAATCATCTAACATTCATAAAACCCTAAGTCCACAAAGACCTTCTCCATGGGATCGGCCATACATCATGGCCGAACCCATGGTCCTTCATTTCCATGATTCAATCATACATGTAAGCCACTTATACAAATCCATATCCAATAACATAATCCATGGGGTTCGGCCATACACCATGGCCGAACCCATGGTCCTTCAATTTTACCATTTGGGCATTTATTTCCTTCCATAGGTAATCACCTAATTTACTTACCCATACTCAAGTCCATAACATAGATCCATGAACATAGATATATAATTAAATCCCTCATTTCCTATCTTAATCATCCATTCATTTAAACATGCATAAAAACTCTAAATGACCCTTTAAAATGGTCCATCAAATGGTTCATCAAATGGTTCGTGGGGTTCGGCCATACACCATGGCCGAACGCATGATGTCTTATCTCCATCTTCTTCTTTAAATAATTTACCATCTTAAGTTCATAAACAAGTCCCTCCATGGGCAGGCTGGGGGTGGGGGGGCGGTATTTAATCATACCCTTAGGTCACTGAAAGTCCATCAACATGACTTCATTTAAATCTTCTACAATCATTAATATTCTTCCATGGGGTTCGGACATACAACATGGCCGAACCCTACGGTTCATCATTTCCATTAAAACACATCATACATCCATAATTGATCCTTTGATGATTCTCATTCATACATCCATCTAAACCCTTTAAAACCTTTTAAAAACATAAAAATATATCTATGATTTTCATCCTTCAAATCCATTAAAAATAACTAATGTCCTTCCATAGGGTTCGGCCATACAACATGTAACACCCCAATTTCTCAATGATATGAATACTTACGAAAATGCCACTAGAATGGTAAATTTAATAGATGTGATTGTAAATGAGAAAATGGTGGGGCCCATTGTTCAAATTAAGACCCTATGAACATATTATAAGGATTAAATTTAAGTCAATGGGTAATGTGCATCAAATTGGGTCAAAATGGTTAATTGGGCCAAAGGACCCAATTGGGACCCAATGGGTCATGGTGGACCTATTTGACCATTTGGGTAAGTTCAATTTTATTATGGTTAAGCTAAATTGATTGGCAATGAGGTGAATGATGAATGGGTAGGCTTCATACAAGTGTGTAAACCACATGCAAAGGGCTAAACCACCCATAAATGCGTCATGGTGTCAAATTGGATCCATGGGCTAAATGGGGACCCAATGGGTCGAGTTTACCATGTTGACCATGGTTGACCATATGGACCCTCAAGTGAGCTCAAATATGAGTTAAATCAGGTTGAGTTGGGATTGAAGTGAGTTGGAATTAAATCAAGTAATGGAGTTGACTCAAGTGCATTAAATGAATGGCATTAAGTGTAGTGAGTTGGGTGAGTTGAGTTGGAAATCAAAGGGACCTTGAATTCAAGTGAGTCAAATGGGATATGAAGAGTTGCCTTGGTCTCAAACATCACCAAGAAACAAGTCTCACACGTTGGTGGGTTGGAATTAATGGTTGGTGCATGAAAACCAATGGAATGGCATGGGAATTTGGAGGGTTTCCATCTCATGATGGAAACCTAAAGCTCCAACGTTGGGAGTGCCAAGGGGTGCCAAGGTTGGCACCAAATGTCTCCTTGGTTTGATCAAGGATTGATGAGGATTAATGAAGGGTTCAAGAGTTGTTTAACAAAAACAAAACACCACACCTTTGGCCGATTGTCACTTAATGAAATCATAGAATTCTTATCTCTCCCTCTCTCTCAAGAACATACCCTCTTGGCCGAACCAGCTCTCGGTGTTTTCACCATTGATCAAGTACATATTCGGCTAGAGACTAAGGAAGAAAGAAGGAAGGAAGCAAGAGGGAAGAAAGCAAGGATCAAAGGCAAGAGGAGAGGCTTAGAGAATTGGTAAGTACTCCATAGAATTTTGATTAATAAAGTTGGTTAAATGAAACATGATTTGGCCATGGGATGGCCGAATCTACCGAGGGTTTAGAGTATGAATAATGATGTTTAAAAAGATAGAAAACATGGACCATAGGGTTCGGCCACTTTGGATGGCCGAACCCCATGAAATAATATGGTTATGTTGATGGTTTTTGTAAGTTAAAAACCATGCAAAATGATGGACAGTTTTAGATGTTTTAATTAGACCTAAGATGCACGTTGAAAGGGTTTTAAATCATGGATTTGAATGTCATGATTTGGCCATGGAATGGCCGAATTCATCAAGGGTTTAAACCTTGGGTAAATGTGGTTTAAAATGATAAAAATGGATCATTGGGTTCAGCCACTTTGGATGGCAGAACCCCATGAAGTTATTTGGGTATTTGATGGTTTTTGAAGGTTAAAAACCATGCAAAACCATGGAGATTTTTACATGTTTTAATGAGGCTAAGTATTTGATAAAAAAGTTCAAATTATGGGCCATAGGGTTCGGCCACTTTGGATGGCCGAACCCCATGAAATGATATGATAATTATATGGTAATTTGTGATGGTTTTTGAGAGATAAAAATCATACAATATTATGGGGTTTTTATGTGATTTAAATGGAGATAAGGTTACTGTTTTGGGTCGGCCATGGGATGGCTGAACCATATGGTTATTATGGCTAAAAGTGTAACACCCCGCCCTTTTTACTCTAAAATTTCAGAGTTTATTTTTTTTTTAAATAATAATAATCAATAAGTGATCGGGGCGGAATGTCACGACGCGAGTTAAGTTCGGATCTCTAAATCCGACCCTTAACTGGCCAAGCCCATGTGCGTATGAACTAAGTCCATAAAACTGATCCGCACATGGTACATATTTACCTAGCGGAATTAACTTAGTCTAGATCTAACTGAGGTTATAATAAAACCTATGATTAATCCAATTTCCATTTTTAGATAGCAAAGTACCTTATTTATTCTCCAAACTCACTAACCGATCTTAACTAATCGTTTAATCCAAACATCCAACATAAAACAAACCATAGCATCTAATTAACTACATTATTACATGCCAACAACTAATTTATCAAATTACATTGTTCCAAATAAATCAACTATCAAGTCCATAAATAATCCATTCATAGTCCATTGCAATCATTCAAAACGCCCAAGTTTTTGTACTTGGTCCTCTTCTCCAACCACGTTCTTCCCTTTCCCTGCATCATCCACTAAAGATATAGATAGGGCGTTAGATCAACGCGCCCAGTAGTGTTTCCGAATAGGGCTACCACATGGTTAGTCAAAAACATGCAAATAGGATAATAGTTATACATGTGTGACAAAATTCTGTAAAAATATGCTATGTATGAAATGAACATGTAATGAGTCCCACCCATCACCATTCAACATAGCCATCACTTGACGGGATTCTCATCGTCAAGGTAACCCACAGTGGTCTTTCGGACGCCCCGACGGAGTGTGGCCTCCGGATTCCTCCTGATGGGATTCTCATCATCAGGGTACCCCACAATGGTCTTTCGGACGCCCCGACGGAGTGTGGCCTCCGGTTACTTTCCCATCATCCCATGCTATGCATGAGATGTCTATGCAAACATGCCATTTGTAAATATAACATTTGATTCAAATAACTTATTCAAATAACCACAAAACAGCAAATAAGTTATGTGGTTACAACAAGGTAGGAAACCTACAATAGTTTACTTTGTTCGACCCTTCCTTTGGACCGTCTTTCGATCACGACTTTGTACACCGTTCTAGAAATCCGAATACCCGTTTCCGCGACTCCTCCGATTGATCTTCCCTCCGGCTTGTTCCTTGTTCTTTCTTAGCCTCTCCCTCTTCTTGATTCCTTGATGATCAGGGACTGATTTAAACAACCAGCTGTTGTTCTTGGTAGAAAACGGCAAAGAGAGAAAGAGATAGAATTTTTTTTTGACTTTGAATGGAATACCTTGAGGCCAACACTTTTGCTCAAGATATGCTTTTGTCTTGGTGAAACAAATCAATCAAGGACTGATTTCATATCACTAACCAGCTGCTGTTCTTGGTCTTAGAAAGATGATAACAGTCCAAGGGAGATAGAGAGATAGAGAGAGTAAGAATGAAAATCCTTTGCTTGACCAAAAAAAACAGCCCAAGGTTAATCCTTGTGTAACTCCCTCTCCTCAATCAAGGTTCTTTATGTTACTTCGGGGTTTCATCTATGAAATGAAACACCCCAAGCAACCAACGTCCCTTGTGGTTGAACTAGTGTAACCCCCCTTTTTCTTAGGTTCTCACATGGGAGTTTCATTTTGAAATGTAACTCCCATGTGCTACACCGTCCCTTGTTGGTTGTCTCTCAATTTTTGGCTTATGTAACAGCCACCTCTCTTAAGTGTAACTCCACCAACAGCAGCCCCAATCAACCCCATTTGGCCCTCATTAACGTCCCATGTGGGAGTTCTATCATTGGAATAAAAACTCCCCACTTCCAAGTGTGAAAACACTTTGATACTCCCATTGATTTATTACATAATTTGAATTTAAAATGCTGTAATCTTTTAGGTATTACTCCTCCAATCAGTTACCCATTTGTTCTCCAACCTTGGAGTTACATGCATGAACCATCAATCTAAGTATTGCTGTCTTTTGAAGATCCAACCAATGCTCTCTAACCATTTCCAACGTGTAAAATACTTTGCATTTGAAATCACACTCCCACCTCCAACATCTTCCATGTATATCTTTGTAATTATTTGCATCCTCCTTCATTCATGCATTTGTAACTCTCAAAGCCATCACTCTCATATCTCCATGGTAGCCGTTACATGCATGAAATTGCTCATGCATGCAGCCAACGTCCCTAGCAACCCTTGTGACTTCAAGAAGTAACTCCCATTCAAAATGTAACTCCCATTTTATTTATCACCTAAATGGGGGTTACATGCATGGTAATGTCTCCCCATGCACCAACGTTTTTCCTTGCTCAAAATTGGAATTTAAAACACTTCCCCTCTCATTCACACACTTCACAATAAAAATACATATTCATCCAACTCATTTATTCAACTCACCCAACCTAAGCCATTCATTTAATTTAACTTAACTAATAAATTCAACTCAACTTAACCAACCATTCATTTCAACTCAAACCAAACTCAAGTAATTAATAAACTTAAATTAACTAAGCTTGAACTCAATCCATGGTTAATCATGCCATTCACACGACCCATTGGGTCCCATCTAGCCATTTTGACCCATTTATAAAAATTTGACCCAAATATGATTCTTGACCCGTTTAAATTTATCTTACCCATTTATTTGTTTTGTAAACCAACTATCATCCTTTGGGTCTTGATTGAGCCATTGACCCATTTAAATTCAAATCAATTTTTATCACTATGGCAATTCCGTAAATATGAATATTTCATATAAACTGATAACTTTGAAATTCCAGGGTGTTACAATACAATAATCTTTTTATAATTTTCGTCCCGAAAATCGAACAAAGTAGGATTTCAAAGTAAATCATATAAACAATTCAGGGTGAGATGTTCTCATCTCCGATTCTAATTCCCAAGTGGCTTCCTCAACACCATGTCAATCCCATACCACCTTGACGAACTGAATCGCTCGGTTACGCAACACCTTTTGCTCACTCTCCAATATTCTAACCGGCTTCTCGACATAAGTGACGTCGCTTTGCACATCTATATCTTGCACATTCAAAACATGTGAAGGATCAGGGTTGTACTTCCTCAGCATTGACACATGGAATACATCATGTAGAGACGCCAATTGCGAAGGAAGTGCCAATTGATAGGCTACATCTCCCATCCTTCTGATAATTGAAAACGGTCCCACATATCTTGGCGACAATTTTCCTTTCTTCCCAAATCTCATGTGCCCTTTTCGTGGCGAGACCTTCAAGAATACCATGTCTCCCACTTCAAATTCGAGAAACCTCCTCCTCTTATCCGCATAGCTCTTTTGCCGACTCTGTGCGGTCAACAAATGTTGACGTATCAACTGGATCTGTGCAGTAGTTTCTGCAACCAACTCAGGTCCTATTAGTGCAGGTTCGCCGACCTCGGTCCAGTACACTGGTGACCTGCAGGGTCTACCATACAAAGCTTCGAATGGTGCCATCTGGAGGCTTGCCTGGTAGCTATTGTTATAAGAAAATTCCACCAATGGCAAATGATCCTCCCATCCACCTTTGAAGTCTAGCATGCACGCCCTCAACATGTCCTCCAGCGTTTGTATTGTTCTTTCCGATTGTCCATCGGTCTGTGGATGGAATGCTGTGCTAATAAGTAGATCGGTTCCCATGGCCGACTGCATGCTCTGCCATACCCTGCCGGTGAATCGGCCATCTCTATCAGACACTATAGTCCGTGGGATACCATGTAATCTGATGATGTCTTTGATATATCTCCGACCCAATGTCTCCGATGAATCCGTCATTTTGATAGGAATAAAATGCGCGGACTTGGTCAATCGATCTACCACAACCCATATAGCGTCATTGCCCTTCGAGGACCTCGGCAACCCCGTCACAAAGTCCATGGAAATGTGCTCCCATTTCCATTCCGGCACTGCTAAGGGTTTGAGTAACCCTGGTGGCTTCTGATGTTCCGTCTTAACCTGCTGACAAGTTAAACAATGAGCCACGTAGTCTGCAACATCCTTCTTGAGTCCATGCCACCAATAATGTCTTTTTAAGTCATGATACATTTTTGTGCTACCCGGATGAATGGACAGCTTGCTCTGATGTGCCTCTATCAATAATTCTTTTCTGCAGCTTCTTGGCACATAAATTCTACCCCGAAACATAAGACCCTGTCCTGGTCGTAATTCCCAATCCGGTACAACCTCGCCATTAGACATCTTGGCCCATGTCTCTGCCATTTCCGGATCTGTTCGTTGCTCCTGTTCAATCTTTGTAACCATGTTGGATCGTATGATCAAATTGTACATACTCCCATGGTTTGTGATGTATAGATTAAACTCACGAATGGAATTCAACATCTCCCATTCAGTCCTGATCAAACATGCCACTGATGCATGAGACATGCGGCTGAGAGCATCCGCCACTTTGTTGGCCTTTCCCGGATGATATCGGAGCGCAAATTCATAGTCCGCCAGATATTCCATCCATCTGCGCTGCCTCAGGTTGAGCTCTTTCTGATCAAATAAATACTTCAAGCTCTTGTGATCTGAAAATACTTCAAACTTCTCACCATATAGATAGTGTCTTGAGAGCGAAGACCACCGCAGCTAATTCCAGATCATGTGTGGGGTAGAGGCGTTCATGTATCTTTAGTTGTCTTGAACCATATGCCACCACCCGATTACGTTGCATGAGTGAACATCCCAGTCCCTCTCCTGATGCATCACATTGTACTTCATAACCTTTGCCCCTTTCCGGCAAAACTAGAATAGGAGCAGTTGTAAGTCTCTCTTTCAGCTCCTCAAATCTCTGATTGCACAGCTCTGACCATTCATATTTGACTCCTTTCTGCGTGAGTCGAGTCAATGGGGATGCAATTTTGGAGAAGTCCATGATAAACTTCCTATAATATCCAGTCAAACCCAGAAAACTACGGATTTCGGTGACATTCTTTGGTGCTTTCCACTCACTTACTGCTGCCACCTTAGCCGGATCAACGGCTATACCATCTGCTGTTATAACATGCCCTAAGAATTTGACCTCAGGTAGCCAAAATTCGCATTTGCTTGCTTTGGCATACAGCTGGTTCTGTCTCAAAGTGTTCAATACTATTCGAAGATGCTCAGCATGATCTTCCTCACTCTTGGAATAGATCAAGATATCGTCGATGAACACTATAACAAACCGATCCAAATATGGACGGAATATTCTGTTCATTAAGTCCATAAACACAGCCGGGGCGTTGGTAAGCCCAAATGGCATGACTACAAATTCAAATAGTCCATACCGTGTTCTGAAAGCTGTTTTCTCGATGTCTTCCTCCTTGACCCGGATTTGATGATAACCGGACATCAGATCAATCTTGGAAAAATGACTGGATCCCCTCAACTGATCGAATAAATCATCGATCCTGGGTAGGGGATACTTGTTCCGGACAGTTAGCTGATTTAACTTCCGGTAGTCCACACACATTCTAAGTGAACCATCCTTCTTTTTCACGAACAACACTGGAGCTCCCCATGACGATGTGCTGTTCCGAATGCAACCCAGTCTGAGTAATTCATCAAGCTGCTTCTTCAACTCGGACATTTCTGCCGGTGCCATCCGATAATGGGGTAGAGACACTGGTGAGGTACCAGGATATAGCTTGATCTCAAAATTGAGCTCCCTCATAGGCGGTATACCAGGAAGTTCTTTTGGAAAAACATCAACAAATTCTTTCACAATTGCTGGAAGTTCAGTGACTGGTGCTTTGTTGATGACAATATTGTTCAACACCAAATGATGCAACCCTTCCTGCAATCTGCTTTGCTTATCGGCACGACTATATACTGCTTTCCCTCGGGTGACCAAAATGTCACTCTTCGGCGATAACAATCAATATTGGCTTCATAACTAGCCAACCAGTCCATGCCAAATATAATATCGTACTCAGTCATGTCGAGTACCAAATAATTGAACTCAAATCTGAGTCCAGCGAGTTCTGTATTTATGGCCGTGCATATGAGTCCCAAAGACGTGTCTCCGACAGGGGATACTACTGTAAGTGTGGTGGACAGCTTTTGTACTAGTGTTCCAGTAGCAGTTATAAAGGATGCAGATATAAAAGAGTGCGATGCTCCAGAATCAAACAATGCATAAGCATAAGAACTATTGACAACGGCCATACCTTGAATCACAGAATGATCCACATCCTCAGGAGGTTCCAGAGCAAATAGTCGTCCAGATCCGGTAGGAGTAGGCGCCCGTCCCGCCTGATTATATGTCCTGCTTCCTCGGGAGTTAGCTGGCCTAGCTGGTGGACGGAAAGATCCTCTGGAATATGAGAGCCTATTGCGCTTTGGACAGTCTCTCTTGAAGTGACCCGGCTGATTACAGTGGAAACAGTTGTTCACCCCTTTGAATGACTGGGTGACTGTTGCAGATGGGGAGGGCTGGTTGGGACGAAAGCTCCCCACGGACCCAGTAGATGGTGAGGGTCTACTGAAGTTCGGACGGAACCTCTTGTTGGGCTGAAACCCACCCCTCCCACTTGGAGCTCGACGATTGTCAAACCGTACTATTGCATTCAACTCCTGTTCTGCTATTGTGGCCTTGCTGACCACCTCAGCCAATGTGGTGCACTTGAATATGGTCACTTTGGCCCTGATGTTTGGCCGTAGACCCCTCTCAAACTTTCTTGCTTTGCGAAGTTCTGTGTCCACCATATAAAATGCATAAATGGATAAACTGAGAAATTCACGGTGATACTCTGCCACCGTCATAGAGCCCTGTACCAAGGACAGAAAAAGTTCCGTCTGTCGCTCCTTCTCCTCCTCCGGAAAGTAATGTTCCAGAAAGGTTGCTGAAAACTCATTCCAGGTCATGGCCGTCCTCTCCCTAACTGGTATGAGTTCCCTCTGCTTCTCCACCACCTCCCACCATTTACCGGCATCTTCTATCAATTGTGAAGTAGCCAGTAAAATCCTGTCAGCATGACTCAAGATCTTAAGTAATTTTAATATCTGAGTGATCTTCTTCAGCCAGTGCTCAGCTCCGACAACCCCTTCCTTCCCTTTAAAGTAGGGAGGACGCTGTTGTTGAAATTCTCGTGCCATACTCCGGTCACTGGCATCCCTGGAACTTTCACTCCCATTCATATGTTGCTGGAGTACTGAGGTTACCACTGCTTGGACTAATCCCTGAAGCTCAGGCGGCACATGTGGTATATGTACACCACTGTTTCCTTCTCCCTCCTTCTGTGATGCATTCTCACTCCCCTTTTCTTCCCTCCATGAGTGCTGTGATTCTTCCTCATTGTGAGACTTTTCATGAACAGGTTGTTCCTCATCAGGTTGGGTTACCTCTTTCTCATGTATAGACGGCTCCTTCTCATGCACAGATTTTTCGTGTTGTGATAACACTTTCTCATGTTGCGTGATTTGCAACACCTTTTCCTTCCCTTTCTGATTCTGAGGGATCTTTTTCTTTGGAGCCATTTCCCTAAGTCATAAAAACATTATTGACTTAGTTTCCTCATACAGTTTGTATTTTTCACAATTTTGGGGAGATTTCCAAATAAGCACACTTGATTTTCTATTTGTTTTTGAGGGGAGAGTCTCTAAATTTCCTATGTTTGTTTTTCTCATTTGGGGAGTATTGGGGAATGTATATCCTATTTTGCTACGTTTGATAGATGAATTATAATAATGTACTTTTGCTATCTTTCACTGTTGTTCTCAGTTTGATATGTTCAGTCTGAGTCCACGAAGTAAATTAATCCGGCCCCCAGTCAGCGGACTCCGAAGAGTCGGTCAGTTGGGATTCTTATCCGTCAGTGAGACATGAAACCGTCTTAATCTTACTTCGGAAGATTCAACTTCCCGTTTCGCTCTGATACCAACTGTAACACCCCGCCCTTTTTACTCTAAAATTTCAGAGTTTATTTTTTTTTTTAAATAATAATAATCAATAAGTGATCGGGGCGGAATGTCACGACGCGAGTTAAGTTCGGATCTCTAAATCCGACCCTTAACTGGCCAAGCCCATGTGCGTATGAACTAAGTCCATAAAACTGATCCGCACATGGTACATATTTACCTAGCGGAATTAACTTAGTCTAGATCTAACTGAGGTTATAATAGAACCTATGATTAATCCAATTTCCATTTTTAGATAGCAAAGTACCTTATTTATTCTCCAAACTCACTAACCGATCTTAACTAATCGTTTAATCCAAACATCCAACATAAAACAAACCATAGCATCTAATTAACTACATTATTACATGCCAACAACTAATTTATCAAATTACATTGTTCCAAATAAATCAGCTATCAAGTCCATAAATAATCCATTCATAGTCCATTGCAATCATTCAAAACGCCCAAGTTTTCGTACTTGGTCCTCTTCTCCAACCACGTTCTTCCCTTTCCCTGCATCATCCACTAAAGATATAGATAGGGCGTTAGATCAACGCGCCCAGTAGTGTTTCCGAATAGGGCTACCACATGGTTAGTCAAAAACATGCAAATAGGATAATAGTTATACATGTGTGACAAAATTCTGTAAAAATATGCTATGTATGAAATGAACATGTAATGAGTCCCACCCATCACCATTCAACATAGCCATCACTTGACGGGATTCTCATCGTCAAGGTAACCCACAGTGGTCTTTCGGACGCCCCGACGGAGTGTGGCCTCCGGATTCCTCCTGATGGGATTCTCATCATCAGGGTACCCCACAATGGTCTTTCGGACGCCCCGACGGAGTGTGGCCTCCGGTTACTTTCCCATCATCCCATGCTATGCATGAGATGTCTATGCAAACATGCCATTTGTAAATATAACATTTGATTCAAATAACTTATTCAAATAACCATAAAACAGCAAATAAGTTATGTGGTTACAACAAGGTAGGAAACCTACAATAGTTTACTTTGTTCGACCCTTCCTTTGGACCGTCTTTCGATCACGACTTTGTACACCGTTCTAGAAATCCGAATACCCGTTTCCGCGACTCCTCCGATTGATCTTCCCTCCAGCTTGTTCCTTGTTCTTTCTTAGCCTCTCCCTCTTCTTGATTCCTTGATGATCAGGGACTGATTTAAACAACCAGCTGTTGTTCTTGGTAGAAAACGGCAAAGAGAGAAAGAGATAGAATTTTTTTTTGACTTTGAATGGAATACCTTGAGGCCAACACTTTTGCTCAAGATATGCTTTTGTCTTGGTGAAACAAATCAATCAAGGACTGATTTCATATCACTAACCAGCTGCTGTTCTTGGTCTTAGAAAGATGATAACAGTCCGAGGGAGATAGAGAGATAGAGAGAGTAAGAATGAAAATCCTTTGCTTGACCAAAAAAAACAGCCCAAGGTTAATCCTTGTGTAACTCCCTCTCCTCAATCAAGGTTCTTTATGTTACTTCGGGGTTTCATCTATGAAATGAAACACCCCAAGCAACCAACGTCCCTTGTGGTTGAACTAGTGTAACCCCCCTTTTTCTTAGGTTCTCACATGGGAGTTTCATTTTGAAATGTAACTCCCATGTGCTACACCGTCCCTTGTTGGTTGTCTCTCAATTTTTGGCTTATGTAACAGCCACCTCTCTTAAGTGTAACTCCACCAACAGCAGCCCCAATCAACCCCATTTGGCCCTCATTAACGTCCCATGTGGGAGTTCTATCATTGGAATAAAAACTCCCCACTTCCAAGTGTGAAAACACTTTGATACTCCCATTGATTTATTACATAATTTGAATTTAAAATGCTGTAATCTTTTAGGTATTACTCCTCCAATCAGTTACCCATTTGTTCTCCAACCTTGGAGTTACATGCATGAACCATCAATCTAAGTATTGCTGTCTTTTGAAGATCCAACCAATGCTCTCTAACCATTTCCAACGTGTAAAATACTTTGCATTTGAAATCACACTCCCACCTCCAACATCTTCCATGTATATCTTTGTAATTATTTGCATCCTCCTTCATTCATGCATTTGTAACTCTCAAAGCCATCACTCTCATATCTCCATGGTAGCCGTTACATGCATGAAATTGCTCATGCATGCAGCCAACGTCCCTAGCAACCCTTGTGACTTCAAGAAGTAACTCCCATTCAAAATGTAACTCCCATTTTATTTATCACCTAAATGGGGGTTACATGCATGGTAATGTCTCCCCATGCACCAACGTTTTTCCTTGCTCAAAATTGGAATTTAAAACACTTCCCCTCTCATTCACACACTTCACAATAAAAATACATATTCATCCAACTCATTTATTCAACTCACCCAACCTAAGCCATTCATTTAATTTAACTTAACTAATAAATTCAACTCAACTTAACCAACCATTCATTTCAACTCAAACCAAACTCAAGTAATTTATAAACTTAAATTAACTAAGCTTGAACTCAATCCATGGTTAATCATGCCATTCACACGACCCATTGGGTCCCATCTAGCCATTTTGACCCATTTATCAAAATTTGACCCAAATATGATTCTTGACCCGTTTAAATTTATCTTACCCATTTATTTGTTTTGTAAACCAACTATCATCCTTTGGGTCTTGATTGAGCCATTGACCCATTTAAATTCAAATCAATTTTTATCACAATGGCAATTCCGTAAATATGAATATTTTCATATAAACTGATAACTTTGAAATTCCAGGGTGTTACAAAAAGTATTGAGCCTAAGTTATGTACCTATGATGGAATCATTGAACCAAGGGAACCATTGGGTTCGGCCATGTGTATGGCCGAACCCCATGGACAATTGAATGGGTATTTGGATTCAAGTATATGGGTAGAAATTATTGTTGGTTTTGTAATATTTTCAAAAGGTCTAAAAATATGATTAAATGGTGAAGTATGAGGAATGGATAAAAGAACCAAGGATGATCTATTCATGGCCGAACCCCATAGAAAGAGGTAAATGTCATGATTGGGGGTTTGAAGGATTGAAATGAGACCTAATTTGGATTGGTGAGGTTCGGCCAAGTAATATGGCCGAACCCCACTCAGGTGGTTTTTATGGAACTTGGTTTTAATATGGTTAAGGCCAATGGTAAAAACCATAAATACAAGTCAAATGATAAATATGAAGGGATTGATCAAAGGACTTGAAAAGAGGGGTCCAAAACCAAATATGGCCGAACCCTACCAAGACATGTTTTGAAGTGTTTAAGTAGTTATCAAATGAAAAAGGAAGATTAAATCCCAAAGTGGGTGAGGTTCGGCCATGGGTATGGCCGAACCCCACAAGATGGTTTATGGGATCTATACTTGATTAGAAATCAAGAAGATTAAGTATTAACTTGTTGTTGTATAGACAAGGACACGGAAGTTGAACGGCGTGCGAGTCGTGATCGGGTGAAGCTTAAAAGGAACGAACACTTAAGCGAAGTTTCCGTAGGTTTCCTACCTACTTGTAACCACTTTTATAATTGGTTTAATCATGGTTTTTATGAGATATATTGTTATTGTTTTATGTTTCGAACTGGTTTTGAATGATGAGATATATTTACGAATGACATATATACATTGACATCTCATGCATGGCATGGGTGATGATTATGGAATAACTTAATGATGAGAGTCCTATCCAGAGGAAATGAGGAGTACTCTGGATTATCTTGTCATAAGAGCTCTATACAGAGGACATGTGGAGTACTCTGGTTTACCTTGACATGAGAGTTCTATTCAGAGGAAATGTGGAGTACTCTGGATTAACTTGAGGTAAGAATCCCGTCAAGTGATAGCTATGTATACTTGTGATGGGTGGGACTCATTACATTTGCATTTACATACATAGCATTGATTTCAGATGTTTTGTTGATCATATACTATGATATATGCATGTTTTATATACTAACCATGTGGTAGCCTTGATCGGAAAACCTAATGGGCGCGTTGATCTAACGCCCTAATTCTATCCTTAGAGGATAATGCAAGAAAAGGAAAAGGGAAAGAGAAGGTCGAGGACCAAGAGGGGAGCCAAGCTTAAGAACTTGAGTGTTGGAATGAACCTCTATTTTACTGTCATTTGAATTACATTTTATGGACATGTAATAACTAGTAACTTTGCTATTGTTTGTTTATAGTTTGATAATCGATGCTTGGTTTAAGCAGTTTATTGGGAGACTTGTACTTGCTATCTATTCAGTTTAATTCCGCAGTTAGTCTCGTTTTATTCTGCATGATTTGATTAGTTCCATGTGTGGATTGCCTTTCATGGGTTTAGTCGATGCTCACAAGGGTGGCCAGTTAAGGGTCGGACTTTGGAAGTCCGAACTTAGCACTCGTCGTGACGTCATTCGCCCTCTTCCGGTGTTATTATATTATTATTAAAAAAAAATTAGACTCTGAATCTCGGAAAGGGCGGGGCGTTACACAACATGGCCGAACCCTATGGTTCATCACTTCCTCTTGAAAATTATGTGACCATGTTCATATTCCTTGGTGGGGTTCGGCCACACATCATGGCCGAACCTCATCCAACCCTTCCTTTGTCCTTAATGGTTTTTATACATGAAACACTCAAGTACTTACCGTTTCCGTGACTCCACCGGTTTCTTTCACTCCTTCTTGGTCTTTTCCTTCCTTAGCCTCTTCTTCCTTCCTTCTTGATCCTTGGCCGAGATTGATCTTGATAATATCTCTAGGATTGGTTCGGCCAAGAGGTATAGGTTTGAGAGAGGGAGAAAGAGAGAAGATTTGAGATAAAAACTCTAAGTGTTCTCCCTTTGTTAATGAGAGGGGATCGACCTTGAGTGGGATAGGGAGAGTGAGATGAAAACACTCTAAGTGTTCTTGTCTTGAGGAGTGATTCGGCCAAGACAGAGAGTGAGGTGAAACCAATGTCCTTTCTTGATTAATGAGGGTCGGCCAAAGGTGGTGTCCTTTGGTGATGCCCTTTTGTAACTCCCATGCCCCTTCACCTCCCTCCTTAATGTTTCATTTGGAGGTTTCATCTTATGAGATGAAACACTCGCACCGTTTGACCCTTGGGTTTCCATCTCCCCTATCTCTCCAACATGTGCCTTGTGTAACCTTGTGTAACATCGACAAAACCGTCCACCTCCCCATTAATGATCCATTGGGAGTTTCATCCCATGAGATGAAACTCCCCCCTCCAACGTGTGACCCTTGAAGGTGTCTTTTGAAACAACAGAACTCTTCATCTTCCCACTCCACTCACTTAAGATGAAAGTCCCGTTAACTTCCACTCAACTCATCTCTTTAACTCAACTCACTTAAAATCAACTCAATTATTTGATCCCATTTCCAACTTAATTCAGCCCCAATTAATTAAGCTTGAACTCACTTGGTGGTCAACCAAGTCAACCATGACCCATTGGGTCCCAATTGGGCATTTGACCCAATTAAATAAATCATACCCATTTATTTCAATTGATCCATATCCACAATCCGTTGGGTCTTAATTGGGCAATTGACCCAACACCTTACCCATCTAAAGTCCATATCCATTAATTCACAAATTAAATGAGCAAATTTCATATATATTCATAACTTGAAAATTCGGGGTGTTACAATACAACCCTCTTTTTAAAATTTAGTCCCGAAAATCGAGCGAAGTAGGGTTTCAAACAAATTACATAAATAACTCAGGGTGAGCTGTTCTCATTTCCGATTCAAGTTCCCAAGTGGCTTCCTCATTAACATGTCGATCCCATACCACCTTGATGAACTGAATCGCTCGGTTTCGTAACACCCTTTGTTCTGTCTCCACCACTCTGACAGGTTTTTCGACGTATGTCACGTCGCTTTGCACCTCTGTGTCTTGTACATTCAGTACATGTGAGGGATCAGGATTGTACTTCGTCAACATAGATATATGGAATACATCGTGCAAAGATGACAACTGTGAAGGAAGTGCCAATTGATAAGCTACCTCCCCCACCCTCTTTAGGATTGGAAATGGCCCCACATATCTAGGTGACAGTTTCCCCTTCTTTCCAAATCTCATGTGTCCCTTTTGTGGTGAAACTTTCAAAAACACTAAATCTCCCATCTCAAACTCCAGGAACCTCCTCATCTTGTCAGCGTAGCTCTTCTGACGACTTTGTACAGCCAATAGGTGCTGCCGTATCAACTGTATCTGCGCTGTAGTCTCTGCAACTAACTCGGGTCCAATCAGTCTTCATTCACCAACGTCTGTCCAGCACACTGGTGACCTACATGGTCTACCATATAAGGCCTCGAATGGAGCCATTTGGAGGCTTGCTTGGTAATTGTTGTTGTATGAGAACTCTACCAGCGGCAAGTGATCCTCCCATCCACCCTTGAAGTCTAGCATACATTGTAACACCCCGCCCTTTTCACTCTAATAATCAGAGTATTTTTTTTTTATAATAATCAAGTGATAAGAGGGGGATGTCACGACGCGAGTTAAGTTCAGACTTCTAAAGTCCGACCCTTAACTGGCCAAGCCCATATGCGTATGAACTAAGTCCATAAGAACCGATCCACACATGGTACAAATAAGACTTGCGGAATAAACTTAATTTAATCTAAATGCGGGTTATAATAGATCCTAAGACTACTCCATTTTATATTTTTAGCTAGCAAAGTACATAATCATATTCTCTAAAATTACTAAAATAACCTTAGACTAAACATTCATTCCAAACCATCCAAAACATACCAAACTATAGCTAGTTAACTACATTATTACATGCCAACATCATCTAACTATCAAATTACATTGTCCAAATAAAAAGTCCATAAATCAATCCATAAATTAAAGTCCATTAAAAAGCCCAAGCTCCTATGCTTGGTTTCCTTCATGATCCTCGTTCTTCCCCTTTCCTGCGTCATCCACTAAGGATAGAGATAGGGCGTTAGATCAACTCGCCCAGTAGGTGTTTTCGATTAGGGCTACCACAAGGTTAGTATTAAACATGCAAATATCATAATAGTACATGTTCATCAAAACCTTATAAAAACAATGCCATGTATGTTATGCACATGTAATGAGTCCCACCCATCACAAATATACATAGCCTCCTCTTGACGGGATTCTCATCGTCAAGGTACCCCACAGAGGTCTTTCGGATGCCCCAACGGAGTGTGGCCTCCGGTTTCCTCTTGATGGGATTCTCATCATCAAGGTACCCCACAATGGTCTTTCGGACAACCCGACGGAGTGTGGCCTCCGGTTTCCATAATCATCACCCCATGCCATGCATGAGATGTCAATGAGTTCTTGCCATTTGTAAATATACCTTAACATACAAAACCGCTTTGAAACATAATAACTTAGCACATATTTCATCAAAATTAAGATAAAACATCAAATATAAGTGTGGTTACAAAAAGGTAGGAAACCTACACAAAGTTCACTTTGATTGACCGCTCTTTTAAACCGTCACCGGTTTACGACTTGTACTCTGTTCAAGAAATCCCGTTAACCTATTTATATTACAGCAAGTCAAACATATGACCATATAATTTCCAACTTAGTCCAAATCCCAAAAACCACTTTGTGGGGTTCGGCCATACCCCATGGCCGAACCTCACCCACTTAAATTTTGGTCTCTCTTTTATTTAACCAAAACCATACAAATAACTTATATATAAACCCCAATCCACCAAATGTAACCTTGTGGGGTTCGGCCATACACCATGGCCGAACCTCACTTAATTTTGTTTTAATCCCTTATTTGGATTCTTAAGCCCAAACACACCATTCAATTAACTTAATCAAACACCTTAACTACAACCATACTTTGGTAGGGTTCGGCCATACAACATGGCCGAACCTTACCTCTTTGATTGTGACCCTTCTTTCCTTTGATCATTTTATTCATATTTACCATCTTGCCACTAGTATAACCCTTTGTTTAATTTTTCTTAAAAACCAAAGTCCACATCCAATCCACCTTAGTGGGGTTCGGCCATACAACATGGCCGAACCTCACCACTTAATTTGGTCCTTTAAATCCTTCATTCACCCATCTCCAATTACATTATAAATTAATACTAAGTCCACCAAATGACCATTAGTGGCGTTCAGCCATACTACATGGCCGAACCTCACCCTATGGATTTTTATCCCATGTTCCATCATCTATCATGGTTGATCATTTTAACACTAAATCCATAATTAAGCATATGTGATTCTTAAATCAAAAGTATATAACAATTCATAATTTCCAACATAATCTTAATCCTATTATCCCATCAAAATAGTCCATGGGGTTCGGCCATACACATGGCCGAACCCTATGGTTCTCTTAACTCAATGATTCCATCATTTATACATAATTTAGGCTCAACACCTTAGCCATAACAACCATATGGTTCAGCCATCCAATGGCCGACCAAAATATTACACTTATTTTCATTTAAAAACCCTTTAAAACTTTCATTACATGGTAGGGTTTTTATCCCTCAAAAACCATAAAAATTACTAAATCCTTTCATTGGGTTCGACCATCTCTATGATCCATGTTTTGCCATTTTAAACAGCATAATCCATGATCTAAACCCTTGATAGATTCGGCCATACAATGGCCGGATCATATTCCCTTAACCAACTTATTTAACAAGGGTTCATAGTGCACTTACCAATACCGCGACTCCTTCGGTTCTTTGACTACTTCTTGATCTTTACTCCAGTTTGCTCTTGCGTTCCTTTCTTAGTCCCTCCTTCCTTCTCCTTTTAGCCGAGACTGATCTTGCTTGAAGACTCTTTGAAATGATTTAGACAAAGTATTGATTTGAGAGAGAAAGAGATAGAACTTTGGCCTTGGATGAGAGTGACAACCTTGATGCCAAACTCCTTTGCTTTATGTGTATTTTGTCTTGGTGGAAGAATCAGCCAAGGACTGATTGGTATGAAAGACAATCAGCCAATGCCTTTGGTCTTGAGAGATGAACAACGTCCAAGAGAGGGAGAGAGGAAGTGAAAATGAAACTCCTTTGGCTAATGAAATGATGATGTCTCTTGATGTTACAACTTGTAACTCCCCTCCCCATTCATCTCTTCAATTATTCCATTTTGGGGGTTTCATCCTTGAGATGAAACCCTCCAACGGTTTTTGACTCTTGGCTGCCCTAGATGAAACCTTCTCAAAGTGTAAATCCACTTGTAACTCCAATTTTCTTAATGCCTCCCTTGGGGCTTCATCCTTGAGATGAAACTCCCAAGGTACCCAACGGCTAGCTTTTGGTTAACCTTGAGTAACTCCACATGCTTATTTAACTCCCATCTTGGGGGTTTCATCCTTAAGATGAAACTCCCATAGCATCCAACGGTCATATTTGAATATTGAGTTCCATAACCACCACCTTCCATTATGTGCTCATGTGGGAGTTTCATCCTTGAGATGAAACTCCTACATGCCAACGGTTTTATATCTTAACCCATTGGACCATTCATCTATCCCATGCAATTCCAACGTGTACATGAATTTAAAGTTGAAATACACTTCACACCTTAAGTAACTCCTAAAACAGCCACCCCATTCATTACTTATCTAGGGGTTACATGCATGAGATTACCTCCCCATGCAGCCAACGTATACAAGGGTTTGAAAATAAGCTCCTCACCTATGTAACTCCCATAACCGCCACATCATTGATTACCTATCTAAGAGTTTCATGCATGGGATAACCTCCCATGCATTCCAACGTGTGGAGTGGTTTTATTTTAAAACTACAAACGTTCTCCCTCACATTTACATTTACTCAACTTAATCATTTAATTTAACTCCATCTAAACTCAATCAATTATTTCAACTCAATCCAACCTCAATCATTTATTTCAACTCCTCCCAAACTCAATCATTTTATTCATCTTAACCCAATTAAGCTTTAAGCTCACCTGATGGTCAAAAATGTCAACCACGACCCATTGGGCCCCATTTGAGTCCTTTGACCCAATTAACCACTTTGACCCAAATAAATGTACATTACCCATTTAATTTAATTTAATCCCATAACACCTACATTGGGTCTTATTTGAACAATGGATCCCACAATTTTTCTCATCTATGATCATAACCCTTTAATTCATAAATCCAATGGCATTTTCATAAATATTGATATATTGAAAAATCCAGGATATTACATACATGCTCTCAGCATATCCTCCAATGTCTGTATTGTCCTCTCTGACTGTCCATCAGTCTGTGGTTGGAATGCTGTGCTAGTTAGTTGATCTGTCCCCATGGCCGACTGCATGCTCTGCGACACTCTGCCGGTGAATCGACCATCTCTGTCGGACACAATAGTCCGGGGAATATCATGTAATCTAATGATATCTTTGATATACCGTCGACCTAAGGTCTCAGATGAATCTGTCATCTTGATGGGAAGAAAGTGTGCAGACTTGGTCAATCGATCTACCACGGCCCATATCGCATCGTTGCCTTTGAGGACCTTGGCAACCCTGTCAGAAAATCCATGGAAATATGTTCTTATTTACATTCCAGCACTGGTAAGCGTTTGAGTAACACTAGTGGCTTCTGATGTTCCGTCTTAACCTGCTGACGAGTTAGACAATGAGCAACAAATTCTACCACATGTCGTTTGAGCCCATGCCACCAATAGTGTCTCTTCAGATCGTGATACATCTTGGTGCTACTTGGATGAATGGAGAGTTTGGTCTGGTGTGCCTCGATCAATAACTCTCTTCTGCAGTACTTAGGCACATATGTCCTACCTCGGAATACAAGACCCTGTCCTCGTCGTAACTCCCATTCCTGTAGGACCTCACCAGTAGACATCTTGGCCCATATCTCCTCCATTTCTGGATCTGTTCGTTGCTCCTGTTCAATCTTGGAGACCATGTTGGACTGTATGATCAGATTATACATACCCCCATGGTTACTGATATATAGATTGAACTCTCGAATGGTATTCAGCATCTCCCATTCTGTCCTGATCAAACTGGTCACTGATGCATGTGATATGTGGTTGAGGGAATCCGCCACTTTGTTCGTCTTGCCGGGATGATATCGAATCGAGAACTCATAATCCTGCAAATATTTCATCCATCTGCGCTGCCTCTGTAACACTTCAGAATTTCATGTTATCAATATTTATGAAATTTGCCCATTTAATTTGTGAATTATTGGATATGGACCTTAGATGGGTAAAGGGTTGGGTCAATTGCCCAATTAAGACCCAACGAATTGTGATATGGTTGCAATCGAAATAAATGGGTAAGATGTATTCAATTGGGTCAAGATTGTTAATTGGGTCAAAGTTTGTTAATTGGGTCAAAATGGCCAAATGGGACCCAATGGGTCGTGTTTGACTTGGTTGACCACCAAGTGAGTTGAGTTGATTTGAATTAAATTAAAGTGATGAGTTAAGTGAGTTGAGTTGATTTGAATTAAATAAAAGGTGGGGAGTTTTGGTTTAAAATTCAAATTCAAAACAAGGATACACGTTGGAGAGGTGGGGAGGTTTGGTTTATTTCAAATTCAAATAATGGTTACCCATGGAGAGATAATGAAGGTGGTTTGTTGTTTCAAATTCAAACAAGGATATATATTTCAAATTCAAACAATGGTTACACGTTGGAGAAATGGAGGGGTTATGGTTATTTCAAATTCAAACAATGGTTACACGTTGGAGAGATAATGAAGGTGGTTTGTTGTTTCAAATTCAAACAAGGATGCACAATTCAAATTCAAACAAGGATACACATTTCAAATTCAAATTCAACGGTACACATTGGAGCCTTGGAGTTTCATCTCATGGATGAAACTCCCACATGGAGAAATAATGAAGGTGGTTTGTTGTTTCAAATTCAAACAAGGATATATATTTCAAATTCAAACAATGGTTACATGTTGGAGAGATAATGGGGTGGAAGGTTATAGATTTCAAATTCAAACAATTTTGATATTCATCTCACCCTTCCCTCTCCCTCTTGGCTGTTTCTCTCCCTCAAACCCTCTCTTAGCCGATCACTCCTCAAGACCAAAAGACCTAGAAAAGTTTTTGATTTCAAGCTTGTAACGCCCCGCCCTTTTTCACTCGCTTCTTCCCGTAAATTCAGAGTGTATATATATATATATATATATATATATATATATTATTATTATTATAACAGAGTAGAGTGATAGAGCGCGGGACGTCACGACGTGAGCTAAGTCCGAACTTCCAAAGTCCGACCCTTAACTGGCCAACCCTATGTATGCATGGACTAAGTCCACGAAGATGGTTCACACATAGCAATATCAACAATGCGGAATAAAATCATAACCTGCGGAATCATGATAGAACCAAGTTCTATTCCATTCAGATAGCAAAGTACGTCAAGTCCTTAATCATTATTAAAACGTCATCATCATCAAACTAAACATCCGACCATCTAAGTTATTACATTCCGAAACTAGTTACTCAATTACAAGTCCATAAGTAACTTTATTAAAAATATAAACTAAGTCTTCCAAGCTCCTAAGCCTGGCCCTTCTTGCGTTCCATGTTCCCCTGATTACCTGTATCATCAACTAGGGTAGAAGTAGGACGTTAGAACAACGCGCCCAGTAGGTATTCCAGTTACGGCTAACACATGGTTAGTACAAATCATATATAATAATATAGTGATGTCAAAACCATATAAAATCCATGCCATGCAATGATGACATATGAAATGAGTCCCACCCATCACATGTACATAAATGTACCCACCACATAGGTCTTCCAAACGCCCCGGCGGAGTGTGGACTGTAACGCTCGCCCCTTTTCACCAAAATCAGAGTCTATTTTTTTTTTACGAAGAGTGACAAAGGGCGTGGACGTCACGACGCGAGTTAAGTCCGAGCTTCTAAAGCCCGGCCCTTAACTGGCCAACCCTACATGTGCGCGGAACGAAGTCCACGGAGAACAGTTCACACATAGACGTAAGCTTGTGGAATACTAACTAAATACGGAAATTACCATAGAGACTATCCTGCAAATTTGAGATAGCAGGGAAGATACATTCATTTAATTACCAAAATACCTCAACAATATAAAATCCAAAATAAAATCCAAAACATAGCAATTAATCTAAAATATTACATTCCGACGAGCTAAGCTATCAAATACATTTCCAAAGTAAACTTGAATAAAATAAGTAGTCGGTCTCCCCGAGCTCCTAAGCTTGGCTCCCGTCTCGTCCTTCGTTTCCGGCATCTCCTGTGTCATCAGCTAGGGTAGAAGTAGGGCGTTAGACAACGCGCCCAGTAGGACTCCGAGTAGGGCTAACACATGGATTAGTGATAACAAAGCATATAGATAATATTATAATGAAAAACCATAAAATGAATGCTATGCCATGGGTGTTTGTGTTATGAATCCCACCCATCATCCATACCATCATGCTGTCATATCCCCCTTGACAGCAAAACCTCGTCAAGATATAAACAATCACAAATCATCCCCCTGGACGGCAAAACCTCGTCCAGATATGAACCATCACAAATCATCCCCCTGGACGGCAAAACCTCATCCATATATAAACAATCACAAATCATCCCCCTTAATGGCAAAACCTCGTCAAGATATAAACAATCACAAATCATCCCCCTTAACGGCAAAACCTCGTCAATATATAAACAGTCACACATCATCCCCCTTGACGGCAGAACCATCATCAAGGTATCATAATTACATACAACCTTGATAAATCAAACACATCAAAATATCCCCCTGTCTGTTTATCGGTCGCCCCGATGGAGCATGGACTCCGGTTTCATTTCATCCTTCCCCTGTCATATCCCTCCCATGCCATGCATGAGATGTAGATGCCATATGCCATGTAATATATGTAAATCATAGTCATAGAACCCATCTTAAAACAATCACATGATTACCAAATAAATCAAAGGGAAACCATCACATAATACTTAATCCAAAACCCATCTTAAAACATTCACATGATTTCCAAAATAAATTAAAGGAAAACATCACATAATACTTAATCCAAAAACCCATCTTAAAACATTCACATGATTTCCAAAATAAATTAAAGGAAAACATCACCTAATACTTAATCCATGGCTTACAAAAAGGTAAGAATCCTACTAAATACCGACTAATGTCCTTTTTCGTTTTCCTTTCGATAAACCCGGTCGCCGATCGCGCACCGCCTGCGATGTCCGGTACCTTATTATACATTAATACTTAGTCCATGTTTTATCCATGATTAAGTCCCTAATGCATGCCTTAGTGGGGTTCGGCCATACATCATGACCGAACCTCACTAACTAGGTTTGTGGGTCCCATTAAATCCATTAATTATTTTAATTACATGAATCTAAAAACCAGCCACTCTAGGCTTTATTTAACCATACATAAGGTCATCTTAAAAAAAACCTAAGTCCATGGTCATCTTCCATGGGTTTCTTTATCTTGGCCCATATTTACGGTTTTGCCACTACCTCTTTTCCATGACTAGTCACTCATTTATCCATGTACATTATGGTCCATAATTGATCCACAACTTAGACCCATTAATGATCCATAACTCAGGTACGTTAATGACCCATCAACCATGTCATATGATCATTAAAATCAACCATTTAATTAACTTAACCTTTATTCATTCAACACATATGTAACCCCATCCTTAGCCCATCAATTGATCCATAGACTTGGATCCCTTAATGACTCCTTAGCCATAACATCATCACAAATTAGCCACTTGATTCACCCTAATCCCCGTTCATTACTCACATGTATAATACCAAATCTAACCCATAAATTGACCCACAAATGGGTCATGGGTTTCAATAAAATTAGCCCCTATAAATTTAACCTAAACCCCATTTTTCCGTGGGTCATTTTCACCACATTTAGATCTATAACAAGCCCTCCCATGAGGAGGTTTTACATTATGCATTTAAATCACTTCTTTTGATCAACATTAAATATATTTTGAGTCCATCAACTTAGCTACATTCCCCATTTGTTTTCCATGGTTCCAAAATACTTAGTCCATCCCAATTTCCCATTATTTTCTTAGGCCTATTTACCACATTTAGATTTAAAATAAATCCCTCCATGAGGTTCATGGTTCATCCCTAATTCCACACCTTTAAAACATTATATGTTATACTTGAAAATCCATACAATCTATCAACATTCTTAATCACTTTTTTCCATCTCTTCACCCATCAAAACCATTCTTACATCACCATAGGGTTCGGCCATACACCATGGCCGAACCCATGGTTCATGGTTCATTATCCATTGGTGCCATTTTAGACCATAAAAACATTTACATTCATCCATGGATTCCATCATAAAAACCTCTTCAAACATTACCTACATTTAATCATTAAAATCTTAAAACCCTAAATCATTCTCCATGGCTTCCATTCTTATAAAACCCTAAAAAGTTCATACATTACCTAATCAGCCACCATGGGGTTCGGCCATACTACATGGCCGAACCCTATGGCCCATAATTTTCTTCCAACATTACACAAATCCATGCATAAATAATTTAAATAAATAATGTCCTTAATCCATTTATTTTTTCTTAACCCTAATTTACCCATTTAGGGTTTGCCCATTTTTCCTCCTTTCATTTGATGGATTTGAGATCCAAGGTCATGATGTTTTGGCCACCTCTAAATCCAAGAAATGGATTTCATAACCTCTTAAACCCTAAAAAAAATCTAATCTCTTGTTTAGAAAATACTTACGATCCGACGCCTCCTCCGACTTTCGTTACTCCCGTCTGCTTCCTTGACCTTCTTTCTTCTCCTTCTCCTTTGTTTGTTGGCTAAAATGCTTGATCAATGGTGAAAACCTCCAAGCTTGGGTTCGGCCATGGTAGGGTTAGATTTGAGAGAGGGAGAGGAGAGGATGGAGATGAGAAAGAAAATACTATGGCTTGATCTTAGAGTGATGACCAAGCTTACACCTTTCTCCTCTCTTTTCTTCCAAGCTTTTCTTCTTCCTTCTCTTGGTTTTCTTCCTTTCCTTCTCCTTGGGTATGGGACGGTTCTTGGAGAGTGGGAGAGATGGGGAGAGAGAGATGAGGGTGAAACAAAGAGAATGAGATGAAAACTTATCTTATCTCTTTGGTTACTTAAATTACACTTTACATTAAGTCTCCCAACCACCCCACATGAGATATTTTTCATGCTTTTTGCTTTATGCTTTATGGTTTATGGTGGTTGGGATAAACTCCACCAAGCCAACGTTTTTGGCTTCTTAAGATGGAAAGGTTTAGTTTTCCATCTTTTGACCCCTTTGACCACTTTTTACATAATTTAATCATTTAGTTAATTAGTTAATTACCTTAGGTTAATTAATTCCTACTTAACCTAATTCCATTATTCTACCCCTGGTTGATCAAGTCAACCATGGTGGCCGGCCCCACCAATTCTTGGTCCACAGGCCACCTCACTTGGTGAGGTGGAGGTGGGTCCCAATCGGCCATGTCACCTTGGTCATCCCAACACTAACTTAGGTAATTTAAATTTAATCCATTTTCAATTATTTGGATCACCATTGGGCCCATGGCCCAATTACATTCACCTCCTACCCATTTACCTTAGAGCTTAAATCATTTTGAGCCATTGGGTCCCGAATGTGCATTGGGCCCAATTTGACCATCCTTGGCCCAATTGACCATCATTGACCCTTTAAATGAATTTAAATCCAATTCATGGTCCATTGGGCCATACTTGGGCCTTTGTCCAATTTTTGATCCATTTACCATCTACTCCATCAAATTTCCCAATTTCCATCATTAAAATAAATAATAGCCACATTTTTATTGATTTAAAAATTCCAGGCTACTACATGGACCCTTCGGATTCTTCCTGATGGAAATCACATCAAGGTACCGCACATAGGTTTTTCGGACGCCCCGACGGAGTGTGACCCCTCCGGTTATAAATCCTCCACCCCATGCCATGCATGAGATGCCAATGAAACACATGCTATTTTATAACATAAACATAGCATTTAAAAATCATACTTAAAACACATGCTCTTTCCTCGTATAAACATAACATATAAAATCAACCTTTGAAATATAATCAATACATGTTATTTACACAACGAAGCTTAGCATTTGAAATTCAATAATAAAGTATATTCTTTGAAACATATTTTCATCAAATATAAGATAAAACAAGTGTACGTAAACCCATGGTTTCAAAGAGGTGGAATCCTACCAAAGACCGTTCACGAGTCCTTGCGCCTTCGTCCAAGAATCGAGGTGCCCCCACGTTTGTTTATCGATCGTCCCGACGGAGCATGGACTCCGGTTTCATTTCAAACATACATCCCTTGGAATCAGTGTGGATTCCACCCCATGGTTGCTTTATCGAAAATCTGAATGGAGCGTGGACTCCTTTTAATTGATCCCTCCCATGCCATGCATGAGATGCAAGTGCCAACATGCTATATAATAATACAAACCATAGCATTAAAATCCCATCATTAAGACATACCATTTGATACCAAAATAATTGAAGTAAAACATTCATATACACATAATCCATGGCTTTCAATGAGGTAGGAATCCTATTAATGTCTAAATACCGGGTCCTTGGTTTTCCGTCCAAAGATCGATCACCGATAGCGCACCGCTTGTGAGATCCCGTTACCTTATTACGTATCAACAAGTCAAACCAATGTTTTATTTGATTTCCAACATGCTCAAGTCCACAAATATGCCTTAGTGGGGTTCGGCCATACCATATGGCCGAACCTCACCCACTTGGTTTTGGGTCCCTTTTTAATCCTTAGATCATTTTAATCATGTGGTTCCAAGATTATGCCATCCTTTGATTCATTAATCCAAATACATAAGTTAAATCATTTAAAAGACCCTAACTCCACAAATATTCCCCATGGGGTTCGGCCATACACCATGGTCCTTCCATTTCCACCATTTTTTCCATCTTAGCCATTATTCTTTCCATGGCTAAATACTCCTTTTGTTTATACATATCTAGGTCCATAACTAATCCATAAACATGGATCCATAAATGATTCATTAATCATGCCATAAAACCCTAACAAATGCTTCCATTCCTTATCTTGATAATCCATTCATTTAAACTGTAATGGCCCGGAATTTGTAAATCAAGGTATATGTGGTTATTATTTATTTTAAATGGTGAAAATTGGAAATTTGATGGAATAAGTGGTGAATGGATCAAAATATGGACAAAGGCCCAAGTATGGCCCAATGGACCATGGATTGGATTTAAATTCATTTAAAGGGTCAAGGATGGTCAAATTGGGCCCAATACCCATTTTGGGACCCAATGGATCAAGATGCTGTAAGCTCTAAGGTAAATGGGTAGGAGATGAATGTAATTGGGCCATGGGCCCAATGGTGATCCAAGTAGTTGAAAATGGATTAAATTAAATCGCCTAAGTTAGTGATGAATTGACCAAGGTCACATGGCCAAATGGGACCCACCTCCACCTCACCAAGTGAGGTGGTGTGTGGACCAAGGATTGGTGGGGGCCGGCCACCATGGTTGAATTGGTCAACCATGGGTGTATGCATGAAGGGAATTTAAGCAAATGAAATTAAGTTAAATGGAATTAATTAACCTAATGATCTAATTAATTAATTAATTAAATTATCCAAAAGGTGGTCAAAGTTGGAAGACCAAATCACCCATTTCAAGACACCAAAACGTTGGCTAAGGTGGTGGTTTATCCCAACCACCACCATAAAGCATAGAAAATATCTTATGTTGGTTGGTGGAGAAAGTTAATGATGGAGTGTAGTTTAAGAAATCAAAAAGGGGATGGTTTTCATCTTATCTCTTAAATCCCATCCTTATCTCACTCTCTTCCTCTCTTGCTCTCCACCACCTGTAATAGCCCGAATTTTCGAAGCAATATATATTGGACATTTAATTATTTTAATTTGGAATTTGATGTGATGAAAATGCCAAATGGATCAACTTTGGGACAAGGGTCCAAGAATGGCCCAATTGGGCTACAAATTGGATGAAATCCATTCAATGGGTCAATGAGAAGTAATTGGGTCAAAGATAGTCAATTTGAGTCAAAGTGGGCCCGATCACCATGTGGGACCCAATGGATCAAAATTGGTCCAAACCCTAAGGTAAAGGGGTAGAAAATAATCGGTTGGGCCATGGGCCCAATGGTGGGCCAATTAATTTAAAAAGGGTGATTTGGAATTAAAACCCCTAAGTTAGTAATGAAATGAAATGGTATGACCAAATGGGGCCCACCTCCACCTCACCAATTGAGGTGGCATGTGGACCAAGGAAAAAGTGGGACCAACCATCATGGTTGACTTGGTCAACCATGGATAAATTTAAGAAGACTAAGGTGGATTAATGTAAATTAAATTGATTAAAATTATTGTAAAATTATCTAAGTTAAAATTAATGGAATTAAAATAACATGGCCAAGTGGGGCCCACCTCCACCTCATCAAGTGAGGTGGCGGGTGGGGTAGGTATAGGTGGGGGCCGTCCACCATGGTTGACTTGGTCAACCATGGGTGGATTTATTAGATAGATAATTTAATGGAATTAAATTGGATGGAAATTAATTAACCTAAGTGAGGACTTAACTTAATTAATTAGGTTGATTAATTAGGGTCAACATAAACAAGTCAAAGAGGACATGGGAGCCATGCTTGGTAGTTGGGTCTCAACCACCACCACCAAAGTCAAGCTAGCCCATGCTTGGTGGGTGGGGAAATTAATGTTGAGTAAAGGCCACTCCAACCATCTCCATCTCATTTCAAACTAACCCATTTCACTCTAGCCCTCCTCACACATCAAAAAAAAAAAAAACCGTCCCCCACCTTGCAAAGGAAAAGAGAAGAAAACTTAGAAGAAGAAGAAAGAAAAAAAAAAAAAAAAGGAGAGAGGAAGCCTTGGTCCATCCCCTCAAGATCAAAGGCTAAGATCTTGTTTTCCATCACCTTCCCCTCTCCCTCTCTCAATCTAACTCCATCTACATAGCCGATCCAAGCATATCTCACCATTAATCAAGCTAATCTTGACCGTCCATCAAGGAGAAGAAGAGAAGAGAAGGCTATGGAAAGCCCCAAAGCAAAGAAGGACCGGAGGAGTCGTCGGGTGGTAAGATTTCTTAAAACAAGAGTTTATTTTTTTTAGGATATGGAATCCATTTCTTAGACTAAATATGGCCAAAAAACGTTGTGGGCCATGGATCTAAGATCCATCAAAAAGAAGGATAAGAAATGGATAAAAATGGAGGAATGGATTAAGAAAAAGATGAAATGGAAAAATGGAATTTTTAAGTCTTTATTAAGCATAGGAAAATGGGATTTTAATGGATTAATGGGACGTAGGGTTCGGCCATGTAGCATGGCCGAACCCCATGGTCAATGTTGGATGATTTTAATTAGGGTTTGAAGGTTTAAAATTATGGAGAATGATTAATGGTTTTATGAGGATTTCAAGATTTTAAAATGATTAAAAGTTGATAAATTTTAAGAGGTTTTAAATAAGGAAATTTCATGAAAATATGGATGATCTTTCATGGCCTTGAAAGGCATAGAATGTGATGTTTAGATGGAATGAAAATGGTGATGTAAATGGATGATTTAATTCAAATGGACGTATGATATTTTAAAAGAAATCATGGACTATAGGGTTCGGCCATACAAGGTGGCCGAACCCCATGGTTAGTGATCTGTGGGGATTAGGGCTCTTAGATGCTCAATGGTTAATGTTTTTCTAAAGTTTGCAAATTAGGAGTATAATATGTGATTTTCAAATGGGTATTAAAGGATGGAAGTGGTGGATTAAACATTTTTGAATCATGGAGATAATGAGGAAATGATGGATGGTGTAAGTGGACTTTAAATGTGATTAAAGATCCAAGGTAAAAATTAGGGAAAAACATCATGGGTTCGGCCATGGTGTATGGCCGAACCCGTGACCCTTGTTTTTAGGTCAATTATGGCTAAGTTATGGTTTATACATGTGGCTAAGCAAATGGAAATTTGGGTAAATAAATGGTAAAATTTAAAAGGGTTTACAAGTGTATGGCATGGAATTTTAAAGGGCCAAAATGAATGAAGGTTAATGATTTTAAAAATGGATTATTTATGGGACTATGTAATGTTTAAAATAGGATGAAAAATAAGGTTTTAAATGAATGATTTAAATTCCATTAGAGATAGGATTGAAGGGAGGGAAATGGACCCAAAAAAAAAAATGAAGATAGGGTACCATGGGTTCGGCCATGGTGTATGGCTGAACCCATGATCCCTTGGTGGGCCACCTTTAGGGCCAAAATGTGAAAGGACATATGGGGTTAAATATTTTTCAAAATTAAACAATAGGTGGCTGATTTTGATATGTTATGGAATTATAATTAGGTCTAAGTTATGGATGAAATTTAGACTTAAAATAGACATAAGTGGGTGAATGATTAACCATAGAGGAGAGAGTGGCAAAATGGTAATTATTAGCCACTTTGAAGAACCATGGGTTCGGCCATGGTACATGGCAGAACCCTATGTGGATGAGACATGAAATTGAATACATTATGAATGATTAATTGGAACGGATAGTTGCTGCGTTTAGGTTCGCAAATTTGAGTATTTAAATGGCCAAAGAAATTGGATTTATGTATGTGTTTTAACCAATGGATAATGGACTAAATTAAGGGCTGATTTTTGATAAAATGGTAACATAATTAATGGCCATCAATGGGTCTAAGTAGATGGATCAATTATGAACTTAATCATGGATAACATATGGACTAATTCGGTAAATGTAATAAGGTATAAGACGTTGCAAACAGTACGCAATCGGTGACCGGATTATCGAACGGAAAACATAATGGAACGCTACACGGTATTCGGTAGGATTCCTACCTTTTTGTAAGCGATGGATATGTGATGGTATTTTAGATTATTTTGATTTGGCTTATGATGGATTTATGATTATGATTTATCTTATGATGAGTTTTAAGTTATGAATCATATGGATTATATTTTAACATTATGCATTATATGGCTATGTATGGTATATCAAAATTATGGTTTATCTATATACTACATAGCATAATGAACGTACATCTCATGCATGGCATGGGCGGGAAAATAATGAAACCGGAGTCCATGCTCCGTCGGGGCGACCGAGAATTAGACATGGGGATAGCCTGAGGGCTATAACCGGAGTCCATGCTCCGTCGGGGCGACCGAGAATCAAACATGGGGATAGTTCTATAACCGGAGTCCATGCTCCGTCGGGGCGACCGAGAAGCAAACATGGGGATAATACATTGTATGATCATACGGATGATGGGCGGGACACATGACATAGGCACCCATGGCATAGCATTCATTACATGCTTATTTTGTTATATTTTATTGTATCGGTATGCGTGTTATCACTAATCCATGTGCTAGCCCTACTCGGAGCCCTACTGGGCGCGTTGACTAATGCCCTACTTCTACCCTAGCTGATGATGCAGGGGATGGCGGAAGCGGTGGACATGACAGGAGCCAAGCTTAGGAGCTTGGGAAGCGCAGTCTTAGTTTATTTACGTTTACATTTTGGAGATGTAATTTTAAAGTAACTTAGCTTGTCGGGTTGTATAAATTTACATTTCTTGCGATGGTTTGGACGTTACTTATGGACAATTACATTTGGTGATATAAATATGATCATAGGGGCATTTTGGTAATTTAATGTTGTATCTTCCCTTCTATCTAAAAACCGGTAGGATAGACTCTATTATCATGTTCCGTAATGATTATAATCCGCGAGCTTACTTCCTAAGAGTGAACCATTCTCGTGGACTTAGTTCCGCGCACGCGTGGGGTTGGCCAGTTAAGGATCGGGCTTTAGAAGCTCGAACTTAACTCGCGTCGTGGCGTCCGTGCCCTCTCTCACTCTTTTATTTCAAAAAAAAAAAAAACATAGACTCTGATTTTCGAAAAACGGGTGAAAAAGGGTCGGGCGTTACACCACCGTCCCACACCAAGGAAGAAAGAAGAAGAAGAGAAGAAAAGAGAGGAAAAGTTCAAGCAATTAGCCACCACTCCAATATTAACTTAGTATCTTCTTTCTCACCATCCTCTCCTCCCCTCTCCCTCTCTCAAATCTAACCCTACCTTGGCCGAATCCAAGCTTGGACGTTTTTCATCTTGATCAAGCATCCTAGCCGACCAACAAAGGAGAAGAAGAGGAAAGGAGGCCAAGGAGTCCGAAGGGAGCAAAGAAAGTCGGAGGAGCCGACGGATTGTAAGTATTTCTAAATAAGTGATTGGATTTTTTTTAGGGTTTAAGATTTGGGGTCCATTCTTGTTGGATTTGATGGTGGCCAAATTATTATAGGCCTTGGATCTCAAATCCATCCAATGGAAGGATGGAGAATGGGCAAACCCTAAATGGGTGAATTAGGTTAAGAAAAATAAAGGAGGCACTAAGAACATTATGTAATTAAGTTAATTAATCATGGATATATGTGGATTTTGAAGGGGTTAATGGACCATAGGGTTCGGCCATGTAGTATGGCCGAACCCCATGGTAGAGGATTGATTAATTTATTAGGGTTTATAAGAATGGAAGCATGGAGAATGATTTAGGGTTTTAAGTTGTTAATGATTAAATGTGGGTAATTTTAAAAGGGGTTTTTATGAGAAAAATCATGGGAAACATTGATGATTCTTAATGGCTCAAAAGGCATAGATGAATGATTGAACCATGAAACATGGGTTTGGCCATGGTGTATGGCCGAACCCTATGGTGATGAAATGGTGGATTTAATGGGTATGAAATTATGGAATGATGATGGATGTAAAGTAATGGAAAAATAAATGGGGAATGTTGGTGGTGTTGATGGACCAAAATGAACCTAATGTTGATAGTTGTAATGGGAATGTGGCTAAGTTAATGGACTTAAATGTGATTAAGGATGATGGTTTAAATGTGTAAATTAAACCCCTTCATGGAAGGGCTTATGATGGATTCAAATGTGTAACAAAGGTCCAAGAAAATGGGAAAAAGACATCATGGGTTCGGCCATGGTGTATGGCCGAACCCATGACCCATTGGTAGGTCATGCTATGGGCTAAAAATCGGAATTATGTATGTGGTTAGATGAATGGAAAATTAGGCTAATTAAGGACTGATTTTAATGTACATATCATGGTTGATGAGTCGTTAAAGGATCCAAGTCTATGGATCAATTATGGGCCTAAGAATGGAGGAATGAAGTGAGAACTTAACCATGGAGGAAGAGTGGCAAAACCGTAAATAATGACCAAATTCAAGAACCCCATGGAAATGATCATGGACTTAGGGGCTCTAATGTAACAACCTTATGTGTGATTAGTAAAGCCTAAGGTGGCTGTTTTTTTTAGACTTAGGTGATTGAAATGTCAATGGATTATGGCCGAACCCCACTAAGGCATGCATTAGGGACTTAATCATGGATAAATGTGGACTGATTTGGTAATGTATAATAAGGTATCGGGACATCGCAATAGGTGCGCGATCGGCGACCAAATTCATAAACGGAAACGAAAAAAAAGGACGCTAGTCGGTATTCGGTAGGATTCCTACCTTTTTGTAAGCCATGGATTATGCGATGGTTCCTTTAATTTATTTTGATAATTATATGATTTGTCTTATAATGGGTTTTAAGGCTATGAATTTTATGTTAATGCTATGAATTATATTTTGAGGTTATGCATTATGTGTTAAGGCTATGTATGATATATTAAGGTTATGAGTTATATACATTACATAGCATAATGCACCTACATCTCATGCATGACATGGGCGGGAAAATAATGAAACCGGAGTCCATGCTCCGTCGGGGCGACCAAAAAGCAGACATGGGGATATTTTGATATGTTGAGATATAACCGGAGTCCATACTCCGTCGGGGTGACCGAAAAGCAAACATGGGGATATTTTGATATGTTGAGGCATAACCGGAGTCCATGCTCCGTCGGGGCGACCGAAAAGCAGACATGGGGATATTTTGATATGTTGAGATATAACCAGAGTCCATGTTCCGTCGGGGCGACCGAGAAGCAACATGGGGATATCATGATGGTATGGATGATGGGTTGGATTCATAACACAGACACCCATGGCATGGCATTCATTTTATGGTTTTTCGTTATATTATTATATGTATGCTTGTTATCACTAAACCATGTGTTAGCCCTACTCGGAGTCCTACTGGGCGCGTTATCTAACGCCCTACTTCTACCCTAGCTGATGACACAGGAGATGGCGCAGCGGAAGAGCGCGATAGGAGCCAAGCATAGGAGCTTGGGAAAGCACGCTAAATAGTTTACTTAGTTTTACTTTGGAAATGTAATTTGAATAGCTTAGCTCGTCGGAATGTAATATTTCAAGTTACTTGCTATGTTTTGGATTTTATTTTGGACGTTGTAATTTTGAGGTATCTTAGTAATCAAATGAATGTTCTTCCCTGCTATCTAAAATTTGTAGGTTAGTCTCTATTATCATCCCGCATTTAATTTAATATTCCTCGAGCTTACTTCTATGTGTGAACCGTTCTCCGTGGACTTCGTTCCACGTACACTTAGGGTTGGCCAATTAAGGGCCGGGCTTTAGAAGCTCGGACTTAACTCGCGTCGTGACGTCCGCGCCCTTTGTCGCTCTTTACTTCAAAAAAAAAAAATAGACTCTGATTTCGGTGAAAAGGGGCGGGTGTTACATAAACATGCATGCATAGATCCATAATGTCCATAAGATGGTTCATGGTGTTCGGCCATACACCGTGGCCGAACCCATGATGTCATTTTCCTCCTCTTTCTTAGATCATTTACAACATTTTTAGACCCATAAACAAAGTCCCTCCATGGGGGGGGGGGGGGGGGGGGGGTTTAATCGTACATTTAGATCATCATTTTAGATCATCATAAACCACATTTAAAACCTATTAAAATTATCAACCTTCCCCCATCATTTTCATGTTTCAAAATATGTCTAAGTCCATCAAGATCCCTCCATGGGGTTCTGACATACAATATGGCCGAACTCATGGTCCATGGTTCTACACCATTCACAACATTTTAGACCATTTAAATCCTTAACATGCATCCATTCAAAACCCTTTAAAATCCTTAACATACATCTATGATTTTCATCCTTTAAATCTCATTAAAAATCATTAATACACCTCCATGGGGTTCGGCCATACACCATGGCCGAACCCTATGGTTCATCATTTTCTCCTAAAATCACATACTTATGATTATATCCCTTGATGGGGTTCGGCCATACATCATGGCCTGTAAGGGCCCGGAATTTATAAAGTAATATATATGTGTTATTGTTTATTTTTTTATGGTGGAAATTGGAAATTGGATGGAATAGATAGTAAATGGATCAAAATGTGGACAAAGGCCCAACCAGGGCCCAATGGATTATGGATTGGATTTAAGTTTGCTTAATGGTGGTCAATTGGGCCAAGGATGGTCAAATTGGGCCCAATACCCATTTGGGACCCAATGGATTAAGTTGATGTAAGCCCTAAGGTAAATGGGTAAGAGGAAAATGTAATTGGGCCATGGGCCCAATGGTGATCCAATTAGAATGAATTGAATGGGTCTAAATTATCTAAGTTAATTTAAAGTGGACCAAGGTGACATGGTCCAATGGGACCCACCTCCACCTCACCGAGTGAGGTGGCGTGTGGACCCAAGGTTTGGTGGGGCCGACCACCATGGTTGAATTGGTCAACCATGGGTGGATGTATAAAGATGATTTAAGTAAATGGGAATTAAAGTAACTTAATTATCTAAATATTAAATGATTAAAATTATCCAAATGAATTGGCCAAATAAGTCAAATGGTGGTTTTAAACTAACACAAACCACTTAAGCAAAACACAAAACACGTTGGACTTGGTGGTGGTTATCTCAACCACCACCATAAAGCAAAATAAATATCTTATGGTAGGTGGAGGAATTAAATGCCCAACTTAAATGAGATAGGCTTTGTTTTTCTTTCCCATCTCTTATTCTATCTTCATTTTACTCTCCCCATTTTGCATTCTACCATTACCGTCCCACACCGAAGGTGAAGGAAGGAAAGAAAGAAAGCTAAGGAGAAAAGAAGAGAAGGAGAGAAGAAAGAAGTGAAATTTTAAGGAAAATCACTCTAAGATCAAGGTCTATTATCTCCCCTTTCATCATCTTTCCCTTTCCCTCTCTCAAACAAACCCTATCATGGCCGATCCTAAGATTGGAGGTTGTCACCATTGATCAAGCATCTTGGCCTACCAAAGATCAAAAGGAAGGAGGAAGGAGGCTAAGGAAGCCGACAGGAGTGGCGGAAGTCGGAGGAGACGACGGATTGTGAGTATTTCTTAAATAAGAAATTTTGGATTTTTAGGGTTAAGATTTGGGATTTATTTTGTGAATTTAATAGTGGTCAAATGATTTTATGCCTTGGATCTAAAATCTATCAAAGGGAATGAAAGGAAAGTGGGCAAAACCCTAATGGAGAAAAAAAATTAGGGTTAAGAAAAAATAAAAGGTATTAAGGACACTATATGGTTAATGTGATTAAGCCTGGATGTATATACATTTTTTTTTGGAGTCAAAGGCCATAGGGTTCGGCCATGTAGCATGGCCGAACCCCATGGTAAGTGATGTATGATTTTTTTAGGGTTTTGAAAAATGGAAGCCATGGAGGATGACTTAGGGTTTTAAGATTTTAATGATAAAAATGGGGATAATTTTAAAGGGGTTTTTATGAGAAAAAAATCATGGGAAATATGGATGATTCTTAATGGCTTAAAAGGCATGGATGGAATGAACCTTGAACCATGGGTTCGGCCATGGTGTATGGCCGAACCCTATGGTGATGTAATGGTGGTTATTAAATGGGTTTAAAGGATAGAAAAGATGGATTAATGTGTTAATGAGTTTAGGGTTTTAAATGAATAAATGTAGTGATTTTGAAAGGGGTAGAAATAATTATTTAAAAAAATAAAACCATGGAGAGGTTTTTGGTGGATCTAAAAGTATTTGGATCATGAAGACAATAAGGAAATATTGGTGGCTTGAATGAACCTTAAATATAATTAAGGTTGACCAAATGTAATGATCCAAATGGGGTTAAGAGTAATGGTTTAAAAGTGTGATTTAAACCACCTCAAGGAAGGATTTATTTTGGATCTAAATAATGTAAATAGACCCAAGAAAAAAAATGGGAAAAGGACACCATGGGTTCGGCCATGGTGTATGGCCGAACCCATGGCCCATTTATGAGCCTTTTGATGGGTAGATTGGAGTATAAATGTGTTTAAATTGATTGGGATTAGGTTAAGTTAAGGACTTATCTTTAACGAGTTCATATTATGGTTGATAGGTCACTAATAGATCTAAGTTATGGATCAATTTTGGATTTAATCATGCATGGATAAATGAGTGATTAATCATGGAAAAGAGGTAGTGGCAAAACCGTAATTAATGGCCAAATTCAAGAATTCCATGGAGATTGATCATGGACTTATGGGCTCTAATGTAATAACCTTATAAGTGATTAATAAAGCCTAGGGTGGCCGATTTTTAAGACTTATGGGATTAAAAGGTTTAATCGATGAAATGGGACCCACAAAACCTAAATAGTGACCGGTTTTTCATATGGACTTTGAAATGATTAATGGGATTAAAGATAGTTAAAATATGGACTGATTATGTGTATGTAATAAGGTATTGGATATCGCAAGCGGTACGCGTGTCGGTAGCCGAATTATCGGACGAAAACGAAAAAGGACGCGAGTCGGTATTCGGTAGGATTCCTACCTATTTGTAAGCCATGGATTAGATGCTATGTGAATGGTTTATCGGTTTATTTTTTTAGTAATTATATGATTGCTTATATGATGGTTTAAGAAATTATGATTTATATGTACTTATGGCATATGGCTAACCTATGAGTTATATGTTGGTGATATGAGTAATATGTAAAGGCTATGACCCAAATTTATTACATAGCATAATGCATTACATCTCATGCATGGCATGGGTGGGAAAATAAAGGAACCAGAGTGCATGCTCCGTCGGGGCGACAGAGAACAGGCATGGGGATAGCCTGATAGGCTATAACCGGAGTCCATGCTCCGTCGGGGCGACCGAGAACAGACATGGGGATACCTTGATGAGGTCTTACCATCAAGGGGCATATGACATCATGATGGTAGGGATGATGGGTGGGATTCATAATACAGACACCCATGGCATGGCATTTCATAATTTCCTTATATGATTGTCTACCAGTTTTTATCATATTATTTTCTGCATGCTGTTATTACTAATCCATGTGCTAGCCCTATTCGGAGTCCTACTGGGCGCGTGGTCTAACGCCCTACTTCTACCCTAGCTGATGACGAAGGAAATGCCGAAGTAGAAGGACGAGACGGGAGCCAAGCTTAGAAGCTTGGGGAGACGGATTATTTATTTGTTTTAAGCTTTATTTTGGAAAATGTATATTTGAATAGTTAACATGTCGGACTGTATATTTTAGACTTATTACTAGGTTTTGGATTTTATTGTAGACATATAATGTTATGGCATTTTAGTAATTAAATGATGAAATCTTCCCTGCTATATAAGAATTGTAGGTTAGCCTCTATTATCATTCCGCATTAAATGTAATGTTCCGCACACTTACTTCTATGTGTGAACTGTTCTTCGTGGACTTCGTTCCACGCACACGTAGGGTTGGCCAGTTAAGGGCCGGGTTTTAGAAGCTCGGACTTAACACGCGTCGTGACGTCCGCGCCCTTTCATTTAAAAAAAAAAAATAGACTCTTATTTTCGCTGAAAAGGGGCGGGCGTTACATGGCCGAACCTCATCGAAATCCTTTTTAGTTCTCATGATCCATATACATAGAAATCTAGGGTTTGGCCATGCAAGGGCCAAACCATGATCTTGATCATATACCTTATCTTAGACATGCATGAAGTCCTTTCCATATATCCATAACAATTAGGGTTCGGCCATGCAAGGCCAACCCATGATCCATGATCATAATCCTTATATGGTTCGTGCAAGAGGTCCTTAGCCATATATACATAATGTCCTTATATTCCATCATTTACATAGCCTATCTTACCCATTAGGATTTGTCCATTTTCTATCTCATTTCCTAGATGAATTTTAAATCCATGGCCCATAATATTTTGGCCAACTCTCTAACCCAAAAATGGGATTCCATGGTTTCCTTTAACTCCTTCAAATTAGTAAAATCTTGTTAAGTGATACTTACCGATTCCGCGGCTCCTCCAGTTTCTTTCACTCCTTCTTTCTCCTTAGTCTTTCTTCTTTCTTCCTTCTTGATCTTCGGCCTTGAGAGGGAGATGGTCTAAGATGAAAACCCCAAGAAGATGGTTCGGCCTTGGTGAATGTTTGAGAGAGGGAGAGGAGGAGAGAATGGAAACTCTAAGTCCTTTTCTTTTGTCTTGTGAGAGAGGTCGGCCAAGCTTGAGATCCAAATTTCCCTAAGTCTTTTTCTTCTTTCTCTTAGGGTGAGGGTCGGCTAGGAGAGGGAGGGAGAGAGGGAGAGAGTGAGATGAGAGATGAGATGGAAAACCCTAGCTTTTCCCCATCTTGTTTTGGGTTGCCTTGGGTTAGACTCCACTCTCATCAATGTGGAGTCTTCCCCATGGGCTCTTTGACCAAACAAGAAGGTGCATGCCCTCCACATGGTACACACCACTCCATGCCAACGGTTTTGGCTTGGGCTCCTTTGGTGGTTTGGGTGGTTTCCATGAGATGAAACCACCACCTCTCTTTGGACCAATGCATGGTCTTGCATGTCCCCATTTCAAGCTGTAATACCCATATTTTTAGTTTCTCAATATTTACGGAAATTGCCATTGAAAGTGTGAATTAATGGATATGGACCTTAGATGGGTAAAGGATTGGGTCAATTGCCCAATTAAGGCCCAACGGATATTGGATATGGTGGCAATTGGAATAATTGGGTAAGATGTATTCAATTGGGTCAAAGTTGTTAATTGGGTCAAAATGTCCAATTGGGACCCAATGGGTCATGTTTGACTTAGTTGACCACCAAGTGAGTTGAGTTAAATTAAATGAGTTGAGAAGGACGGTTTACATTTCAAATTCAAATTCAAATAATGGTTATACGTTGGGGAGATGAAGGTGGTTTAAAATTCAAATTCAAAACAAATGGGGTGGACGGTTTTATATTTGAAATTCAAGCAAATGGGGTGGATGGTTTTACATTTGAAATTCAAATAAATGAGATGGAGGAGTTATGTTTAATTCAAATTCAAAACAATGATACACGTTGGAGAGATGGGAAGTTTTGGTTACACATTTCAAATTCAAAACAAAGATATACGTTGAAGAGATGGAGGAGTGTTGGTTTAATTTTTAAATTCAAACAAATGGAGGAGTATTGGTTTATTTCAAATACAAAGGCAAGGCACACGTTGGAGAGATAATGGAGATGGGTATGGTTTAATTTTCAAATTCAAACAAATGGAGGAGTATTGGTTTATTTCAAATACAAATTCAAAGGCACACGTTGGAGAGATAATGGAGATGGTTATGGTTTAATTTTCAAATTCAAACAAGATTCAACTCTCCCTCTCCCTATTGGCTACCTCTCCCTCACACCCTCTCTTGGCCGGCCAGCAACCTAAGAGAAAGAAGATCAAACATTTGGAGAATTTTATCTCATTTTCTCCCTCTCTTGGCCGTTCCTCTCAAGTCAAGGACTTGGAGTATTTTTCCATCTCAAGTTTTTCTATCTCTCTCTCTCTCTCTCAAATCAATACTTTGGCCGATCAACTTCAAGGAGTTTCCAGCAAAATTAAGCTCGGCTAAAGGACAAGAAGGAAGGAGGAAGGAAGGACTAAGGAAAGAGAAGATCAAGAAGGAGAGAAAGAACCGGAGGAGTCGCGGTATTGGTAAGTGCACTATAAACCCTTGTTAAATAAACTGGTTAAGGAAACATGATCTGGCCATTGTATGGCCGAACCTATCAAGGGTTTAAATCATGGATAATGATGTTTAAAAAGGGTAGAAAATGAAACATAGGGTTCGGCCACTTTGGATGGCCGAACCCCATGAAAAGACTTAGTTATTTTTATGGTTTTTGAGAGATAAAAACCATACATTGTTATGAAGGTTTTAAAGTGTTTTAAATGGAGAAACAGTTAGTGTTTTGGGTCGGCCATTGCATGGCTGAACCATATTGTTTTTATGGCTAAGGTTCTGTGCACAAACCATGTATAAATGTTGTAATGTTTGGATCAAGAAAACCATAGGGTTCGGCCATGTGTATGATCGAACCCCATGGACCATTTTTATGGGTAATTGGAGTTAAGAGCATGTTTGGAAATTATTAATGGCTGTATGCTTTTGATTAAGGAATCACATTTGTTTATCTTGGGATTTAGTGTTAAATAATCAGCCATTATAGATGATGGAAAAAGGGACAAAATCAGTATGGTGAGGTTCGGCCATGTTGTATGGCCGAACCTCACTAATGGATAATTGGTGGATTTAGTTTCTTTGAAGTGGTTAACTTGTAATATAATTGGTCAAATCAAAATGGAGATTTGTCAAGGATTAAAAGGACCAAATTTACGATGGTGAGGTTCGGCCATGTTGTATGGCCGAACCCCACTAAGGTGGATTGTTTTATGGACATTGGTTATTGGCAATATTAAGCAAGGGTTAGCTTAATGGCAATATTGTAAATATGAATGAAAAGATCAAAGGACTTGAAAAAGGGGCTCAAACCAAAATGGTGAGGTTCGGCCATGTTGTATGGCCGAACCCCACCAAGGTAGGTTTGGTAGATTGAGGTTTTAAATAAGTTATTTGGATGGTATTGATTAAATAAAAAGGGAGATCAAATTCAAGTGGGTGAGGTTCGGCCATGTAGTATGGCTGAACCCCACAAGGTGGTTTTTGGACTTAGATTTAATTAGAAATCAAAAGGATATTGTCTTGACTTATTGTTATATAAACAAGGTAACGGGACTTCTTGAAAGGTGCGCAATCGCAAACGGGTGACGGTTTAAGAAGAGCGGATATTTTAAGTGACATTGGTGTAGGTTTCCTACCTCTTTGTAACCACACTTTATATTTTGTTTTTATGTTGATTTTTATGAGATATGCGCTAAATTATTATGTTTCAAAGAGAATTTTAATGCTAATATTTATTTACAAATGGCATGTATTCATGGACATCTCATGCATGGCATGGGGCGATGGTTATGTAACCGGAGGGTCCACACTTCGTCCGGGAGTCCGAAAAACCTATGTGGTGGTACCTTGATGATGAGAATCCCATCAAGAGAAAACCGTTGGGGCGTTCGAACAACCTATGTGGAGGTACCTTGATGATGAGAATCCCATCAAGAGGAGGCTATGTATACTTGTGATGGGTGAGACTCATTACATTTGCATACATACATAGCATTGTTTTTGTAAGATTTTGATGATCATGTATTATTATGTTATATGCATGTTTTATACTAACCTTGTGGTAGCTCTAATCGGAAACACCTACTGGGTGCGTTGTTCTAACGCCCTATTTCTATCCTTAGTGGATGACACAGGAAAGGGAAAGGTCGAGGATCGCGAAGGAAACCAAGCATAGGAGCTTGGGCTTTTGAATGGACTTATTTGTGGATATTTTGTTTAAGTTTACATGGACATGTAATTTGTTAGCTAGATGTGGGCATGTAATAATCTAGTAATATTTGCTATGGTTTGGTTTGGTTTGAATGAATGATTAGTTGTAGGCAATTTTTGGAGATATGATATTGCACTTTGCTATCTAAAAATGGAGTACTCATAGGTTCTATTACAATCCGCAGTTAGATTACGTAATATTCTGCAAAGATTATACTTTACTATGTGAGAACCATTCTCATGGACTTAGTCCATGCTCACATAGGTTTTGCCAGTTAAGGGTCAAACTTTAGAAGTCCGAACTTAACTCGCATCGTGACATCCCGCTCTTCATCACTTTTGTTTATTTTTTTTTAAAAAAATAGACTCTCATTTCGAGTGAAAATGGCGGGGTGTTACACAAGCATCTTGTCTAGCCAAGGAGGGAGCATGCCCTCCACATGGCACATACCACGCCTTTGTGCCCAACAGTTTTGGTTGTTTTCTATGGGTGGTTTGGTGGTTTGGATGAGGTGGAACCACCACCTCACTTTTGGCCAATGTATGCCCTCCACCTAAGCTCTTGGTCTAGCCAAGGGGGGAGCATGCCCTCCATATGGCACGCCCAGCCCATCCCAACGGTTTTGGTTGCTTGGTTTCATCTTGGTGGTTTGGTGGTTTCCATGAGATGAAACCACCCACTTGACTCACTCCATTTTCTAGGTAACTCACCCCCATTTGACTCACCTTTAATGTAACTCAACTCCTAACTCAATCATGGATTTTATTTCCATCTAACTTAGGTGTTTTAATTAATTAATCTAATTCCACTTACCACATTTAATCCTCTTTAATTTATCTTTGACCCACCCATGGTGGTCGGCCCCACCTTGTCTTGGTCCACACGCCACCTCACTTGATGAGGTGGAGTTGGGTCCCACTTGGTCATGCTATTTAGATAATTACACTCCTACATTTGCCAATGAGATAGACCTTATGTCTTTGATCTTAATTGGGCCCATGACCCAATTAAATCTACTACTTACCCATTTACCCTAATGCTCAAACCATCTTGACCCATTGGGTCCCAATTGGGCATTTGACCCAATTGACCATCATTGACCCAATTAAATGAAATTAATCCAATCCATTGTCCATTGGACCATACTTGGGCTATTGCCCCAATTTTGATCCATCTAACATCCACTCCATCTATAATTCTTAATTTTTCACAATTAAATCAAATAATAGCCAATATATTTTGTAACAC